>BPTQ01000002.1:97098613-97383375 GCA_019973895.1 Chrysanthemum seticuspe
TATATATTGTGTGATCCTAAATTTACCTACGGATTTCAATAACTACACACATACAGATGATATTGACGAAGCCTTGGGAGATTGTAAAGCCCAAGGTGTAGATGGAGATAAGGTAGACACAGCAGACACACATTACGTACACTATGTTTAGTAAGAGACCTAACAACTATCGCCTACAAGGGCTGTGTACTGTCCGTTGGAATTTGACAATAGTTTGAAATAACGTTTCAAGTAACCGTGACAGTCTAAGCCCTTACTAGTGAAGCGTCGATAGTACCCGATGCCTCTGATATAGTTACCCTTGTAGCTTTAATCGTCCCAAATGATACACCTTCCGGAGCCAGTGTTAGACAAAAGTCATCCAGTCAAAACACTACCTCTAAACCTCCAACGAAAGGCCCTCTTTTGAACAAAGAGGGTTCCGAAGCAGTTATAGTAGACATACACACATCAATAACTTTAGGCATCCATTTAAATCCTAGTGTGTTATATATCTATTTCTGCCATCTATAACTACTATTTGCTTTAGTCTTAGTGAATGCACTAGGTGGTACTACATTCTTTGGAGGTAAAACTGGAGCTACAGGGACATCAATGCTTGCCTTAGAATCTAAAGAAGGCGGTTTACCAAGCACAGACTTAGAATGATTAGTGGGCCTAGAGGTATTTCGATTATTAGGATTCCGTAAACAAGAGATTATAGCTTTAGCAACACATTTGTCATGACAATCAGAATTCATACTTTTACTACAAATAACACAAGGTGCATAAGACTGAATATCAAAAGTACTTAAAGGTTTAGCATTCGTTACATCACTATTTCTATTACATTTGCCAGACGCAATATCTATAGTGGAAGCAACGTGAGTCTTATTCATTGTCCTAGGGTGTTCTTCTACTTTAGCATTCCTTATTGATCTTTTCTTAGGTCGCAACTTCCTATTCTTCGATTGAGTGCTCCTAGGCTGTGAAGTGCAGACGTTTGGAAAAGATACAACTATTCCTGTTTTAGTAGAAGGAAGCACGTTAGCAACTTGTGATTTGGCAGTAGGGATTCTAGGTTCACGATTACTAAGTGTGACTGGTGCTATTCTCTTAATCACGGTAGGCGAAAGTAGTTCATACTTTCCTAACATTTCTCTTAACTTAAAGATAGTGTGAATCAAATCTTGATTTTCAGAACGAATATTTCCAGCAAAATTCATGACTTCTCTAGTGTATGCAAGATAGTGATCAAGTTCGTTTGATGCTTCATGACGAGTCTTATTGACTAAATCAAATATGACACCATATTCCTGTTTAACTTTTACAAGTTCTTGTTCATATTTTGAGATTTGACTTTTCAAAGACACGTTTTGATCATCCAGTTTCTCAAATTTAGGATCAGAAGATTTTGTATGCAACTGAGCGATTTTGTTTTGAAAAACAAGTTGTTTATTGTGAATATCTTTTTGACACCAATTAAGACGACGTTTTGCATAGGAAAGTTCGTTAAACAATCATTCATTTTCAGCTTTTAAAGACTCGATCTGAAGCACATTATCGGTGTTCTCAACAGTTACACCATTATCAATAGTATCAGCAGAGATATAATCAGATGCATGTGGCAAAGAATTGAATAACACAACATTATGGATATCAGCACAGATAACATCTTTCAAGAGTCGATCAACATCTTTTCTCAACATTTTCTTTTTACGTTTAGTATTAGAAATAGATGTTTCTGTTTTCTCGAAAACGACCTTCATCAATCCAAGTTCCTTATGAAAATCCAGTTCCCAAGCTAATGCACAACTTTTCAAATTTTTAACATTTGGTAAAAGATTTTTCTGAAAAATGTCTCTTTGTTCTCGCGCCAGAGGCGATTGAAAATGTTGAACTTTGATTTCAGAATGATATTCTATCTCATGTTGTAAAGTTTTGAGGTCAGCAATGAAAAGGTCAAAATATCTAAGAATTTTGCGATTTTCAGGTTTTGAATTTACTTCACTGATGGAAGGTAAAGGACCATGAGTTTGTGCATAATATGGTTGGGGATTAACATTAGAAGACTCAGACGGTTTAATGATAATCCTTGGTGTGTTAGAAGAATCCGTTGGTGTGACGAAAGGGACCGCTTTTTTATAATTAAAAGGTTTGTTGTAAACAACATTTTCTAATTTTGATTGACTCTCGTCTTCTGCATCTAATTCCTCTTGACGATGATATTCAACAACACTCATAACAGTATCATTAATTTTATATTCTGCACTGGAAACTTCAGGATTTGGTTTGAATGTTTTTAGTGAAAGCTTAGGTTTGTAATCAGAAAGATTTGGTCCATATCCTTTTGGATTGGGTTTTAAAGTAAACTTTTCAATAGCTGTTACTGATTCACCATGTTTGTAAACAACAGTTTTAAACTCTTTAAGTTTGTTTTGTAAGCCGATAATTTCTTCAAGAAGGTCATCTATTCGATTCGTTGAATGCTTTTTGTATGCAAAGAACTGTTTTTGACAAGTTAACAACTCAGCCTTAGCTTTTTGATTTTCCAAGGTGAGAGCGTTAATTTGCTTTTTATGTTCATGTTTCAGTTGTTCTATTTCAGACAACAAAGCATTCTTCGAAGCGGCTAGATCACGCATCTGTCTCTCTAAATATTTTTCATTTTGATGAGATTTAGTAAAGGCTGCTTCAAAACCTTTTTCACGGTTTTCTTGAGTTTTGAAAAAGTTGATTTGTATTTTTAAACATTCAAAATCCTTGGTTTACAGTGCATTTTTACTTTTTAAGTCCTGATTTAATGCATAACATACTTCAATTTGGGATTGCTGGTCTTTAAGTAAGAGAGCAAGATCTGGATGAGGCAAAAGTTCGGCGTGTTCAACGTGAGTCACAACGTGATCATTATTTAGATCCTCAAGTATAACCACGGAGTCAATTTGATTATCAATGGAAACCATAAGGTCATCTTGATCGTCAAATGTAACTACGGGGTCTAATTGAAAATCGTCGGAATGAGATGTGGATGACTCATTTTGAACATTCTGAGCCTTGCCGGATTCAGATGTTGGCGGAGATATTAGATCAGATATAAATATGGTTTGTTCGGGTACCTGAGACAAGCCATCAGTGTCATAAACTAGGCCTGTGTCACTCATGTGTAACTCTTGCATATTAGCCATCAACATAACAGTTGCATTGGCCTGCAAGTCCTCCATATCATCATCTGAGTCTGCATCTGCCATAAAACTCTGTTCTTTGTTTGTGAGAGTTCCACCAGCTTCATCCTTAAGAGCCAAAAGAAGAGCCTCTTTGAAATAAGCACTTCCCTTAGTCTGCGGCTTTGGGCATGCATTAGCCAGGTGTCCCTTCTCATTGCAGTTGTAGCATCGAAGACCATTCAACCCATTATGAGCATTTCCCTGTTCCACCACTTGAGCTCTGTTGTTATTCCTACCCATAGCATTAAACCCTTGACCACCGCCCATCTGACGACCATAACCTCGATTCTGAACTTCAACTCGTCCATTGTTCACAACAGCTTGATTACGTGTGTTAGATGAGGCACGAATACGATTGTTGGATTTGTTGGTATAACGGCTAAAAGCATTAGCAATCATAACAAATCCTTGTTGCAATGCTTCGAACGGATCAGAATCCTCACTAGCTTCACTGACATGTGCTTGAGCATTGTTGTTGTTGTATGGAACCAATTGATTTTGTTGAGGTTGTTGCTGTGAAGGATCATATGGTGTGATTGTAGCAGTTGGTTGAGTTGCTGGTTGAGAAGGATAATTCTGTTGAGCATACAAGGCAAGTTGTTGATTTTCCTGATTTGTCGTTGAAGCAATTTGAGCACGGAGAATCCTTTCCCGATCAACTTCCTTTTCATGAGGCTTCAAGTAATCGTACAATAATCCATATGTAGACTGATGCATGTTCTTCGCTTGACGGATAAAATTGACATACTTCTCCCATTCAGGACCAAGACTACTTAGGAACTTAGTATTCACTGCAATTCTTGGCATGATGATGTTGTGTTTATCCAAATCATTGATGATGTCTGAAAATCGATGATGATAGGACTCTAGTGTCTCTCCAGGTTCAATCATGAAGTGTTCATAAGCCAAGTAAATTTTGGATTCCAAATCCTCCTGATTGAGTACAGATCCTTCCATAAGAAGACGAATATGATCCCACATTTTCTTTGCAGTCTTTTGAGCATCAACACTACGAAGAATTTGGTTTGGTAATCCTAAGAGGATATATTCCATTGCAAGCTCATCTGCTTCATAGTGTAGAAGTTCTTGAGGATTCAAGTCTGCAACAGTAGCAATGTTCGTTTGTTCATCTCTTGGTGGAATAGCATTTGGATCTCCGGGTACAATGACAGTAGGCATCTCAAATGGACCTTCCAAGATAACCTTCTTTAAGAACTTTCCATGTGGCTTCTTCAGATCACAAAATCTAAAGAACCTTATCACCCATTGATCGTAGTTTCCTGGAGTAAGCATTGGAGGTCTATCAAGTGATCCAGCCTCATGAATTGATTGTTGGCTGCTTAAAGCTTCACACATCTTTGCAAACCAAGTGGGTTCCTTCATAGTGTTCCTTGATGGATGTTGATTGAATTCATTTATGTAGGGTTGAACTTGAAGACTTGGCGGTGTTTGAACCATTTGTGGTGGAGGAATTGCTCCAAGTTGTGGAGTATGTTGTTGATTAAATTGTTGTTGATAAATTGCTTATTGTTGATTCCATTGTTGATGTTGTGGACTTAGTTGTTGTTGTCGTTGAGAATAAGTGTAAGGGAAATAGTTAGAGTATGGTGGTTGTGACATGTTGATAAACTTGTGTTATAAAATGGATCTTTGTAGTCGAATGAACCTTAGTTGATGAAGTGTCCTTAGCCGTAGAAATCACAATAATCCAAGTAGCACTTATGCGTAAAAACACCAAAGTTACGCGTAACAATCAAGAGTTACGCGTAGATTTAGCTTACGCGTAAGTATGGAAAAGACTCTAAAGTTATGCGTAGACACAAAGTTAGGCGTAGAAACTTAGGCGTAGGATTACCTTATGCGTAAGACTGAGCTTAGGCGTAAGATGAATCTTATGCGTAGGATTTCTACGCGTAAGCTTTATGCTTATGCGTAAGTTTAGGGTTTTATCCCAAGTGATCTTTTACACTATCACAGTGCAAAAGATATCCAAAGTCGACGTATTTTCAGGCTTATCCAAGCAAGAAAACACGGAGTAAACCACGAAAACGAAGATCAAACCAAGGAATAACTTACGCGTAATATTAGGGTTTTGATACGCGTAAGATTACTCGTAAAAATGATGTTGCCCAAATTTCTTTCTAAACCAGATTTTTGTTATGGAATAACTTCAATATCACCAAAATAACACAAAAGTGTGAAACTTGATGAACCAAAACAGCTAAACGGGTTACGCGTAGAACGACACCCACGAACAAAAACAAGCTTAAAAACTTAGATCCACGCGTAAAGTTTCAAACTTTTTGCCAAAAACAGTTATTTTAACACCTTAAAACGTTGAAAGTACAAGAATCTTGGAATAAAAAGTGTAAAAACCGTGTTTTTAAGCGAACCAAAGATCACGTTACCTTTACGCGTAAGACCAAAACCTTACTTCAAAAGCAATAATGATTCACCCAACTAGTTGGCGATTGATACCACTGTTAGGTCACTAGTTTTACAACACAAGCTTAATAGAAAGAGATAAAGGCGATTGAACAATAAACCAAACAAACACACGCGTATGAATGTGGCCGGTTATGCGTAAGGAGTGAATGAAAGATAATATTGAACAACCAACCCTCAAGTGAGGGTTATTACATAGTATTTATAGGCAAGGAGCTAGGGCAACACTCCCACTCCTTCCCTTTTCCTTATTGGACATGGGCCTAAGCTTATGGGCCTTCTACATAAGCATGACCTTAAACAAACATAAAGGCCATAATAAGCTACCTATTACATATGAGTAACTAACACTTGAATTAAGGTTTAGGAGTGATTCCAACATCTTTAATTTATGCAACACAAATGGCAGCTAAATCAAAGACGAGAGTGAGAATTATAGTCATTCCCTTACTCGTGGGATTGACTTTGATACTCGGCATATGCTTGTTTGTTTACATGAGAAGGAAACAGAAAAATAATGGTAATTTCTTTATCATATCCGATAAGTTGATCAATCGTTTCATGTTTCCTTATTCTTTTTTTTGTTAGGAGTTATAAACAGGTCCTATCAACATGCGAGTTACTAATGGTGTAATTATGTTTTACAGTTGTAAATACTGTTGTTCGTGAAAAAACCTATGTCAATGAGAACAAAAGGGAAGAATGGGAATTGCCATTGTTTGACTTCAACACAATAGCCAATGCAACAAACAACTTTTCAGATAGCTGCAAACTTGGAGAAGGTGTTAAATTTTGGGGTAATAATCTGTGGCAAACATGTCACTCTATCAATTGCTAATGGCTTTCAAGTTATGTTCATTGTAGGCATATTACAGGGGTTAATCATGGTCAAAGCATAAATGGTTTAAAGTTCCTAGAAGTTCATTTCTGCTGAAGCCTTTTTCTCATTTCTGCTGATGCATCTTTTATAGCCGTTAGAGGGGTATTTGTGTATCTTTATCTCCTATTTAATAAGTCCCTTAATCTAGGGTTAGACACAACTGTGTGTGCAATCATTGTCTCACATTTCTCTTCTTTCTGATCATTATACTGATCTTGTTTCTTCTTTGTATTTTTCTGGTTATTGTCTCATTGACATTAACCTAATCTTGTAACACTTTGGATACTATTGCTGGTTTAATCTAAGCCGACTATTGAGGCTTAGGTTTGAATAAAGTATTGTTGTGAATCTATTGTTGCTGATACTTTCGTACATGGTATCAGAGCTTCAGGCTCATAATCATTGTTGATTCACCATCCAAGGGTTTCTTTGTAGAAACTTGGGGACATCTCTTCAGCAACAAAACTGGTGGTTTGGGGTTATTGCTACTGGCGTAATCGCTGGTTATTTTCTATTCACAATTAGCCCTAGACTAAGTGAATCTAGGGTAATTGTGATTTGTTCTTTTCGCTGCATATTGCTCTGTAAGTCTAAGTCTACTCTTTTTCTTCGAACAAACAGTACTTAAGTCTTTGTGGGTGCAAACGGGTAGACTAACATCTTGATCTGCCACCTCTGAGTGGTATGAATACCTGCTCTGGTTTACCCCAGTCCATAGGCTTGGTGCTTGTTGTTTCTTAATTACAAAGTCTTATTTATTTCTTTATTTGCCTATCTGCTCTAGTTATTATCTCTGTCTGTGTTACTTGTCTGTCTTATTGTTTGCATTATGGTTGTTGGTGATGATAATACTGGTGGTGGTGGTGGTGGTTCTTCCACTGAGAAAAGCTTATCCTTTGGTGATGCTTTGTATTTACACCCTAATAACACCAATGGTACTCCTATTATTTCCATCAAACTCACTAGGACTGAAAATTAAAAAATATGGAATATGGCCATGACCTTTGCCTTAAGGAATCATAATAAGTTAGGGTTTATTGATGGTACTTGCATAAGAGATGACTCAAATCCTAGTCTTGCTAATCAATGGGATACATGTAACTCTGTTGTGGTTACTTGGATTCTTAACTCTCTCAGTCCTGAACTATTTGCTGGTGCTATCTATGCTAAAACTGCTTATGAAATGTGGAATGATCTTAAAGATACTTATGATAAGGTTGATGGTTCAACCATTTTTAATTTACATAAAAATATAAATTTTCTTAGTCAAAGTGGGTCCTCTCTTGCTGATTATTACAACAACCTTAACTCCTTATGGAAACAATTTGATTGTATAATTAGCTTGCCTCCCTGCACTTGTGAGGCTTCAAAACATTTTGAAAAACACAATCAGCTAATCAAATTAATGCAATTTCTTATGGGTCTTGATGACTCCTATGTTCCCATCAGAAGTAATATTTTGACCAGAGATCCTTTGCCTAATGTCAAAACTGCCTTCTCTGTTGTCTCTGGAGAAGAATCTCACAGAAATGTTTCGTCTGGGAATAGCTCTGCTAAACCCAATGCTACAGCTTTTGCTGCAAAAACTTCTGATGGTGGAAAATTTTTTGATAACAAAAAAGGATTTAACAACAACACTTTTAATAAAGGTTCTGGTTTTAATGCTGGTAACAGCTCAAACAACAGAGGACCAAACATGAATCTCAAATGTACTAACTACAAAAAACCTGGTCACACTGTTGATAGATGTTATGATCTTGTTGGTTATCCTGCTGGATATGTCAAAAGGAACTTTAATGTTAAACCTGTCAGCAGTAACAATGTTTCCACTGATGCTAATCATATCACTGATAATAGAGCTAGCAACTCCCCTGTCTCTTTGTCAAATGAACAGCTCTCCAGACTTATGAGTCTTCTTAATGACAACAATGTGTCCTCTGCTAATGCCAACATGGCAGGTAAAAATTTTTCAGGAACTTTCTTTAATGGCAGTGTCAAGTTTAATATAAACTTCAACAAATTTTTTAACAACAACACAAAAACCTTATCTGGAAACATCAGTCTTGGTTGGATTGTTAACTCTGGTGCAAATCAGCACATGACTGTATCTACAAAAATTTTAATTAATGTTGTTGACATTTCAAATCTTGGTCTAACTGTTGGACATCCCAATGGTACTCAGGCTTTAATTACTAAAATTGGTGATTTAAAGGTCAATAATGACATAACTCTTTTTGATGTTCTGGTTGTTCCTGAGTACAATGTCAATCTGCTGTCTGTTCATAAGATTGCTAGAGACAACAAGATGTTTGTTGGGTTTAATGAATCTAATTGCTATATACAGGATTTACATCAAAAAAGGATTGTGGGGATTGGTAAACAATGCAATGGGTTATATATGTTTGATATTGATTCTACATGTAAGTTTACTTCTAATAATTGCATTTCTGTTTGTCATGTTTATAGAAATCTCTGGCATCAAAGACTTGGTCATCCCTCTGACCAAGTCCTACATATACTTAAATCCACTCTTAAACTTGATAGTACATTTGAATCTGACCATCTTTGTGATACTTGCAATAAAGCTAAACAAACCAGGGAACCATTCCCTCTAAGTGAACATAAATCAACTAAAATTGGTGAACTTGTTCATCTAGATGTATGGGGACCATATAAAGTCACTAGCAGAGATGGTTACAAATATTTTTTAACTATTGTTGATGACTATTCTAGGGCAGTCTGGGTTTATATGCTTAAGGGAAAGGAGGTTGTTTATGTTTCCATTGTTAACTTTACTCATATGCTATCAAATAAATTTGAACACAATGTTAAGATATTCAGAAGTGATAATGGGACAAAATTTGTCAATAACAAACTTCAACACTTCTTTCATGAAAAAGGAATTTTACATCAAACCTCTTGTGTTTACACACCACAACAAAATGGTATTGCAGAAAGGAAACATAGGCATCTCCTTAATGTGGCTAGATCCCTTATGTTTCAGGGGGAATTACCTCTATATCTTTGGCCTGAATGTGTTCTAACTGCTGCATATGTCATAAACAGGTTACCCTTTTCAGTGTTGTCTGGCAAGTCTCCCTTCTTCTTTGTGTATGGGCATGGCCCTTCACTCTCTCTCCTTAGAGTCTTTGGCTGCTTATGCTATGCCACCATTCTCAACATCTCTGATAAATTTGGTAGTAGGTCCGAGAAAAGTGTCTTTATTGGTTATTCAAATGAGAAAAAAGGTTATAAACTTTTAAGTTTAGAAACAAAAAATATCTTTTATTCCAGAGATGTCAAATTTTATGAAACTGTTTTTCCCTTCAAAATGAAAAATTCTTTGTCAAAACCTTTTGTTGAAACTTATGTGCCTAAAGATTTTAATCACAAAAATTTATTTGACTCACAAATAAGTCCCAATGATGAAGGGAGAGTGACATCCTATGAAGATGGCACAGTGTTGGGTCATCCTACTAGGGATGATGAACCTGTTGCAACTTCCATAGATGATAATACACACCCTGAGGGCACTGTATCACATGAATCACATCCTGCTGATGCATCTTTTGATTCTGCTGGTACATCTTCTGATTCACATCAGAATTCTGAACAAGAAGAAGGCTTGCCAGCCACTACTGCTAGAAGGTCAACCAGAGTTTCTAAGTTGCCCAGTAATCTTAATGACTTTATTGTTGAAGGGAAACTTAAATATGGTGTTGAAAAGGTTGTTAATTACTCTAACCTTAACAAAGATAATTACTGCTTTGCTTCTGGTCTTAATAAAAGTATTGAACCTACCTGTTATGAAGAAGCTATCCTTGACAGTAATTGGGTTGATGCTATGAACTCTGAAATTGAGGCCTTAAATGAAAATCATGCTTGGGATATAACTGATCTACCTCCTAATAGAACTCTCATTGGTTACAAATGGATCTTTAAAATCAAATATAAAGCCAATGGTGAAGTTGATAGATACAAGGCTAGATTAGTTGCTAAAGGCTATAACCAAAGGGAAGGAATAGACTATGATGAAACTTTTTCTCCTATTGTGAAAATGTCTACTGTTAGATGTCTTATTTCCTTAGCTGTGAAAAACAAATGGCCTCTTTTCCAACTTGATGTTAACAATGCTTTTTTATATGGAGATCTTGATGAGGATGTCTATATGACCATCCCTAAGGGGTTCTGTAATGAGAACAATAAGAATAAAGTTTGTAAACTTGTCAAGTCTCTATATGGCCTTAAACAAGCTCCCAGGAAATGGAATGAAAAACTTGTTAGTATTTTAAAAGAAAATAACTTTGTTCAATCTGTCAATGATCACTCTTTGTTCACCAAAACAGAGAATAACAAGTTTATTGTTCTACTTGTTTATGTGGATGATATTGTTCTTACTGAAAACTGCATTGATGAGATAAACCTATTCAAAGAGTTTCTAAAATCAAAATTTCATATCAAAGACTGGGAAACTTAAAATATTTTCTTGGCATTGAGGTTCTAAAAACTGGGAATGACATATGTCTCACTCAAAGAAAATACTGTCTTGAACTCCTCAAAGAATTTGGTCTCCTTGGGTGCAAACCTGTGTCCACTCCTATGGAACCCAACTCTGTTCTTCCATACATACCCACTGCTGATGATCCCTTACTTGTCAACATCACTGGTTATCAGAAGTTACTTGGGAAACTTATTTATCTCACCCATACAAGACCTGACATCTCATACTCAGTTCATTGTCTGGCACAATATATGCATTCTCCTCTGAAATCTCATCTAGAATGTGCCCTCAATGTTCTGAGATATCTAAAAGGAGCTCCAGTAAAAGGTCTAAGGTACAATTTCAGCAACTCTGAAAACCATCTTGAAGGGTATAGTGATGCAGACTGGGCTAAATGCAAGAAAACCAGGAAATCTGTTACAGGTTATTGTGTTTTCTTTAATGACTGTTTGATCTCATGGAAAAGCAAAAAACAAAACACTCTTTCAAAATCTTCCACAGAAGCAGAGTATAGATCTATGTCTACTGCTGCCTGTGAAATTATTTGGATTCAAAAAATCTTAAAAGATCTAAAAGTAGATATCAATCTCCCTGTTAATGTTTCTTGTGATAACAAATCTGCTCTACAACTTGCTGTCAATCCTGTTTTCCATGAAAGATCAAAACATTTTGAAATTGATGTTCACTTCATCAGGGAAAAAATTGCAAGAAGTGTTATAAGTGCCAAAAAGATTGGCTTTTCAAACCAAACTGCAGACATTCTTACAAAAAACCTTCCTGTTTATCAGCATAAATTCTTGTGTGAAAAATTGATATTGTTTGATATGTTTGCCCATCAGATTAAGGGGGAATGTTAAATTTTGGGGTAATAATCTGTGGCAAACATGTCACTCTATCAATTGCTAATGGCTTTCAAGTTATGTTCATTGCAGGCATATTACAGGGGTTAATCATGGTCAAAGCATAAATGGTTTAAAGTTCCTAGAAGTTCATTTCTGCTGAAGCCTTTTTCTCATTTCTGCTGATGCATCTTTTATAGCCGTTAGAGGGGTCTTTGTGTATCTTTATATCCTATTTAATAAGTCCCTTAATCTAGGGTTAGACACAACTGTGTGCGCAATCATTGTCTCACATTTCTCTTCTTTCTGATCATTATACTGATCTTGTTTCTTCTTTGTATTTGTCTGGTTATTGTCTCATTGACATTAACCTAATCTTGTAACACTTTGGATACTATTGCTGGTTTAATCTAAGCCGACTATTGAGGCTTAGGTTTGAATAAAGTATTGTTGTGAATCTATTGTTGCTGATACTTTCGTACAGAAGGTGGTTATGGTCCAGTCTACAAGGTACTATTACTCATAAATTTTGGTACCATGTCTACATTGGTATGATTCACGATCTACAATCTTAGCTAGAACTACCATCGCTATTATATATCTAAATTGATCAACTGAATGTTGTATTCAAGTCAAACTTAGCTATAGTTTGGATGGCTATAAAGTTAAACAATCATACCCTCTTCCTATACCAAATGCGAATTGATTTTCAGGGAATGTTGGAGGATGGGAAAGAAATCGCTGTAAAGAGGAACTCAGGAAAAACGATACAAGGACTGGACGAGTTCCGAAATGTGTAAATTATTAGTGCCACAGGACTTTTTATGTAATTGACTCAAGGATGAACGGTGTAATTGTTTAGAGCCACATGGATGATTTATGTAAATTTATGTAATTAATTTTTGATTAGAGGCTACAATAGGAAAATTAGGCAAGTTTATGGCTACTTTAGGAAGAAAAAAAAATCGATGCCCACAAAAGGAAAATGTGGCAAGTTCGATGTTTTTTCAGACAATTTGCCCTACTTTAAACTTACCTTACAATTTTATAAAAAATGTTGAACTTTATTTACAAAAATAAATACTTTTTACCTAAAAAATAATTGGGCTTTTGCATATATATCCTCCCGAAAATACAAAATTGCATATATATCCAAAGCATGCATAAAAACCATTGTACTATGTGCATAAAAAACTTGTAAAAATGATATATATGCAATTATTCACTTTGGGAGGGATATATATGCATTTTTGCCAAAAATTTGAAATTAAAACACAACCTTAAACTACTAAACTACTCTAAAGTTTGTTTATATAATACCAAAACACGCCCCTAAACTATGTAACACGTTAAAAAACTACCTTAAGCTATTACTTTTTACATATTTTTTTTAAACTTTATTTATCAAATATATAATAAATGTTCAACAAATTTATTTTAAGAAATATACCTATAAAAACCTCTTTAAACTTTGAATAAAATGAACTCAATATTCAATGCTTTTGAAGTACGTATGATCTGTTGTTCAAAAAAAAAAAAAAAGTACGTATGATCTGATAAAAAATATTTTATAATTTCAAAATCAACTTCTTATTTTTTTGGCAATAAATTAAAATTAATTAATTTTGTTACAAAGATATACCATTAAAAGGTCTTTAAATCTCAAATAAAATGAGTCCCAATACTTTTAACCTACATTTTATAAAAAATATGGATTAAAAATCTAAATTCAACTTCTTATTTTACTAGTAATAAGTCAAAATGATTTCAAATATTTGAATGATAACAACTAACTCATTACAATATAGTTAATGAACAACTTTTAGGTTTTATTTTTAAAATTAAACTATTTAGTTAAAAGATATAAGGATAGTTATTTTACAAACCAAACTTTTCTCACATACTAAGGGATTCATTTTCACCAATGACTGAGATTAAAAGCATTTTATTATTTCACATATTTTTTATAATTTAAATATCTCTTAAACTGTTAATCGTTAAGCGAAAATATTTACACCATCGCGACGAGCATTTAATTATCTTTCTATAGACAGGAACTTTAATATACTTTTGAAAAAAGAAAAAAAAATCGGTTTTTTTCACTTTTTTCGTTGTTTTTAAGTTACTGAAATTTGCATAAAAAAATCATATATGATTAAACACTAAATTGAATATCACATGTAATATTAGTGTTAAATCATATATTATATGTAATATCACATGTGATATGATATGTATATCATATGTGATTTTACACTAATATCACATGTGATATTACATATCATATATGATTTAACACTAATATCACATGTGATATTCAAATTAGTGTTTAATCATATATGACTTTTTAATACAAATTTCAGTAACGTAAAAAAAAAGGAAAAAACTTTAAAAAAAACGTGAAAAATACGATTTTTTTTTTGTCGAAAGTATATTAAAGTGCCTATCTATAGAAAGATAATTAAATATTCGTCGCAATGATATATTTTTTTTCGTTTAACGATTAACGGTTTGAAATATATTAATATTTAAAAAAAATAATGAAAATGAGTTTTTTAAATTGTTATGATTAATCTCTCATCCATTAGATCAAATAAAAATGGAGTGTGAAGATTAATCCCTTAGTATGTAAAAAATAGTTTGTTCTCAAATGATCTTAAATCAAAAGATATTACTGATATAATAATTGAACTTTTATTTTTTATAATTACGTCAAGTTAATAGATAAGGAATATTAATTGCATTACATAATTTAGTCATATGGAAATGCATGAATATCAATTACATAAACATGTGCACATGTTTAAACTCCGTGAATTAGTCAGTTAAAATGTCGTAAATCATAGTTACTAAAAAAATAAACATATGCAATTTTTTTTTTTTTTTTTTTTTTTTTTTTTTTTTTTTTTTATCAATTAAATTAAAGTAATTAAACGATTTTAGATAAATATATCATAAAAAATTTCAAATAATACACCGCAATGCCCGATCATTTTTATTTTTCGCTTTAACCATAAACAAGGTCCATGACTCCATTTCAAGATAAAACTTAGAATCATATATTAACTTGGTAATTATCTATAATAAAGAAACAAACAAAACATAGTCGATAGGAAATGTCTATGCAGGAAACGAATAGTGTGTTGATCCTTGAATTATCTTACACGTACTGTGTGGACTGTGGAGTCAACGACCAGCTAACAATTGTCCGTAATATCAACTATTGATTAATGATGACCACAAGGTCCACAATAATATATCCTCAAGTCCTCAGCAATATAGTTTTATAACATGCACATAAAGCAATATGTGTACCTGATATACATTATTGATTTATACAATTAAAAACAATGAAGTTAACTCACTTATACGTTTTAATCACTTTCATTTCATTTACAAGGGCTGCACAATCGTTAGTTCCCCTTTACACTAAGCCCGGATGCACACAAATGTGCGGAAATATCAGCATTCCATACCCTTTTGGAATCGAACCCAACTGTTTTTTAAACAAGTGGTACGCCGTTGATTGCAAATCATCGAAACCATATCTATCATCTGTCAAAAACCTTCCACTGTTAAGCATAGATTTGAACGAGCAAATGGTTCTTGTAACATACCCAATGGGCTCAAATTGTCAAACCCCGCAGATATTAAATCTAGACCTTGGTGATATTGATAACCCATTTCTGTTTTCTGGTATGCATAATAAATTTATGGTTGAAGGATGTGGTAAAGCTACCATATCGAGTGGTGGAAGAGAGCTCACGGGGTGTGCCACAATTTGCTCACACGAATCTTCGAGTTATAGTAGGAACAGTTGCTATGGGATCAACTGTTGTCAAACAAGTATTCAATATTATTTAAAAACGTTTAGTGTGAATCTCACGAGCTCTGATACACAAACGAGAAATAAGTCGTGTCTTTCTGCTTTCTTGATGGCTTCTAGTACATACGTGAAATATTTGTTAACGGGGCAATCTCTTGCCGAGGACAACTCTTCGGTCCCAATGGTACTTAGGTGGACCTTACCAAAAGATTTCGGTAAAGAAAGTTGTGGCTATATTTTTAATAGAGAAACGCTACATACGGGTAATGATAGTTCTATTTTGATCGCCAAGTGTAACTGTTGGTCTGAGTTAGAAGAAGGAAACCCTTATTTATCTCGTGGATGCCAAGGTAATTTTTTTTCTTTTTGAAAATGTCATTTTCGTGTTTTGTGTATCTTTATGTATCTGGCCCTTACTATTAATTAGTATTTTTTTTGTGGTTCTTAGTTAACGAAGAATGTACAAAGTGTACGCGTAAAGGGGGTGTCTGCGGATATAAAGTATCATATGCTGGTGTTCGGACCTTTGTTTGTGATAATCACTTTCACAATGGTGGAAGCAATTCATCATCATCCAGGGCTATTTTTCTAGGTAATATAAGATCTTATTCACATAAATTGTTTGTTCTTCTGCATGGTCTTTGTGATACAAATT
Organism: Chrysanthemum seticuspe; assembly: GCA_019973895.1. Taxonomy (NCBI): domain Eukaryota; kingdom Viridiplantae; phylum Streptophyta; class Magnoliopsida; order Asterales; family Asteraceae; genus Chrysanthemum; species Chrysanthemum seticuspe. Next base: position 97,114,963 of record BPTQ01000002.1, read on the forward strand.
AGCAATGTTTTGAAAACCGGGTTTATAATCGACCCGGTCGAGTCACCGGTCACCGGGTCAACCGGTTCGACCGGTTCAACCGCCGGGTCAACCCGGTTTTTCATTAAAAAATATAAAAAAATAAATAACCGGGTCAACCGGTTCGGCCGCCGGGTCACGGTTTTTATTAAAAAAATTGAAAAAAAACCAATCCCGGCCGGGTTTCGAGAACCGGGTTGACCCGGGTCACTCAAACCCGGCGGGTCTAACCGGTTAACCCAGTTTTAGAAACCCGTGTTATTTTGACCCGTGTTTTTGCCCGAAACCGGTCCAACCGGTTAACCCGTCCAGGTGAACCCGAGTTTCAAAACATTGAAATGAGCTACTTTCTACATGTTAAGAAATATGATGGGTATTCAGCAACCGCCAAGTAGGATGTTAGAACCATTCTTGTGGCCTTCTTTTTAGGGATTATATACTTGGACGCAACTCAACTATTAACCATTTATGCGTTTGCTTTCAGTTATACCAATTTCGTATAATTTCATATCGATAATCATTAAATAATTTGAATAAAGCTAAAGATAACATATTAACAGGGCCGGCTTTAAGGGAGTGCAAGAGGTGCGATTTCACAGGGCCACCGCTTGACGAGGGCCACCAAATTTCATGCACTTCTATTATATATATGAACCACAATAGGAGACTCGAGCTTAATTAATTCACGCACTACTTATACATATGTATATTATGTGTGTGTTTGAGGCATTTTTATGGTAATGGCACGGGGCCACTAAAATCCACGAGACGGCCCTGCATATTAAAACAACACAAATGCGTATTGAAATGTAAAATAATAGTTTAAGTCATTATTTAAATGCAAGTTTAGTTAGTTGAAAGTGAATTAAAATAATTTAATTAATATTTTATTTTTTAACTTTTTTTAGAGATTATATACTTGGAAGTCACTCAACTATTGAACCTTTTATTTTTAGGCCATCTATTTATCAAAAATAACTTATATGCCACCCATTTATGAGTTTCTTTCATTTATACCAATTTCGGATAATTTTATATCGAAAATCTTTAAAAAAACAAGAATAAAGCTAAAGATAGCATATTAAAACAACACATATGTGTATTGAAATGTAAGATAATAGTGTTATCCATTATTTAAGTGCAACTTTAATTGGTTGAAAGTAAATTAAGATAATTTAATTAAGGTTTTACTTTTAAAGTTTTTATTTTATGTTTTGATATGTTAAAAGTAGCTTTATTCTTGAGATTATACAAATATTCAGCAAGAATTTGAACGAGATTGGTATAAAAAAAACAAACACGCATTTGGGTGACCCATAAGTTAATTTAAAAAAATAGGTATCTTAAAAGTAAAATGCTTAACAGTTGAACGGCCTTTGGATACATAATCCTTCTTTTTATCTTGCATATTGACAAATACGATCAAGGTACGTATATTCCCACTCACGGATTACTAGTAGGAGTAGACATTATAAGCCTAAGTGGTTAGATACTTAGATTGGATTTGTGATCCAAAAGCTTTGTATTACCATTTTGTAATCCTTTTTTTTTTGCTTGCATCTTCTTGCTGGAGTTTTTCATAAAAAATTTCCGCTCAGAATATGTTTTTTTTTTTTTTTTTTTTTTTTTATAAAGTACGATGGTTGCCTGGTTTGCTATAAACTCAACGAAAACTGTGGTTGTAAACTTGCATAGTATAAGATCTGTATTAATTTTCAACACTTTCATGGACTTCAATATCCAGGTGTTGGCATAAGCATTCTGGTCCTCATTCTTAGTGCCATTGGTTTTGCATCATACAAAGTAATTCAGAGAGCCAAAGACAAAAGACGGAGAAAAATATTTTTTGAACGCAATGGGGGTCTACTTTTAAAACAACAAGAAACGGGTAACGAGGGTTTAGTTGATAAAACAAAGCTTTTCACTTCCAATGAGCTCGAGAAGGCAACTGATCACTTCAACGAGAACAGGATTCTTGGCCGAGGAGGTCAAGGAACAGTCTACAAAGGCATGTTAACTGATGGAAGAATAGTAGCAGTCAAGAAATCAAAGGCAGTTGACCAAAGTCAACTGGAGCAATTCATCAATGAGGTGGTCATTCTTTCACAAGTCAATCATAGGAATGTGGTCAAACTATTAGGGTGTTGTTTAGAAACCGATGTGCCACTACTAGTCTCAGAGTTCATCCCAAACGGGACCTTATACAAGCATATCCATGATCAGACTAGCGAGCTTTTCATTTCTTTGAGCATGCGGTTACAGATTGCTACAGAGGTAGCAGGAGCACTTTCTTACTTACATTCCGCAACTTCAATCCCAATATACCATCGGGACATCAAATCCACTAATATACTTTTGGATGAAAAATATAGAGCCAAAATATCGGACTTTGGAACTTCAAGGTTCGTATCAATAAGTCAAACTCACCTCACTACCTTAGTCCAAGGAACAATTGGCTACTTAGATCCGGAGTATTTCCAATCAAGTCAGTTTACTGAGAAGAGCGATGTTTATAGTTTTGGAGTTGTCTTGGTTGAACTGATAACATCAGAAAAACCAATTAGCCTAACTAGATTTGGTGGAAACCGAAGCTTGGCTACACACTTTGTTACGGCCTTTGAAGAAGGTCGGGTGATGTCTATTATTGATGCAAAGATGGTGCAATATGGAAATAGGGATGTGCTATCGGAAGTAGCCAATCTGGCAATACGATGCTTAAATTTGTACGGGAAGAATAGACCAACGATGAAAGAAGTGGCCTCAGAATTGGAAGCCATTAGAATGTCATACATGTCGTCTATGGTTCAATCTGATTTTGAAAAAGTGAAGTATAATGCTGGAGAAGAAGAGTTACTTATGTTATCTTATGGAGCGTCAACATCAAGCAGTATCATATACGCCTGACTTGTTTTGTTAATTTGCTATTTAGCGTTTAATTAACTATAATAAAGCATTTGTACTTGATCTTGCTGTATTAACTATTAAGCATAGCTCGGCCAAAACGCTCTCATTTGGTCTTGCTCTTTTGAGGGCTAGCTAGCTTTTAGTTCTTTAACTTTTTCCTAATAATCTCCAATCAATATATCATCTAGTGATTTGAGTTAGGGCCCGCTTGGTTCAAAGTGGGGAAAGGGAAAGGGAAAGGGAAAAGGAAAGGGAAAGGAATGCAAAGGAATGAGTGAGGTGGGTAATCAATCCCTTACCCCTCAATTTATTCTATAATGGTTCATTACCCATTACGGGGTAATCAATACCTTTGCACCCCCCAACCAAGCACCTACTAATGAGTGAAGTGAGCCCATTTGTTTACCTTACCCATTCCCCACCCCCTTAACCCCCCAACCAAGCACCCCCTTAGTTTTATCACTCATTTGAAATATAAGGAGGATATGTAATCATAAATTTTGTACTAAAAGAAACATGAAATACTTCAGCTTTAAATTGAGTTAGTTTTATCACGCATTTGGTTCCCTTTTGTGATCAAGTTGAAGGATGAAATACTTCAGCTTTAAATTGTCGTATCTGGTATATGCCTTACTCCCGGTTGGTTACAAAACTTACTAAGTGCATCCACAATCTATACTACTTTATAAAATCTATACTAGTTTATAAAAGGTTCGAGACTTTCTATATAAAGTAGTTTTAAAATTTTTAAGACAAAAAACATTTCTTTATTAAGAAATAACAAGTCATTTAGTAAATGTTGTTGACAATATTCGTCAATGTTGGGTTTTTGGTTCCTTGGATCAAGAATTATTCTAAGTGTTGGAACCACGGACAGAGTTGATAAAACCACGGACAGAAGAATGGAATCACTTATGAAGACAAAACCGCGGCTAGTAGTATTGTGTAACCACGGATATTGTATTGTAACCACTGCTAGTCTTGTATAGTCGGTTTAGTATTTTGTATTAGATAAATATGGAAACGATATTTATCTTGTAGGTTACGTATTGTATTATGTAAAGGGCTCCTTAGCCTATAAAAGGAGGTCCTAGGTTAGATTAGATATACGTATGTTTTATATCTAAGGTCGATACACTTCAAGGTTGTAAAACCCTAATACTGGTTAGAGTATTCGTATTAATAATAATATTGAGGTGTTGAATGTTCATTGTTCTTCTTCTTAAGATTAAGTATTAAATTCCCCGTGATACCTAATAAGTCTTTGTTTAAGTCAGTTTCTATATTAGATCGTTTGCTCAACTGGGATCAACAAGTGGTATCAGAGCTTGTGATCTAGAAACTGTAACCAAGAAGAAGTTATGTTAAGTTCTATTCAAGAAAGCTAAGATGTCTGACGAAACTCACATGGTAACTGCATCAAAGGTGCCCATGCTCAAGCATGGTGAGTATCAAATCTGGAGAATGCGAATGAGGCAATACATTCGTATGATTGACTATGCCATCTGGGATGTTGTTGAAAAAGGTGATACTCTTCCTAAGAAGGGTGACGATGGTAAAGAGATAGCTATTGTTAGTGAAGTCGACAAGGCAAAAAGGAAACTGGAGATCAAAGCTCACAGTATTCTCACCATGGGAATAGCTAATGAGTATGCTTTGGACTTTGAAAGATATGAGTCTGCTAAAGAGTTACTGGATGCTCTTGAGACAAGGTTTGCTGGTAATGAAGCTACAAAGAAATCAAAGAAGAACATGCTCAAGCATCAGCTTGAAAACTTCACTGCTCTTAGTGGAGAGAAACTTGATGGTACTTATAACAGGCTTCAAAAACTTATCAGCCAATTGAAGTCGGTAGACTACAATGTTATTCAAGAAGATATTAATTTGAAGTTCATTAGAAGTTTATCTCCTGAATGGGCAGTTCATACAATTGTGTGGAGAAATAAGGAGGACTTTGATAAAATGACTCTGGACAATCTCTACAACAACTTGAAGGTTTATGAGTCTGAAAATAACGTTGCTGGTGCATCTTCTTCTAATCAAAACATTGCTTTTGTTTCCACTAATCACAAGAGTTCACAAGATGTATCCACTGCTTCCTATGGAATAACCACGGCTATTGCAAACAATACCACTGTTAGTGATAATGTCAGTGATGGTGCAATTTGTGCTTTTCTGGCTGATTTAACTACCAGTGTTACTGTTTTAAATCAAGATCTAGATCAAATTGATCCTGATGATCTTGAGGAGATTAATCTTCAATGGCAAATGGCAATGTTGACTCTCCAAGCAAGGAAATTTATGAGGAGGACTGGAAGACAGGTTAAGTATGATGGTCAAAGGAGAGCTGGATTCGACAAAAGCAAAATGGAGTGCTTTAACTGCAAGAAGAAGGGTCACTTTGCTAGAGAATGTCGAGCTCCTATGAGAATTGAAAGCATTAAGAAGACCACTGAAGAGCCTGCTTCTTCTTCAGCTTTGGTTGCTCAAGATGGGATTGGTGATTATGACTGGAGTGATCAGATTGAAGAAGGTCCCAATGCAGCTTTTCTTGCTAGTGAAGCTTCAAAAGAGCATAACTTTGCTCTTATGGCCTATGCTTCATCTTCTGGTTCAGATTCTGAGGTATCTAATGATTCTAAAACTTCTACTTGTTCTTTTAAATCATGTCAAGATAACTTAGAATCTCAAAAGGCTATCACTGAGAGTTTAAGGAAAGAAGTAGAAAGACTGTCTCTAGATAACTTAGGTTATAGAGTTGGTCTACAAAGTGTTGAAAAAAAGCTTAATTACTGTATTAAATGTGAGTTTGAGTATGTTGATAAAATTAATATACTAGGTGGAGAAATTGATCTTAAGGATAGAGAGATTAAGATGCTTAAAGAGAAACTAGAAAAGGCAGAGAGTGTAAAAGTAGAAGCCCTAAAAGAAAAAGAAAAACATGTTGTTAGGGTTGCTAAAACACAGTATGCTTCTGATCTAGTAAATAAACCAATAGGTCAAAAAAATTTCAAGGATGGTACTGGCCTTGGGTACAATGATATGCCACCACCATCTCTTATGAAACATGTGATCGATGCTGAACCGTCAAGTTTTATCACACAAGCTAGCCACTTGTGAATGGCTAACCGTAATAAACTTCAAACAGCTCAGACACCAATGCAATGAAGATCAGGAGAGTGTAGTGTTTCCCCAGGTCGTTATGTCCCAACGAGCTGTGCGATGAATCACCAAACGAATAATGATCGAGAGAATTTAAACGGGAAAAGGGTTTGATTGATTATAACTAAAGAAAAAGTATATAAACTACAGGGGCTTAAATGCAAATTAAAGAAAATTAAAAAGATAAAATATATTAAATAAACGCTATCACTATTTGCAAAATGATGTTTTTGATTTTTCTTCTTTTATAAAATTTAACTTAAAAACTACGTGACGTACAAAAGAAAATGTGAAACTGAAACAATATTAATCCTAAAAATATAAAAATGACATTTTTACAAACCTAATGATAAGAGAAAATTTTTAGAAAAAGAAAATTATTTTTTATGACTATTTATCTAATTATTATTAATTAAAAACTATTTTTACTTATTTAATAATAACCTAAAATACAAGAAAATATGAAATAAAGCTAGAAAAATGAAATTATGACTTAGAAAAATCTAAAATAACTAAATAGAATTTTCAAAACTAATTTTATATTTTTCTGATTATTTTTCTATTTTCTATGAATTAAAAACTATTTAAAACTAATTAAATTGCTAAAAATTACAAATTTAACTTAGAAAAATCTGGAAAAATATTTTTTTGACTTTTTATATTTATCTTAACCTAGGAAAAATGAAAACTTATTTTTTTGAAGTTTTTCTGATTTAATTGTATTAAAAGCTAATTAAAATTACCTAAAAACTGATTAAAATGAAGAAAAATAGCAAACTGAACTAGAAAAATCTGAAAAATTCAGGAAAAGTCTAAATTAATATTATGAATCTAAGAAAAATATAAAAACAGTGGCTTATGTGCAAGATTATGGAACTGCAATGCAAAGTGCTTACAAATAAGCACTCAAAATAAGCCAAAAGCCACAAATAAGCACCAAACTATTACTGAAGCTAAATTATGCTAAAACTACTCAAAAGCAACCAAACACAACTGCTCTTAACCTCTATTGTTCAAGCTACTCAGATTTGATAATTTGAGATAAAGTGCTAAAAACAGTTTTGAGCTACTAAGTTGCAGCCTAAGAATAAGCTACCCAATAAGCTGGAAAGTGAAACCAGATATTGGATTCTACACTAGACCTGGCTAGCTACTTATAGACCAAAGACCAGACCAAGATAAGCTCTATTGAGCTTGTGACAAGCTCTGCAAGAAGCTGAGAAACTGCTCTGGTGATATTGCTCTGTCACAGGGCATTTTTGGCCTTTTTGACAAGCTGATTTGAAGCTTTTACAAAATTACTAAAATTCAACAAAAATCATTTTTGTAAACTAGACCAGTTGAAGTTTCTAAACCCAAAGTTTCACTTGATTTGATCCAATGATGAACTCATTAAAAATCACCCAAGTTGGGTGAAAACTGAGCTTTGACAATTTGACTTTGAACACAGAATTGATAAGTTGACTAAACTGAGATTAGATCTTAAATGACTGACTGATTGTTAAGTTTAATGGTTAAATAGGACTAATGCAAGCTACATCTACTGATTTTAAGCTAAAATGCAAAGATTTTTATCTCAAATTCAAACTGAATTGAAAATGAGCACAGATTAAAGGGAAATTTGACTAAAGTGAGTTGAAATGCACTTTCAAGGAGTAAGACTAACTAGCTATATCTGTATTAAACTGATTCAGTGCTAATTCTCCAATAATGTAGCCACTAACTAAGATGTATAAGCAGATCCAAACACTCCTTTCCAGAGCTAGAAACTAAACTAGCAACTTCTTTCCTCAACCTTAATCTATTCTAACAACTCAATTTGATTGCATCTACTAACTAAAACATTTAACCCTACAAACTAACATATGGTCACAAACATTGAAACAGTGCAGGTCATGAATTAAGATTGATACAAAAATGAACTAAAGCACTTACAAGATTCTGCCAAAGCTGCAAGCTAATGAAATCAATGGAATAGTACAATACCCACTTTCCAACCCATTTTGACTAACTAAACCCATTTCTAACTCTGCATCATCAAATATCATGACCACATCCAAATCAGCTTCAGCAGTTGACTTTTGTTGACTATTTTGGAGTTTTGAATGACAGACCATGAAACATCACCAATTCACTAGATCAACCAAAAACAAACTTAAACAAGCAATTTAAAACATTCTCATCAAACTAAAAACTGTAATTTGATATGAATGGTTTTTGGCGGGAAAATTAGAACAAGCATAAAACTGGAAATTGATTGCTAAAACTGATGAATTGATACATAAATTACTTGTTCATTACATAAAAACTTGAAACCCAGCTAGAGATTACATTAAAAATTAAAAACGATTAAACATGAATTTAAGAACTTGGTCTAAAGCAGTGACAACTGCTACTTCTGCCTTCTCTCTCACTTATAGCTCTCACAAAGCTCTTCTCTTTCATTCATGGCCATTGATGTGGGTTGAAATGATCCTGGCCATTGATTCATGAATTTGGCGCCAAAATGAGATATAAACAGGTGGAAGGTTTGAGTGAAAAGGGGAGAGATGCATTTAATGCATTTGGATTGTTGGGTGAGGTGGAGGGATAAGGGTGTGGGAGGTGAGCTGGAGGTGAGGGGGTTGAGTGTTGCAAGCAGTGGTTGAAGGTGACAATGGAGTGGAGGGAAAAGGTGGAGTGTTTGACTGGGGAGTTTGACTTGGCTCTATTATTGTGGAAGGGGGGGTCAAAACAGGGGGTCAAAGGGTTTATTGGCAGGGGCTCAAATGGTTTTGACAAGGGCCAAGGGTCAAAAGGTCAAGGCTTGTATTAAATAACAAGGACTTGTTTTGCAATTTCTGAAAGTACAAGGGACCAAATCTGCTAATATCTCAAAGTTGTTTCAAGGGTCACTTTTGCCAAGCTTCAATAGTACAAGGACCAAAATAGACATTTTCAAACTTTCAAGGACTATTTTTGCCAAATTTGAAACTTGAAGGACCAAACTTGTAATTTCTCAAAACTTTTGACATTTTTCACCAAAGGACTAATTTTGACAACTTATGATTTTAAAAGGACCTTTGGTGATTTTTCTTTTGAAATAAGTGCTCAGGGACTATTTCTGACAACTTTTGAAACTTGGGGGACTGAAACTGCCAATTATGCAAACTTAGCTCATTTTTCATCTGATTTTAAACATTTTGCATCTGAAACATATAAAATGCAATTTTGAGATATTTTCAGTATTTTGATGCATTTCTGAGCATTTTTAAGTGTTTTGCAGTTCAGATTTGACCAAAAATGATGAGTATTTACACACTCATCAATCCCCCACACTAAACTATTGCTAGTCCCTAGCAATCTTTTGAGAAAAACTTAATGGATTTGAATCTCTTTACCAAAAGCCATTACTTCTGGAGTAGCCAAATGTTTCAGTTCAAGTAAGAACTATGGTACACTGATAACCATGTGATTTTGAGCAAACCACCAGCTTCCAATGGATTTGATTTGTCTTTACCAGAAGCCGTTTGCTTCTGGACTAGCCAACTCTTAGATAAAATATCTTTGGTGAGCTGATTACCAATTATGGTTTTTCCACTGCCTTTACCACAAGCCATAAACTTGCGGGCTAGCCAACTCTTCACTAATTAAAGATATGGTGAGCTGAACACCATACAATTTTGGGCAAATTGCAAGCCGTCAACGGATTTGATATATCTTTACCAAGAGCCGTTTGCTCCTGGATTAGCCAATCCTTTTGTTTATTAGACATGGCGGACTGATAACCATAAGCTGAGTAAGTGCAAAACACTTACTCCAAAAAAAAATTTTTGGCCAAAAATGGGGGAATTGGGTGGTATAATTACATGATAAAATTCGTGAGAATTCCCCCCACACTAGAAATGAATATTGCCCTCAATATTCAAAGTACCGGCTGTTATGCCGAAACATAGAACGTAAAAGGGAAATACTACGGCCATTATTTGAATTTTATTTTTTTTTTTTTATTTTTTTTTGAAGAAACTTTATATACAACAGCAGGGGGCATCTCCCCCACACTAGGGTGGTACACACGGGTGAAAACCCATGTTTAACTACTGTTTTTGATTACCGAGTCGCTAGCTTGACTCGACCCCGAATTCATGGGTTCATGGGGAAGTAAGTGGAAGAGACAATCTCCATCGGACTTTCATTCAAGATGTTTGAATAAACATTGAAGTACGTGAAAGTTCCACACCGATGAGATATACACAGATCCGGCTCACAAATAATAAATGAAAATGTCGGGGTCAAAGTTAGTGTCTTCATTCCCGAAGGAGTGAAGAAGAGAAGAAGTCACGGGATAGGTGAAGAAAAGAAAGAAAGTCATGACGAAAATCATGACTAACTCATCTTCATCCATAGGAGAATCCATAATTTCAGAATTATGAATCTCATCATTTAAGCTCACGTGATCAAGACAAATCCCGGGTGTGTCATGATCAAAGTGGAAGTTATCATACTCCGGCGGAGATATGATATGAGTGAGTTCACCGGCGAACTCCTCGTAAAGAGAATCATTCACGTGATGTAAATCTGTGAACTCTTGTTCCACTGTAGACTCATCACTATCCTCAATATGAGTATCAAAGAGTGGATTCTCAGAAATTAAAGTGAATTCAGAGTCGAATTCAAATAGAGGATTGGTGAAAGTAGCTTTGAATGTTTCGGGAACAAAGTGATTAACATTCTCTTCTGGATTGTTGGGGTGAGAAGTGAGTGAACGATCATTATCAAGGAGACTTTCAGTCTCTCCCAGATCGGCTTCGAAATCAAAGAGACCATCATCACTTCCCGATGAAAGTGGATTGATGTGAGTGAGTTCATCGGTGAACTCCTCAAGAAGATGATCAGCATCAGATTGTGGAAGAGATGACTCAACATACTCGATGTTTCCATAGGAAGCACAATCGTCGCTAAGATCAGAGAAAGTTTCAAAATGATCTTTTGAACACTCAAGAGGGGAAAGAGAATCACACATATGCTTAGAAGTTCCCTGTGACTCTCTCGGGATTGGGACAAGGTCCTCAACGCTAGACTTTATGAATTCGTCCGATTCCTTTTCAGGAACAGTGTCAAGATGCTCATCCCCCATGTTCAGAGAGTGAGTGGGAGCTTCGGGTGTGATAGCAGTTGTTTGAGATGGAATCTCAACTGCTGGGATATCAACTGACTGAGGGAGTTGAGAAATAATATTCTTAAAAGGATAAAAACTCTCCTCGTCATCATCATATAGAGCTGCCTTAAGAAATTGGGAACGCCTTAGAGCTGCTTGCTCTAGGACTAATAATTCTTCCCTAGATTTGCGGGCCTCTCGTTCTTCGGCTAGCAATTCTCCCATGGTCTTTTCACCACTCACTTGATTCTTAAAGTTACTAATCATATCATCAAGTGTTTTCATTGCGGTTTCAAAATTTTGGGAGATTTCTTGAGACAACGGCTCAGGTGGAGTTTGAACCGTATGGTGCTGTGGAGGTTGGAAATTGTCAAACCTGTGAGAGTCATGATTGTTACAAGGAAATGGATTCCCTATTTGACAATCAGAGCTGAAGTGGGGACCTCCACAGTACTCACAACAGTAAAATTGTTGAGTCTGGACTGGTGAATTGTATGGATATTGGTCATAACCAAAGTTCTGAGCATCACCGGAAAACTGTTCATAGACAAATGTGTTTCCGGATTGACACTCAAATCCTTGGTGAGGACCTCCACAAAATTCACAGCAGTTATGTTGATTATATGAAGATAAGTCGGGCTGTGGTGGGTAATTGGAAAAGTTTGAGGGGTCGTTAAATGAGTTCGGATTAGGATCATAATCAAATGAATTCCTCGAACCACAAAACAAACAACTCCCGTTATGAATATCATTACCACATTGTACACACGTACACCAACGACAGGGTGAACCAAAAAGAGGTTCACCACAACCGACACAAGGAATAAACGATTTCATTTGAGAGTAATGAGAAGGAATCGGTTTATTCAAAGAATCTTCAAAACCAACATGGTGATCCGAATGACTATCAAGTCTTGAAGAACATTTTGAAAAATCCGGAGGTGGGACAAGTGGTGTGCTCTGAGAGCTAGCAATTTCCACCACTTCCGTTATGGTCTCCGGTTCTGGTTCTTGAGAAACGTGAAGATTAGGCAAGTCATTCTTGCTAGTCACCGGCCTAAATTCTGCATGATTGCTTTTAACCGTAAATTGTGAAAGTTTAGGATCAATTTTAGACGGCTTAGGAGCAATTGAGGGGTTAGATCTTTTGATAACCGTAGGTTGGACGTATTTAGCACTTCCATTATCAGAGGGAAGTACCTGGTCCTTTTTCACCCCGGTTTCTCGTTCCATTTCCCTACGCAGAATTAATGGATCGTTACGAACAACACGAATTCTTGATATTTGTGATAAAGTATGAAGTTTTTCAAATTCGTTCCAGAATTCGTCGTAGTCGAGAGATTCCATGAGAAGAAGTTAGAATCAAATGGATAAAGGGTAAAGGGATAAAGAATCAAAAAGGGTAAGAGGGTAAAGATGATTATTTTTGGTGCTTTTGAAAAACATGTTGTAAAAACAAAGAATGAAAATCTTTTTGGGTTTTTGATTTCTAAGATGTTTTTGGATTTTTGGATTTTTATAAGAAAATATAAATACATATAGATGGTATGAACAAGGAGTGAATATTCAAATCACTAATCTGCTAAGCGTAAGATAATTAGCACAGCTCCCCGGCAGCGGCGCCAAAAATTTGATCGATGCTGAACCGTCAAGTTTTATCACACAAGCTAGCCACTTGTGAATGGCTAACCGTAATAAACTTCAAACAGCTCAGACACCAATGCAATGAAGATCAGGAGAGTGTAGTATTTCCCCAGGTCGTTATGTCCCAACGAGCTGTGCGATGAATCACCAAACGAATAGTGATCGAGAGAATTTGAACGGGAAAAGGGTTTGATTGATTATAACTAAAGAAAAAGTATATAAACTACAGGGGCTTAAATGCAAATTAAAGAAAATTAAAAAGATAAAAATATATTAAATAAACGCTATCACTATTTGCAAAATGATGTTTTTGATTTTTCTTCTTTTATAAAATTTAACTTAAAAACTACGTGACGTACAAAAGAAAATGTGAAACTGAAACAATATTAATCCTAAAAATATAAAAATGACATTTTTACAAACCTAATGATAAGAGAAAATTTTTAGAAAAAGAAAATTATTTTTTATGACTATTTATCTAATTATTATTAATTAAAAACTATTTTTACTTATTTAATAATAACCTAAAATACAAGAAAATATGAAATAAAGCTAGAAAAATGAAATTATGACTTAGAAAAATCTAAAATAACTAAAGAGAATTTTCAAAACTAATTTTATATTTTTCTGATTATTTTTCTATTTTCTATGAATTAAAAACTATTTAAAACTAATTAAATTGCTAAAAATTACAAATTTAACTAAGAAAAATCTGGAAAAATATTTTTTTGACTTTTTATATTTATCTTAACCTAGGAAAAATGAAAACTTATTTTTTTGAAGTTTTTCTGATTTAATTGTATTAAAAGCTAATTAAAATTACCTAAAAACTGATTAAAATGAAGAAAAATAGCAAACTGAACTAGAAAAATCTGAAAAATTCAGGAAAAGTCTAAATTAATATTATGCATCTAAGAAAAATATAAAAACAGTGGCTTATGTGCAAGATTATGGAACTGCAATGCAAAGTGCTTATAAATAAGCACTCAAAATAAGCCAAAAGCCACAAATAAGCACCAAACTATTACTGAAGCTAAATTATGCTAAAACTACTCAAAAGCAACCAAACACAACTGCTCTTAACCTCTATTGTTCAAGCTACTCAGATTTGATAATTTGAGATAAAGTGCTAAAAACAGTTTTGAGCTACTAAGTTGCAGCCTAAGAATAAGCTACCCAATAAGCTGGAAAGTGAAACCAGATATTGGATTCTACACTAGACCTGGCTAGCTACTTATAGACCAAAGACCAGACCAAGATAAGCTCTATTGAGCTTGTGACAAGCTCTGCAAGAAGCTGAGAAACTGCTCTGGTGATATTGCTCTGTCACAGGGCATTTTTGGCCTTTTTGACAAGCTGATTTGAAGCTTTTACAAAATTACTAAAATTCAACAAAAATCATTTTTGTAAACTAGACCAGTTGAAGTTTCTAAACCCAAAGTTTCACTTGATTTGATCCAATGATGAACTCATTAAAAATCACCCAAGTTGGGTGAAAACTGAGCTTTGACAATTTGACTTTGAACACAGAATTGATAAGTTGACTAAACTGAGATTAGATCTTAAATGACTGACTGATTGTTAAGTTTAATGGTTAAATAGGACTAATGCAAGCTACATCTACTGATTTTAAGCTAAAATGCAAAGATTTTTATCTCAAATTCAAACTGAATTGAAAATGAGCACAGATTAAAGGGAAATTTGACTAAAGTGAGTTGAAATGCACTTTCAAGGAGTAAGACTAACTAGCTATATCTGTATTAAACTGATTCAGTGCTAATTCTCCAATAATGTAGCCACTAACTAAGATGTATAAGCAGATCCAAACACTCCTTTCCAGAGCTAGAAACTAAACTAGCAACTTCTTTCCTCAACCTTAATCTATTCTAACAACTCAATTTGATTGCATCTACTAACTAAAACATTTAACCCTACAAACTAACATATGGTCACAAACATTGAAACAGTGCAGGTCATGAATTAAGATTGATACAAAAATGAACTAAAGCACTTACAAGATTCTGCCAAAGCTGCAAGCTAATGAAATCAATGGAATAGTACAATACCCACTTTCCAACCCATTTTGACTAACTAAACCCATTTCTAACTCTGCATCATCAAATATCATGACCACATCCAAATCAGCTTCAGCAGTTGACTTTTGTTGACTATTTTGGAGTTTTGAATGACAGACCATGAAACATCACCAATTCACTAGATCAACCAAAAACAAACTTAAACAAGCAATTTAAAACATTCTCATCAAACTAAAAACTGTAATTTGATATGAATGGTTTTTGGCGGGAAAATTAGAACAAGCATAAAACTGGAAATTGATTGCTAAAACTGATGAATTGATACATAAATTACTTGTTCATTACATAAAAACTTGAAACCCAGCTAGAGATTACATTAAAAATTAAAAACGATTAAACATGAATTTAAGAACTTGGTCTAAAGCAGTGACAACTGCTACTTCTGCCTTCTCTCTCACTTATAGCTCTCACAAAGCTCTTCTCTTTCATTCATGGCCATTGATGTGGGTTGAAATGATCCTGGCCATTGATTCATGAATTTGGCGCCAAAATGAGATATAAACAGGTGGAAGGTTTGAGTGAAAAGGGGAGAGATGCATTTAATGCATTTGGATTGTTGGGTGAGGTGGAGGGATAAGGGTGTGGGAGGTGAGCTGGAGGTGAGGGGGTTGAGTGTTGCAAGCAGTGGTTGAAGGTGACAATGGAGTGGAGGGAAAAGGTGGAGTGTTTGACTGGGGAGTTTGACTTGGCTCTATTATTGTGGAAGGGGGGGTCAAAACAGGGGGTCAAAGGGTTTATTGGCAGGGGCTCAAATGGTTTTGACAAGGGCCAAGGGTCAAAAGGTCAAGGCTTGTATTAAATAACAAGGACTTGTTTTGCAATTTCTGAAAGTACAAGGGACCAAATCTGCCAATATCTCAAAGTTGTTTCAAGGGTCACTTTTGCCAAGCTTCAATAGTACAAGGACCAAAATAGACATTTTCAAACTTTCAAGGACTATTTTTGCCAAATTTGAAACTTGAAGGACCAAACTTGTAATTTCTCAAAACTTTTGACATTTTTCACCAAAGGACTAATTTTGACAACTTATGATTTTAAAAGGACCTTTGGTGATTTTTCTTTTGAAATAAGTGCTCAGGGACTATTTCTGACAACTTTTGAAACTTGGGGGACTGAAACTGCCAATTATGCAAACTTAGCTCATTTTTCATCTGATTTTAAACATTTTGCATCTGAAACATATAAAATGCAATTTTGAGATATTTTCAGTATTTTGATGCATTTCTGAGCATTTTTAAGTGTTTTGCAGTTCAGATTTGATCAAAAATGATGAGTATTTACACACTCATCAACATGCACCACCTACAAAAGAGCTCTCATTTAGCAGTGAATTTAGTTTCAATAAACCTGTAGGTGAGACTAACAAGATTGAATCACCTAAGATAGGTTCTGATAAGTCATCTGATGCTCCCACAATTGAAGATTGGGAATCAGATTCTGAGGAAGATAGATCTGAATCAACTCAGCCTGAAAAGATATAGAAAGTTAAGAAAGTTGATTCTGAACAAGCCAAACTTGTACCTAGATTTGGAGCTCAAATTGCTAAGAAAGTAGTAGAGTACAAGGAAGTACCTAGGGAACAGATGAAAAGATACATACCTAGGGGAAACCAGAGAAACTTCAATGGACTAATTTCAAACAGATTAGGAGATGAGTTTCAAGGTGTTAAAAAGGCTTGTTTTACATGTGGTAGTTTTAAGCACTTACAGAGAAACTGTTATAAAAACAGACCACAAGTTTGGAATCATTGGAGGAGGGTAAATCATCAAAACTTTTCAAAGAAAACAAAACCTCATCCTAACAAAAACATGATTCCTAGGGCAGTGTTGATGAGGAATGGGAATACAAAATCAATAGTCACTGTTGCACCTAAATGGGTTCCAATGCTAAGCAAAATGTAAACACGGCTAATGTTGGGATATAAAAGTGCTGAAGATATCAAAGTACTGAAGATATGAAAGTACTGTAAACTGCAAAGTACTGGAAGAAGTCAAAGAGTCAAAGTACTGCTAAAGACAAAGTCAAAGTACTGCAAGATAAAGTCAAAGTACTGCTAGGACAGAAGAACTGTTATATTCGTTTATGGAAAGTATTGTATTCCATGTTTAGATTACTTGTCGTACAAGGTTATCAATTGTAAACCGACTAGGATATCCTTGAGCCTATAAAAGGACTCCTAGATTGGCATTAGATGTACGATTTTCAGAAAAAGAGTTTTAGAGTTTATGAATTAAGAGTTTAGAGAAAAGTTCGAATATCTTAGAGTTGTATTAGAGTATCTGCATAATAAGCAGATTTAGAGTTTATTAATAAAGTTTTCTTCTTAGCTTTGTTAAGTAAATTCCGCGTACTTGATAAAGATTGCTCAGTGTTTCTTTGTTAATAACTTAGGATTTATCCGAGGTTATTAAACCTTAACAAGCTAGTTTAGTTTGATTAAAGTATATCGATCCAACAAGTGGTATCAGAGCTTGTGTGGAAACTCTGACTAGGAAGAAACCCTACAATTTTCAAGATGTCGACTGAAGCTGTTCCACAACCCTCAATCACCTCACTCAGAATTCCAATTATCAAGAAGGGAGAATATGATCTCTGGTGCATGAAGATGAGGCAGTATATTGCCATTACAGACCATGCTCTGTGGAATGTAATTGTGAATGGGAATGAAGTTCCTCAAGAACCCATTCAAGTTGCTGGACAACCTTTAGCACCAAAGGCAGTTTTACCACAAGCAACTATAAGGAATCAAGAGAAGGCTCTAAATATTCTCTTGTCTGCCATTCCAGATGGACATCTTCTCAAGTTTCATGATGCTAAAGATGCCAAGCAGCTCTGGGCTGCTCTCAAGACCAGATTTGGAGGGAATGAAGCCTCTAAGAAGATGCACAGAAACTTGCTGAAACAACAGTTTGAAACATTCACAGTAGGAGAAAGAGAGAGTCTTGATGCTGCATATGATAGGTTTCAGAATCTCCTCAACATGTTGGAACTATACAAGGCTCAAGTATCAGTTGAGGATGCTAATTTGAAGTTTCTAAGGAGTTTGCCATCTACATGGCATGTGATTGCTACTATGATCAGAGGACAACAAGGATTGGATGTTATGGACTTTGATGATCTTTATCATCAACTGAAGGTGTATGAACATGAGATGAGTGGTCAACCCAGTTCTAAATCTCACAGTATTGCTTTTCTATCATCTGAAAAGAAGAACAGTACTTCCAAAAGTACTGCTTCTCCTCAAAGTACTGTTTCTCAAAGTACTGTTGTCTACAATCCCCCATCATATACTCAGCAGGCTCCACCATCAACTACTTTAAACTCAGATGAAGTTGTGTGCTCCTTCTTTGCACAACAAGCAAGCTTACCTGTCACTTATGAAGAGGATCTAGCACAGATTGAAGAAGATGCACTTGAGGAAATTGATATCAGGTGGCAAGTTGCTTTGATCACTGCAAGGATCAAAAAGTACATGAAGAAGACAGGCAAAAATATTGATTTCAAACCAAAACAAGGAATAACTTTTGACAAATCTAAAATTGAATGCTTAAATTGTCAAAAGACTGGTCACTTTGCAAGGGAGTGCAGGTTTGCTAAGTATCAAGCAAACAAAACATCTGAGAAGCCTAAACTTGAGCTCAAGGAAATTCCAATAACTGAAACAAAGGCGTTGGTTGCTCAAGAGAAGTTATCAGAAGTGGACTGGAGTGAAGAGTTTGATGATGAACCGGTGACTTACTGTATGGTAGCAGTGGAAGATGCAGTTAAAGACACTGTGGAAGCATTGGACTGGAGCACTGCTTTTGATGAAGAATCTAAACATGCTGCTTTGGAATCTGTTGATGGCTTTGGAGGATTTGATTGGAGCAAAGAAAGTGAAGATGATCCTGTTCTTCTTGCTATGGTGGCTACTTCACCAACTCAGTCTCCTATCTCTGAGGTATGCTCAAACTGTTATGAGTTCTATAAAAAATTGCTTAACAATTATGTGATTGAAAGAGATAATTGTATTAGGGCTAGGTCTGAGGTAGCAGGTTACCAAATCACTTTAGAGTATATAGAAGCTAAAATCATAACACATGAAAATAATGAAATGGCTTGGGCTGAAAAGTATGAACAACAGGATTACCAGTTAAAACTCAGTGAATGGAAACTAAACTGTAAAATTGCTGAAATTGAGAAATTAACTAAGAAAAGAGATGATTTGTTAGCTAAGTTTGCTGCTTGGAGAGAGTCTGGCTTGTCCCATGTTGCTTATGTTGAAAAACAGAGAAGGGCTTACATTAGAACAGGCTTAGGATTTGGAATGGACTTTAGTAGTGAAGATGAAAACCAACCTAGTAATCAGGATGATGGTAATTTTGAGGACATAACCACTAGTGATGATGAGCTCATTAACTATGTAGATTCATCTAGTAATGATGGCTCAGTAAGTGAACCACCTCCTGAATATAAGAAAGACAATGGTTATCATGCTGTTCCTCATCCCATTAGTCATCACCCCTCTAGGCCTGATGTATCTCGTTATGGAGTAGATAGTCTGGAGTTTAGAAAGAAGCTTATTGCTAAATCTAGATCTGAGAAACCTAAAGAAACTGTTGAAAACAATGTTCAAAATCCAGCAGTACCTTTAAATCAAAGTACTGCTCAACAAGCAGTACCTTCTGCAAAACCTTTTCAAAACAGTACTGCTAAACCTTTTTGGGATAATTTTGGTCAAAACAAATTTTATCAGTCCTCAAGAAGGCAAAACAATTTTGGGCATAGACATAGAAGAAATCACTTTGGACATATGGGTCAAAAACTGTGTTTTGTGTGTTATAGTCCTACTCATTTAATCAAAGATTGTGACAGACACTCAGAATATCTAAGCAAGTTTCCAAGGAATAAGTCTAACAATCAGAGACCTAGAGAGCACAAACCAGTGTGGACTAATTCAAATAGGGTTAATCACAGAAACTTCACACCAGATCATAGATACCCACATCAGAGAAGAACTTCAGTATCTCACAGTACTTTCCAAAGTACTGCTCAGAGACAAGGTACTGAAAACCATACTTGGGATAGAAATTCTAGGAGAACTCATTATCAACCTAGAAGTTATCACAGTTCATATAGGGTATCTAGATCACAAGAACCTCCTGTTAAAACTGAATGGGTTAAAAGGGAAAGAACTGCTGGGAGACATACAGTACGTTCAACAAAAAGTGAATCAGATGTTTTTGTGTCAAAAGAAAATGCTAACAATCTGGTGAAAGGAATTTATGTTGAAAAACCAGAGAGTTTTGAAAATTCACATGCTAAAAATCAAAAGATAATTTTGGATCATCAGTTGAGACATAGTGAGAATTACATACTCAAAGAATTTGAGTTTGTAACTTCTTAAGGGGAACACAAGTCAGTAATGGCTTGGGTTCCTAAAAGTTTCTAACTCTTTTCTTTGTGTGCAGGGCAACCCAGAAGAGGAGCTTAAAGATCATCTTATTGTGGATAGTGGTTGCTCTGGAAGTATGACAGGCGATAAAGAGATCCTGTATGATTTTAGAAGTATTAGTGGAGGTAAAGTTGCATTTGGGAATGATCCCAATGGAGGAAGGATTACAGGGAAAGGAACAATTAAAGCTGGGAGAATCGATTTTGAGAATGTCAGATATGTAAAGGAGCTAAAGTTCAACTTGTTGTCAGTCTCTCAAATTTGTGATAAAAAGCATCTTGTGTTATTCACTGACACAGAATGTCTTATCCTTTCTTCTGACTTCAAACCTGTTGATGATGACTTGGTAGTACTTAGGGTACCAAGGACAAATGATGTGTATAGTTTAGACATGAAGAGTCTACATTCTTATGGTAGAGCCACATGTTTGGTGGCTAAAGCAACATCTGAAGAGGCACATCAATGGCATAGAAGATTGGGCCATGTGAATTTCAAGAACATCAACAAACTGGTCAAAGGAAATTTAGTTAGAGGTTTACCTTCAAAGACTTACAGGAATGATCAATCCTGTTTGGCATGCAAGAAGGGTAAACAACACAAAGCTTCCTGCAAGAAGCTTGATGAAAGAAATATTAGAGAACCATTGGAGCTATTACACATGGATTTATTTGGACCTGTCTCTGTGGCAAGTTTAAATAAGAAGAAGTACTGTTTGGTTATTACTGATGATTGTAGTAGATTCAGTTGGGTTTTCTTTTTGGGCTTTAAGGATGATACCTTTGATGCTATTCAAACTCTTATAATAGCACTAGAAAACCAATTAAGACTCAAGGTTAGAGGTATTAGATGTAACAATGGAACTGAATTCAAGAACAAGCCTATGGATGACTTTTGTGCAAATAAAGGCATAAAAAGGGAGTTTAGTATTGCTAGAACACCACAGCAAAATGGTGTTGCAGAGAGGAAAAATAGAACCTTGATTGAAGCTGCAAGGACCATGTTAGCTGATTCTCATCTCCCTATTCAATTTTGGGCAGAAGCTGTAAGTACTGCATGTTATGTACTCAACAGGGTTTCTATCACAAAACCACAGATGAAGACACCATATGAATTGCTGATGGGCAATAAACCCAACATTCGTTTTATGAAGCCTTTTGGATGCCCTCTTACTATTTTAAACACCATTGATAATCTAGGGAAGTTTGATGGCAAGTCTGAAGAAGGCTACTTATTGGGATATTGCACTAACAGTAAAGGATTTAGAGTCTACAACAGAGTTACTAAGAAAATTCAAGAATGTCTTCATGTTGAGTTCTTAGAAGATCAAGACAATGAACAAGGTAAAGGTCCTGATTGGATGTTTGATCTTGAGATTTTATCTCCTTCAATGAATTATGTACCTGTTAGAGAAGAAAATCAACCTTTGCATAATGAAGAAGATATTCAATATGTTGTTCATGATATTCATCTTAGACCTGATGCTATTCCTGATAAAGATCCTATGAGTCCAAAACAAAGTACTGATGTTCCTAAGCAAAGTACTGATTCGCCAAAACAAAGTACTGTTGCACCACAATCCTCATTATCTGTTGAGGATCAATCTATTCAAGAGGAACTTAATCAGATGCTTCTTCAAGATGTATTAGCACATTCTTACACTGATGAACAAAGGAGAGCTTATGAAGAGGCACAGAAGAAGAACAAGACTGTCGAGTACTCTTACAGTACTTTGGACAGTACTTTCAACCAAAGTACTGCTGCACCTGTTGTCAGTACTTTAGATGATTTGGATGATCCTACCATGCCTGAGTTAGAAGAAACTGATGATGAGCTTGAAGATGAAGGTATTTTCACAAATTCCAATGAAGGTGCTGATTATACTAACTTAGATGATACATATGAAGTTCCACAGTCTCCAATTTTACGAATTCATAAGAATCATCCAACTGATCAAATCATTGGTCCTTCTACTTCTGGAGTTATGACAAGACACAAAGCTAAGGGTTTCACAAAACCTCATAATGCTTTACTTAGCTTTGTGTATAAACAAAACAGGCTAAATCATAAGGACCATCAAACCTGCTTATTTACTTGTTTCATCTCTCAAGAGGAACCCAAGAATATTGCTCAAGCTTTGACTAAAGAAAGCTGGGTTGAAGCTATGCAGGAAGAACTTCTTCAATTTAAACTTCAAGAGGTTTGGGTTTTATGTGATCTTCCAGATGGGAAGAGAGTTATTGGAACAAGATGGGTCTTTAGAGTTAAAAGAGATGAAAGAGGCAATGTTATCAAGAACAAGGCAAGATTAGTTGCTCAAGGTTATAGACAGGAGGAAGGGGTAGATTACGATGAGGTTTTTGCTCCTGTGGCAAGGATTGAAGCTATTAGAATCTTTCTTGCTTTTGCTTCTTATATGGGTTTTCAAGTCTATCAGATGGATGTCAAGAGTGCATTTCTTTATGGCACTATTACAGAAGAGGTGTATGTGAAACAACCACCAGGTTTTGAAGATCCTAAGCATCCTAACAAAGTCTATAAGGTGGTTAAGGCTTTATATGGTCTTCATCAGGCACCTAGAGCTTGGTATGAGAGGCTCTCTACATTCTTATTAAAACATGGATACAGAAGAGGAGCTATTGACAAGACTTTGTTTATCAAGAGAGACAAGAAGGATATCATGTTAGTTCAAGTGTATGTTGATGATATTATCTTTGGGGCTACCAAACAGTCTATGGTTAAGGAGTTTGAGCAGCTGATGCAGAAGGAATTTCAAATGAGTTCAATGGGAGAGTTAACATTCTTTTTAGGACTTCAGGTTAAGCAGTCCAAGGAAGGAATTTTTATTAGCCAAGACAAGTATGTTACAGATATACTTAAGAAGTTTAATTTTGCTGATATGAAGGCTGTTACTACACCTATTAAATCTATCAATTCATTGGGAAAAGATGAAGATGGACAGCCTGTTGAAGTCAAGTTATACAGATCTATGATTGGCTCTCTTATGTATCTTACTGCATCAAGGCCTGATATCATGTTCACAGTTTGTTTATGTGCCAGATATCAAGTCTCACCAAAGATCTCTCACCTGAATGCTGTCAAGAGAATATTCTGTTATTTGAAACAACAACCTAAGTTGGGGTTGTGGTATCCTAAAGAGTCACCTTTTCACTTAGAAGCTTTTTCAGATAGTGACTATGCAGGTGATAACTATGATAGAAGATCCACAACTGGTGGATGCCAATATCTTGGAAGAAGGTTAGTCTCATGGCAATGCAAGAAGCAGACAATTGCAGCAACATCATCTACTGAAGCTGAATATGTAGCTGCTGCAAGTTGTTGTGGTCAAGTTTTATGGATGCAAAATCAACTCTTGGATTATGGGTTCAACTTTAAGAATACTCCTATCAATATTGATAATGAGAGTACTATTTGTATTGTGAAGAATCCTGTGTATCATTCCAAGACAAAGCATATTCAGATTAGGCATCACTTTATCAGAGACTGTTATGAGCATAGGCTCATTAATGTGGTTAAAGTTCACACGGATGATAATGTAGCTGATCTACTCACCAAAGGTTTTGATGTGTCACGATTCAATCACTTGGTCGTGAGCATTGGAATGATTAACTACTAAGCTATGTTTAAGGGGAGGACTATAAGGTGTTAGATATAGTCCTGTGTATTGCTTGAGGGGAGGATGTTAGTTTATACTTAGTTTCTATGAAGGCATTTGGCAAAGTACTGTATTTCCTGAAAGTACTGCTTGGGAAAGTACTGCTTATGTGGAAAGTACTGCTTATGTGGAAAGTACTGTTTGTCGTATTAAAGTACTGTTCCAACGGTAATATTGATGGGTAATTGGTAATAACGGTCACTTTGTTATTTAGGCTGTGATTTTTCAAATCTCACCTATAAATAACTTCTTTCAGATTTTCCCTCTCATATTATTACTTCACATCTTTTCCATACTTATCTTCCAATTACCATCTCTTTATTATTCGATACAATCTTTCTATTGTACTCACTCTTTCAACAATGGTGAATCGTTTAACTGTTTCGAAGCACAATATGGTGGTTAATTTGGATAAGACTGAGGCAAATGTGGCGTTTTATGATATCATTGATTATCTTACTGGGTCGCCTATTAGTTATGCTCTATTAGTTGAGCCGGATATAATTGAACCATGGATTCAAGAATTTTGGGCTAATGCTATGGATAATATGGAGGAGGATGAATACTATATTAGATCAACAGTTGCTGGAAGGACTATCACGGTTACAGAAGCCTCCATTCGTGATGCTTTATTATTTGGTGATGAAGATGGGGCTATTCGATTTGACAAGCAACTAATTTGGGATACTTTTAGGAATCTTGGTTATGAAGGTTCTTTGACAGAACAAACATTCAAGAAAGCATTATTCTGTCCTCAATGGAAGTTCTTGATTCATGTGTTGCTCCACTGCATAAGTTCGAAAAGTACTTCTTGGGAGCAATTTGGGTCGAATATAGCATCTGCAGTGGTTGGCTTAGCTACTGATAGAATGTTTAATTTTTCAAGGATTATTTTGGATGGGATGCTATCACATATCTCTTCTGGGTCAAAATGGTTGATGTACCCACGGTTTATACAGGTTTTCTTAAACAAGCAATTGGCTGATGTTCCTAAACCTGCTGCTTTGTTGCCTGTTATTGTGCAACAAGCTAAAATCTATACATTCATGGCTAGGCGCAGTGATTTGTTCAGAGGTGGAGACATTCCATTAACTACTTCAATGATGGAAGTTGTTCAAGCTGTACGTGCTGAAGAGGATGAAGAAAGTGAAGGTACTACTTCTGCACAGGGTACTGCTTCACAAAGTGCTGCCTCACAAGGTACTGCATCTGCAAGTACTGCTTCTCGTGAAGGTGCTGCATCTTTACCGGGTGATGTTTCTCCAAGTCCTGAGGTTCAAGCAGAGATTGAGAGAACACCTACTCCATCTCCTCAACCATTTGTTTCTGGTTCAGAGGAACATTCACAAGTTCAAGGTGATGCTCCTACAATTCCTCGTGAAGGTTTAACTATGGATAACTATGCTTTGACAAAGGCGCTTGCTAGGTTGAACAAGACTGTTGAACGTCAAGCTAAAACTATTCGGAAGTTGAAGCGTAACTACTTTTGGTTGAGAAATTTTGTTAAACCCTATATTCAAGGTTTCAACTTATGGGTTAAGGAGGAGAATAAACGTCGAAAAGCGCTTCGTAAGGAATTGAAAAGAAAGACGGTTCCTAAATCATCTTCTGTCAACTTGGGGAGGAATTTAGACAAAGAAAATTTGAAAGAAGATGTTATGAAGACAAAAGAAGATGTTATGAAGACAAAAGAATCTAAAGAAGATATTACAAAGAAGAAAGAATCTGAAGAAGATATTACAAAGAAGAAAGAATCTGAAAGTACTGCAGAAAAGATTATTTCAGAGGAACAAGAAGAAGAAGTACAAGTTCAAGATACTGATGTTCAAGGTACTGATGATCAAAGTACTGAACATCAAAGTACTGAGTTTCATGATACATCTAGGCCAGAGGTTATAACACCAATAACTCCAAGGGTTTTGAATTTTGAAGAAGAAGCTGGTCCTTCTACAGTTGTTATAGAGGAAGAGGAGGAACCTAGATTTAAACCTATTCATTCACCAAGTGATGATGAATTAGTTGCTACAATTCTTGATCTGTCACAACCAAGAGGAGGTGTTACTATTAGAGAAGCACAAGAAGAAGAACAACCAAGAACTGATCAACCTGCAATTGATCCAAAAGACAAGGGAAAAGGTGTTTTGGTTGAAGTTAAGAAAAAGAAGTTTACTTT
This sequence comes from Chrysanthemum seticuspe, assembly GCA_019973895.1. Lineage (NCBI taxonomy): Eukaryota > Viridiplantae > Streptophyta > Magnoliopsida > Asterales > Asteraceae > Chrysanthemum > Chrysanthemum seticuspe. The sequence goes on from BPTQ01000002.1 coordinate 97,141,204, forward strand.
GGCAGAACTTAGAGCATTTGAAGTTGCAAGGAATGAAGCTGCAGCTAGAAAAGTTCAAGAAGAGATAAATGCTAAAGATAGAGAAGAACGAGAAGCTCAAGAAGCTTTGGATAGAGAAGCAGCTCAAAAAGTGCAAGATGAATTGGATGCTGAAACTGCTGAACCTTTACAGTCTCCAACACCTTTTCGATATATGCAAAGAAGACCTAATTTAGCTAAAGAAAGGAATGCAATGATGGCATACTTAAAAGGCAGAGGATTTAAAGGATTGCAGAAGCTAAATTATGTGGATATGAAGAGATTATATGATGCTGAGAGAGAAGCTTATAAGAAAGATGTTGCAGGCATTAAAGATTTTAGAGAAGAAGCTTTTTGGACTGAAACTGAAAGGAAGAAAAGCTTAAAGAGGAAAAGAAAAACTGAAGCTACAGATGTTCAGTTTTCAAAGAAAGAGAAGGTTGAATTAAGATCTGAGACTAGTGATGAATTAAAGAATTATCTCAGAGTGGTAGATTTTGATTATACAGATGAAGATAATGACATGAAGATGAACAGATCAAAGATCAGTGCTTTCAAAGTTGAGAAATCTAAGAATGGAGATTACATGGTTTTTCACAAAGAAGATAAAAGTTTCAGAGTTTTTAAAAGGCTATGGGACTTGCTGCATATCATAGACAGAGTAGATCTATTCTACTTATATCATGCTGTGAAGACTTATTTTGAAGATAATCCGTTAGAAGGGATTGGATTGGTTTTACATGGGGATCTCATAATCATGTGGGAAACTGATGAAGAGAGTACTGATGATATTTGGAAGGATCAAGAAAACTGGGAGATAGTTTGCTGGAGATTCTTTGAAGAATCTGGAGTTCATGTCTTGGAGCTAGAAAATGGAACAATGATTCACATGTTTGCAGAAAGAAGATATCCTCTTACTGTTGAGCTCATGAGAAGAATGCTAGAGCATGGATTGGAAGTAGAAGAGGCTGATGAAATTGCTTGCATGGTTATCAATTTGCTTATAGACTGGACTACCATTGCTGAGAATGATCTATAACTGGTATGATTTTTGAATAAATACTTTTTGATATATCAGTACTTTTATTCAAAGTACTGCTAGTTAGACAGTACTTTCATCAAAGTACTGTTTGCTGAATTAAACCAGTTAAATGAATTTTAGAAGAAACCTTTTGCTAAATAATAAATATTTTTTTTTTAAATAAAGGTTGAATAAATGGTTTTTGTGATGATAACATCAATAGGTTATCAATCCACCATGGTTACAAAAGGATTGACTAATCCATGAGCAAACGGCTCTGGTAAAGATATATCAAATCCGTTTTTAGTTGACAACTTGCTAATAAGTTGGATGGTCATCAACTCACCATATCAGTAATGTGAAGAGTTGGCTAGCCCACAAGAAATGGCTTGTGGTAAAGGCAGTGGAAAAACCATTTTTTGGTAATTAGTTCACCATTAGATAAAAGAACTAACTAGTCCAGAAGGGTACAGCTTTTGGTAAAGACAAAACAAATCTGTTGATAGCTGGTGGTTTGCTAAAAATCATATGGTTATCAATGTACCATGGTCTTACACACCAAAACATTTGGCTACTCCAAAGATAATGGCTTTGGTAAAGAGTTCTAAATCCATTGAATTTTCAATGATTCACTTAGATGTGATGAGAATAGTATGCAACTTAAACTTGAATTATTGTACATATTGTCATATGTTGCTGTGTTGCTGAAAAGATGGAGATTGCTGGATGTTGCTGTAAAGAACACAATTCTAAGAGATACTTTGACAAGGCACAAATTCTACAGAGATATAATCTAAAGACTAAAGAACAATCCATTTTAAAGATGAAGCTGTTAAAGATATATTCACAAGGGAACTTGAAGTCAAGCAAGTAGAATTCAAGTTAGGGGAGGATTGTTGGGATATAAAAGTGCTGAAGATATCAAAGTACTGAAGATATGAAAGTACTGTAAACTGCAAAGTACTGGAAGAAGTCAAAGAGTCAAAGTACTGCTAAAGACAAAGTCAAAGTACTGCAAGATAAAGTCAAAGTACTGCTAGGACAGAAGAACTGTTATATTCGTTTATGGAAAGTATTGTATTCCATGTTTAGATTACTTGTCGTACAAGGTTATCAATTGTAAACCGACTAGGATATCCTTGAGCCTATAAAAGGACTCCTAGATTGGCATTAGATGTACGATTTTCAGAAAAAGAGTTTTAGAGTTTACGAATTAAGAGTTTAGAGAAAAGTTCGAATATCTTAGAGTTGTATTAGAGTATCTGCATAATAAGCAGATTTAAAGTTTATTAATAAAGTTTTCTTCTTAGCTTTGTTAAGTAAATTCTGCGTACTTGATAAAGATTGCTCAGTGTTTCTTTGTTAATAACTTAGGATTTATCCGAGGTTATTAAACCTTAACAAGCTAGTTTAGTTTGATTAAAGTATATCGATCCAACAGCTAAGCAAAATAAAACCACTGTTAAGCAAAATATCACCACTAATACAAAAGAAGTTTTAAAAATTCCAAATGTGATAACTGACACAGTGGTTGGAAATCATTTTTATGTTGTTATGGCCTCAGCTAGTTGGCAATGGAAGCCTAAGACCAAGGTTTTACATCATGTCAACTGTGCATCAATGGACCTAAAGAAATTTGATTATGTTGATGCACAGGGCAGACCCAAGTCAGTATTGGCTTGGGTCCACAAAAGGAACTAATTTGTTTAATTTCATGTGCATGGCAATCTACAAGATGAGCTAAAAGATAAAGGAGTTTTTGATAGTGGTTGCTCTGGGCACATGACTTGGGATGGGAGCAACCTGGAGGATTTTGAAGCTTTTGATGGAGGATATGTGGCATTTGGCAATGATCTAAAGGGAGGAAAGATACTTGGCAGAGGCACAATCAGAACAGGGAATTTAGACTTTGAAAAGGTCTATCTGGTACAGGGACTTAAGTATAATTTATTCAGTGTTTCTCAAATGTGTGATAAGAAAAACTGGGTACTTTTTGGTGAAACTGAGTGTGTGGTGTTGTCCCCTGATTTTAAGATGCCTGATGAGAAATATATACACCTTAGGGTACCTAGGAAGGAAAACATATATTGTTTTGATCTTAAAGATGTACTTCCCAATAGGTCCTTAACTTGTTTGTTTGCTAAGGCTTTAGTTGATGAGTCTAAGTTATGGCATAGAAGGCTAGGTCACCTAAATTTCAAAACAATCAATAAACTGGTAAAAGGCAACTTAGTGAGAGGGTTACATTCTAAGGTTTTTGAGTGTAAGGAACTGTGTGTGGCTTGTCAAAAAGGAAAACAACATAGAGCTTCTTGTAAGACCAAAACTGTTAACACCATCACACAACCACTGTTTATGCTTCATATGGACTTATTTGGACCTACATTTGTTAAAAGTTTGAACCATAAGCAGTATTGCCTTGTTATCACTGATGATTATAGTAGATTTTCTTAGGTTTACTTTTTGGCTGCTAAGAGTGAGACTAGTGAGATCCTCAAGAGTTTCATTACTAAGATAGAAAATCTAGTAAATCATAAGGTCAAGATAATCAGATGTGATAATGGAATTGAGTTTAAGAATGATGTGATGAATCAGTTCTGTGTAGTTAAGGGTATAGAAAGACAGTTTAGTGTTGCTAGAACACCACAACAAAATGGTGTAGCTGAAAGGAAAAATAGGACACTAATTGAGGCTGCTAGGACAATGTTGTCAGAGTCTAAGTTACCTACTACCTTTTGGGCTGAAGCTGTAGGCACTGCATGTTATGTGCATAATAGAAGTAAGGTAGTGAAGCCTCATAACAAGACCCCCTATGAGCTGTTACATGATAGGAAGCCAATGATTGCATTCCTAAAACCTTTTGGGTGTCCTGTTACTATCTTGAATACCATAGACTACCTAGGCAAGTTTCAAGAAAAAGCTGATGATGGATACTTTTTACGCTATTCTTCTAATAGTAAAGCCTTTAGAGTATACAATAGGAGGACTAGAATTGTTGAAGAGAACCTACATGTTCAATTTAGTGAAAAGACTCCTAGTGTTGAGACCAAAGGACCAGACTGGCTGTTTAACATTGATATGCTAACCAAATCTATGAATTATGAGCCTATCATTGCAGGAACTTCCACTAATGTTAATGCAGGTACACAAAAGAATTCTGATGCAGAAACAACTTCTAAGGAAGCTGATTCTCCAAAGGAGTTCTATTTGGTTGAAAAGTGGAAAGCTGGTTATGTCTCATCCATCATTGATAAGCAAGGTCCCACTGATGATGATGTATTGAATACTGGAGGCAATGTTGATCATCATCAAGATAAGGATGAGTTGTTGAAAGATAACTCAGTGTCGGTAGAAGAAATTGAAAAGAAGGAAAGGCATTCTGAAAGCACTACTAAGCCAAATGAAAGCACGGATAGAAATAATGAAAGCACTACTAGGCCATCTTCTACCACTGATAGTTCAAGTGAAATCCCGGCTGCAAGTACTGATGATAGTACTTTCTTTGGACCAAATGCAAAGCCATTATTTGGTGAAGTGGAGTATCCACATGATCCTACCATGCCTGCTTTGATAGAAATTGATACTCCTACTGATGATGAAGACATAGATGATTTCTTCAATGCTGATTTGACTAACTTGGAAATTGTCATTCATGAAAGTCCAATCACTACTACAAGGATTCACAAGATTCATCCCAAGGAACAAATACTTGGAAATTTGAATACTCCAGTTCAAACAAGAAGCAGGGTTAAGAACACTGACCCCTTTCCTGAGCATGGTTTCTTTGCAAGATCACTTCACAAAAGAAATAGTCATAAAGATCTGCAAAATTGCCTGTTTGCTTGTTTTCTGTCTCAAAAGGAGCCCAAGAGAGTGGAAGAAGCTTTATCAGAAGAAGGATGGGTAGAATCAATGCAAGAGGAGCTTCTTCAGTTCAAACTTCAAGAGGTTTGGACATTGGTTGATCTTCCTAATGGTAAGAGGGCAATTGGGACAAAATGGGTGTTCAGAAACAAGAGGGATGAAAGAGGTATAGTGGTAAGGAACAAATCAAGGTTGGTTGCTCAAGGATACACACAAACTGAAGGTTTGGATTATGATGAAGTGTTTGCTCCTGTTGCAAGAATAGAAGCTATTAGATTGTTTTTAGCGTATGCTTCATTCAAGAATTTTGTGGTGTTTCAGATGCATGTTAAAAGTGCATTTTTGTATGGCACAATTCATGAGGAGGTTTATGTTTGTCAACCTCCTGGTTTTGAAGATCCTGATCATCCTGACAAGGTTTACAGGGTGAGGAAGGCTATGTATGGGTTGCATCAAGCTCCTAGGGCATGGTATGAGTGCATGTCTACTTATTTGATGGACAATGGGTTTAAAAGAGGATTGATTGATAAAACTTTGTTCATTAGGAAGCACAAAGATGATATTTTATTGGTTCAGGTCTATGTAGATGACATCATCTTTGGCTCAACAAACAAGGAGCTATGCAAGGATTTTGAGAAACTTATGCATGATAAGTTTCAAATGAGTTCTATGGGAGAACTCACTTTCTTTTTGGGGCTACAGGTTCAACAGAGAACTGATGGTATCTTCATTATTCAAGACAAGTATGTAGCAGATGTTTTGAAGAAGTTTGGGTTTCAAGATGTAAAGAGTGCTAGTACACCTATGGAGACTCAGAAACCACTGCTACCAGATGATGGAAGTCCCAAAGTTGATTTGAAGTTGTACAGGTCCATGATTGGATCTTTGATGTATCTCACTGCATCTAGGCCAGATATTATGTTCTCAGTATGTGTGTGTGCAAGATTTCAAGTCACACCTAATACGTCACACATGAATGCTGTTAAGAGAATATTTAGATACCTGAAAGGTCATCCTAAATTGGGCCTTTGGTACTCTAAGGATTCTCCTTTTGATTTGGTGGCCTACACAGATAGTGACTATGCTGGTGCTAGTTTGGATAGGAAATCTACAACTGGAGGATGTCAGTTTTTGGGAAGCAGACTAATTTCATGGCAGTGTAAAAAGCAAACTATTGTGGTAAATTCTACAACTGAAGCTGAATATGTGGCTGCTGCTAGTTGCTGTGGTCAAGTTCTTTGGATTCAGAATCAATTGCTGGATTTTGGGTACAATTTTATGCATACTAAGATTTACATTGATAATAACAGTACAATTTGCATCATTAAAAATCCTGTTTTACATTCTAGAACTAAACATATTGAGATAAGGCATCATTTTATTAGAGATTGTAATGAGAAAAGGTTGATTCAAATGGTAAAAATCCATACTGATTTCAATGTTGCTGATCTTCTCACTAAAGCTTTTGATGTGGGGAGGTTTCAGTACCTTGTTGTTAGTATTGGAATGATTAATCTCTAAATCTCAACTTGTTTTGTAAAAGTTTGTATAAGTATTGGACTGTTATTATGTGATCTTAGTATTGCTACTTTTGTTTCTAACCACTGATAGTTGTGTTCAAACCACTGTTTGTTGCTTTGTGTTCCCACTAACCATTTTGCAGATAAAAGTAAGTTAATTACTGATGCAAAAGAAGTGTTGAAGTTAAATTGTTCATTCATTCAAGAAACAGTTTACAGCTTACAGCTTACAGCTTACAATTAACTTCAAATGCAATTAAAAGACTAGTTCTATACAAGATTTCCTACACCTATCCTAGCTCATATCATCTATTCCAAAAGCTGATCATATGCATGACCAGTACGACAAAGAAGCTGAAAAGGATGGATTGATGAAAACGAAGATGATGAAGATGAATACAGTAGATGGCTTTGTGATATGAGAAGTCTTTGGTTGTTCCATCTACTCGTTCCACCATACTGCATCACTCCATCTTCCTTTTACCCTTTCCTTACCGATATGAGAAGAAGCACCAAAACCTGGTGCAGGAAGACCAAGAACCACCTCTCTGTCCTTTGGGAGTGGTGGATTTCTGGCACGTGGCCTTGGTTGGGGTTGGGATAGTGAAGGTTGCCCTCTCTCTGCTTCCTCTCTCACCAACCTATTGAAGGTTGGTTCTAGGCGCTTGATCGGTGCAAAACCATCAAGTTTTCTCACGCAAGCTGACCACTTGTGAATGACCAACTATAAGAAACTTAAAACAGCTCAGACACCAATGCAATGAAGATCAGGAGAGTATAGTGTTTCCCCAGGTCGTTAAGTCCCAACGAGCTGTGCGAGAATAGCCAAACGTGTAGTGATCGAGAGATTTGAACGGGAAAAGAGATTTGAATATGATTATAACTAAGGAAAAGCCCATAAACTACAGGGGCTTAAATGCAAATTAAAGAAAATTAAAAAGATAAAAAAATATTAAATAAACGCTATCACTATTTGCAAAATGGTGTTTTTGTTTTTATGTTTTTATAAAACTTAATTTAAAAACTACGTTACGTACAAATGAAAATGTGAAACTGGGACAATATTAATCCTAAAAATATGAAAATGATATTTTTACAATCCTAATGATAAAAGAAAATTTATAGAAAAAAGAAAATTATTTTTATAACTATTTATCTAATTATTATTAATTAAAAACTAATTTTAACTATTTAATAATAACCTAAAATACAAGAAATTATGAAATAAAGCTAGAAAAATAAAATTATGACTTAGAAAAATCTAAAATATCAAAAGAGAATTTTCAAAACTATTTTTATATTTTTTTGATTATTTTTCTATTTTTTATGAATTAAAAACTATTTAAAACTAATTAAATTACTAAAAATTACAAATTAAACTAAGAAAAATCTGGAAAATTATTTTTTTTACTTTTTATATTTATCTTAATCTAAGAAAAATGAAAAATTATTTTTTTGAACTTTTTCTGATTTAACTGTATTAAATGCTAATTAACAAGGCTTAAAAATTGATTTTAATTAAGAAAAATAGCAAACAGTGTTGGAAAATTATGAAAATTTCAGGGAAAGTCTAATTTAATATCCTGAATCTAAGAAAAATAGAAAAACATGGGCTTGTGTGAAGAAATATGAGACTGCTATTGTAAGTGCTTATAAATAAGCACTTTGAATAAGCAAGTGAGAACCAAGGACCACCAAACCTTCACAGAAGCTATATTATACTAAAAGAACTCAAAAGCAGTCAGTTACAACAAGCTTAAACCTCTGGAACACAAATTGATCAGATTTGGCTTATTTGAGATTAGTGCTAAAAACAGGTTTCAGTGGTCTACTTTGAGCCTAAGCACCAGCTACTCAATAAGCTAAAATGGAAAAACAGAAGTTGGAACCTCAACTAGACCTGGCTAACTGATTCTAAACCAAATTACAGACCAAGAAAAGCTCTTATGAGCTCTGGACAAGGACTGCAAGAACTGGAGAAAACTCAGCTTAGACTGAGTTGTATGAACAGGGCAGATAAGCCCATTTTGAGAAGCAGTTTAAGAGCTTATAAAAATTTGATAAAAATATACAAAAATAACAATAAGAAAATAGACCAAGTGAACTTTTTATAACCACAATTTCAATTGATTTGGTCCAGAAATGAAGCAATGAAAAATCCACCCAGTTGGACTCAAAACCACTTTTTCAGTTTTTGACTTTTGATACAATTCTGAAAAGTTGACTTATTTGATCTTTGAATCCAATTTGTGAGATGATATTGATGTTATATGATGAAGTACACTTGATCCAATCTATGTTTATGATTTCTAAACACAAAACTAACTTTTACCCTTCCAAAATCCAAGCAGTTAACAGTTTAAGACAGTTAACATGTAATTTTGACTTCTAGCCTTTGCAGGCACAAATGACTGACTTGAATGAGTTTATTAGAGCTAAACACACCTAGAACCACAAGTCCTAACTACTGAACCAGTCACCAATGCAGTTTAAGCAGTAATCCAAACACACCTTAAACTACTGTTTTGCAAATTTAAATGGTACAAACACTGAATCAACCTTTTTTAATGATCAAACTAAGTTTAACTAACCTAAATACTACTTAATGAACAGATTAAACTTATGATAAACCACAATAACAGATTATGCTATAAAATTTGGAAATAACTTACAAGTGGTCCCAGCCACAATGGCTTGAAAACAGACAAACCAGAACCCACACTACACTAATCTATATCAAATCCAACCCAAATCCACCTCTGCATCAGCCTGTAACCATTTCCATTGCTGTTTTGAACCAAAATTCCTTCACAGTTGACTTTTGTTGACCATGGGCCAATATTGATTGAAACTGAAGTACAAGCTTACAAAAAGCTATAATAAGCTTATGTAAGCTTTTTTGAGCTTATAGATAAGCTAATAAGACCTTGTACATAAGAACTTGAAATTGCAATTTGAAACAGTGAACATAAATTATGAATTGTGAACACAAACTGAAATTAATGCTTGAAATTAGTTTGAATACACTTAAATGACTTAATTTGATATATTGAAACAGAACATTACAACTTAAAGCTTAATTAAAAAGAGAAACATGAAATACGACATAAGTGTAAAAAATAAAAATTAACTACTGTTTTCTCTTTGCTCCTTCTTCCTCTTTTTATATGAAAAATAGCTTTCCACGTGTCTCTGAGTGATTCCCACTTGATTCCTTGTCCACTGGATCACTTGATTGCAATATGGCTATTGGGTGAGTTTTGGCGGGAAATCAGTTTTTGACCTGTTGGCTCTGAAACTAGCACTAGGGGGGTGGCATTTATTGTGGTGGGAAAAGTTGGTGAGTATGATGATGAGGGGGGTGGAAAGGTGATGGGAGAGTGCCTGAGTTTGCAGGGCAACTTGTGGGGAAGAAGGATAAGGTGGGCGGGCAACTGGGTGTTTGACTTTGGTTTGACCAGAGGTCCAAAATGAGAGGGTCAAGGGTCAAATGGGTTTAAATGGCAGGGGTCTAATTGTATTTTGACAAGGCTTGACTTAGGTTAGTATTACAAGGACCAAAATGTAATTTTCCAATTCTTGAAGGACCAAATCTGCCCATTTCTCGAAGTTAACACAAGGACTGAAACTGACAAACTTTAATAGTGCAAGGACCAGTTTTGACATTTTTAATTTTCCAAGGACTATTTTTGCCAAATTTCAAAGTTTAGGGACCTAAGTTGTAAATTTGCAATTTTTAAATCTCAAGGACTAATTTTGACAACTTAAGAATCCCTAGGGACTTAAAATGATATTTTCCTTTATTTAGATTTACCAGGGACTGTTTTTGACAACTTTTGAAACTTGGGGGACTAAAACTGCCAATTATGCAAACTTGATACGTTTTTCACCAGATTTTGATATTTTTGCATTTAAAACATATAAAACACTTATTTGTGATATTTCTATCATTTTGATGCATTTCTGAGTGTTTTCAGATGTTTTTGCAGTTTAAATGGTACAAAAATGATGAGTATTTAGACACTCATCAATCCCCCACACTAAGATATTGCTAGTCCCTAGCAATGTTTTGAGAAAAATTAATGGATTTTATCTCTTTACCAAAAGCCATTACTTCTGGAGTAGCCAAATGTTTCAGTTCAAGTAAGAACCTTGGTACACCGATAACCAAATGATTTTGAGCAAATCATCAGCTTTCAACGGATTTGATTTGTCTTTACCAGAAGCCGTTTGCTTCTGGACTAGCCAACTCTTAGATAAATTATCAATATTATCTTTGGTGAGCTGATTACCAATTATGGTTTTTCCACTGCCTTTACCACAAGCCATAAACTTGCGGGCTAACCAACTCTTCACTTTTTAGGATATGGTGAGCTGAATACCATACAATTTTGGGCAAATTGTAAGCCGTCAACGGATTTGAGATATCTTTACCAAGAGCCGTTTGCTCCTGGATTAGCCAATCCTTTTGTTTATTAGACAAGGCGGACTGATAACCATAAGATGAGTAAGTGCAAAACACTTACTCCAAAAAAAAATTTTGGCCAAAAATGGGGGAATTAGGCGGTATAATTACATGATAAAATTCGTGAGAATTCCCCCCCACACTTAGAAATGAATATTGCCCTCAATATTCAAAGTACCGGCGGTTATGCCGAAACTGAGAATGTAAAAGGGAAATACTACGGCCATTATTTAGAAAGAAGATTTTTTTTTTTTTTTTTTTTTTTTTTTTTTTTTTTAATACTCTTATATATACACAACATGTGGGGCAACTCCCCCACACTAGGGTGGTAGAAAGTAGAAAGAAGAAGCTAAACTGTCAAGTTTTGTCACACAAGCTAGCCACTTGTGAATGGCTAACCGTAACAAACTTCAGACAGCTCAGAAATATGGGTGACAACCCATATGGCATGCTACTGTTTTTGATTACCGAGTCGCTAGCTTGACTCGACCCCGAATTCATTTGTTCATGGGGAAAGTAACGTGGAAAACCAATCTCGATCGGACTTTCGTTCACAATGTTAATAAACATATGAACATCAAAAAGTTCCACCCCGACGAGACACAACCGCGGTATTGTTAATAGTAGAAACTATAAAGGATGATACCGGGGTCAAAGATGGTGTCCTCATTCCCGAAAGAGAAAAGGGAAAGAGCAACCACACCATCTGTGAAGAATGGAATAAAGACGTACATGAGAATGCAAGTCCATTCCTCATCAGAAAGAAGCAAATCACCATTTTTGACATTTTTAAGCTTAAACTTGAAGCTTATATGGTGATTGTCAATAGGATGTCCGGGAGGGAGGGTGGGAAACGGTTCTTCAATCAACAGATTTTCCAGAAAAAGGATGTCTCCCTCCGGATCAAAGTAAGTGTTATCAATTCCCGTTGGAATTGACTCATCACTAAGAAAGGCATCGACTTCATTCCAAAATTTGTCGTCTTCCTCATCAGGAGTGAGAGAAGGGATGGAAGAGTCGGGAATAAGACTAGAAGATGATGGATCATTTTTGAGCAATTCATCAATGGAAAGGATGTCTCCCATTGGATCACAAACATCATCATCCAATTCAGATGAAACTGAAGAGAGTTTGGTTTCATCCACAGAGTTAACAAACTCGATGCGACAAACTGATTCCGGAGGTGGGACAAGTGGTGTGCTCTTAGAGCTAGCAATTTCCACCACTTTCGATGAAGTCTCCGAATCTAGATCATCATCATCATCAAGAATACTCTTGACTTCCCTGGTACAACTTTCAAACCATTTGTTTGAACCAGGGTTGATTTTCAAAGCTTTGAGCTCAGCACGTTTTTGAAAACTCCTCTTAACCGTGAAATTGGAGAGTGTTGCATTGAATCTTTCAGATTTTTGATTAGTTGTGGCAACACTCTGTTTGTATAGAGGTTTGGAGTTCTGGTTGATATTTAACGTGAGCTCTTCATTGTCAACCCGTATGGTCAACTCTTCAGCAAACACATCAATCAGAGCACGACTCGTTCTCAAGAAAGCTCTCCCTAAGATGAGGGGAACTCTAGGATCTGCATCGAAGTCTACTACAACAAAGTCAGTAGGAAAGTGAAACTTTCCCACTTTCATCACGACATCCTCGGCTATCCCAAGTGGACGAGTTATGGTACGGTCCGCTAGCTCGAGTGTCATACAAGTGGATGAAAGTTTAGGAAGAGACAGTTTCTTCCATACTGAGAGTGGCATGAGGTTAATGCTAGCGCCAAGATCGGCCAAGGCGGAGCATTGAACCATCCCCAAGAAATCACACGGGATTAAAAATCTGCCTGGGTCCTCAAGCTTTTTGGGAAGCTTCTTGAGAAGGACCGCTGAGCATTGCTCATTGAGAGGGGTTTTAGCCATCTCTGATAGCTTATCTTTGTTGGTCAGTAAGCCTTTAAGCGTGGATGCAAATTTAGGCATTAGAACGAGAGCATCAACGAAGCTTATATCAAAGTGTAGCTCATTGAAGATTTGGAAAATTTTTTCCATTTGCTCTTTGTTTTTGTCTTTGAGCTTCTCATCATTCATTCTTGATGGGTAAGGAAGCTGACTAGACTTTTGAGCCGAGACGGAAGTCATTTTGGGCTCAGAATTTGTCTCCGGAACTTCGGGTTCCGGATTTAAAGCTTGGACTACCGAAGGTGGGACGTGTGCGGTACTTCGTGGGCTTGAGAATTGCACCTTGTCCGTTGTATCCTTGGTAACTTGACTCATTGCTCCTGGTGGAGGAGGCATTGGGGTCAAAGGTCCATTGTGCGTCTTACCACTACGAGTGGTGACGGCTTTCAACTCGGCATTGGGATTGGTAATTGTATTGCTTGGGAGTCCTCCAGAAGATGATGAAGCTTGGTTCATATTCATGTTCATGAACTGCTCATCATATTCTTCAACTCATTTGTCTGCCGAGACATTGTGGTATCAATTTCCTTCTTTAGCTCAACCCTCATGTTATTGATCTGAGTTTGCATTGAACGTATGCTTGACTCAGTAATTTTCATGAAGTCATTTGGTGGGGGAGCATGAGAAGGTTGTTGATAACTTTGCTGATTTGGAGCTTGATATGGTGGGTTGAAATTGTTCCTGTTTTGATTGAAATTTTGAGAGTTATTGAAGTTTTGTCCTTGATTAGGAACAAAGCGATTTTGATTGCCATGGTTTTGCACAGGAGGAAAACCAGGTGGTGTCATACCGCTAGGTGCACGGTAGTGAGGATCAGCTTGTGGTCGGTATTGATTGTGGTTTATCGAAGCTACGGGAGCTTGGTAAAAGGAAGCATCGGTTGCTTGACAATCATAATACGCATGTGGACCACTACAAGTTTCACACACCTTGTTTACGGCCTTGATTGGTTCCGGCTTATGAATTTCGCTTTTGATTTCCTTTACATCTTTCATCATACAACGGATGACATCCGTTAGAGCGGCTATCGGAGCAGCTAACTCAGAAGAGTTATTGGATGAAGAAGCAGGAGTGTTCGGAGTATTGACTTTGTTGCGAGAAATAGGAACTTTTGATTTTTGCTCGCAAATCTCAATCACATCTTTAGGCTTACGATTCAAGATATTGCCACCGGCGGCTGCATTCAGAGAATCTTGATCGTTACCGTTCAACCCATTATAAAAGATATTAACTTGTTGAAGCTCCGTGAATTCATGATGGGGGCATTTCCTGAGGAGATCTTTGAATCTCTCCCATGCCTCTCCAAAGTTTTCATCGAAATTTTGACGAAATCCAGAAATTTCATTTTTAAGATTAGTCGTCTTTGATGGAGGAAAGAAATGATTGACAAACTTTTGAACAAGTTCCTCCCAAGTTTCGATGGATCGAGGGGGTTCTTTTTCCAGCCAAATCCGGGCTGTCCCCTCAAGTGAGAATGGAAATAGCATCAACTTGATGACTTTTTGTGGTACATCCTTGAAATTGATAGTTGAAGTCAACTTGTTAAACCAACGGATGTGTGCATACGGGTCTTCTCGGTCAAACCCGTGGAATTGATTTGTAGACACAAGTTGGATCAAATGTGTCTTCAATTCAAAGTGATCAGAATTGATTACTGGTAGAATGATGGCATCTCCATAACCCTCGGTGGGTGCTTGGAGCATTTCCGCCATAGTGTGTTCGTCTGCCATATTGTTGCTTGGAATAGTACGAATCTCGGGTTCGACTATTTGGGTAGCACGTCTACGAGAACGTCTTCTAGGAATTTCTGCTAGATCACGAAAAGGACTCAATGATCTAGAAGAACGAGTGCGCATGCACTAGAGTTAACTCTAAGAGATCTCAGAGTTAAGGAAAGGAATTATGAAATTGGTAAAAATGGGGTAAGAAGAATCTTTTTGGGTTTTATGTTTTGACAAGTAGATATAACAACAAATCCAATTAAAACAAGATCGAGGCAAAACAACAGTGAACTTAACCAATAATCACAAGATGAATGGCTTCTTTGAAAAAGGTACACCACTCACAAGGACACAAAGGTAAGTTTTAAATCTTTGGTTCGGGAACTTATTATGGTCGTACCCCCAGTTAGGTAGTACACTGCCTTGGTTTGCGGTGGTAATCTTTTATGTTGTTATTATTAAACTCAGAAAACGACAAATCTTTTTGTATTTTTATCTTTGATACATATATAGAAACAAAAGCAAAATATTTTTGTGTTTTATACGTTTTAAGCTGTTTTTGGGTTTTTGGATTTTTTTTATAAGAAGATATATATATATATAAATAGATGGTATGAACAAGGAGTGATTATTCAAATCACTAATCTGCTAAACGTAAGATAATTAGCACAGCTCCCCGGCAGCGGCGCCAAATTTGATCGGTGCAAAACCGTCAAGTTTTCTCACGCAAGCTGACCACTTGTGAATGGCCAACTGTAAGAAACTTAAAACAGCTCAGACACCAATGCAATGAAGATCAGGAGAGTATAGTGTTTCCCCAGGTCGTTAAGTCCCAACGAGCTGTGCGAGAATAGCCAAACGTGTAGTGATCGAGAGATTTGAACGGGAAAAGAGATTTGAATATGATTATAACTAAGGAAAAGCCCATAAACTACAGGGGCTTAAATGCAAATTAAAGAAAATTAAAAAGATAAAAAAATATTAAATAAACGCTATCACTATTTGCAAAATGATGTTTTTGTTTTTATGTTTTTATAAAACTTAATTTAAAAACTACGTTACGTACAAATGAAAATGTGAAACTGGGACAATATTAATCCTAAAAATATGAAAATGATATTTTTACAATCCTAATGATAAAAGAAAATTTATAGAAAAAAGAAAATTATTTTTATAACTATTTATCTAATTATTATTAATTAAAAACTAATTTTAACTATTTAATAATAACCTAAAATACAAGAAATTATGAAATAAAGCTAGAAAAATAAAATTATGACTTAGAAAAATCTAAAATATCAAAAGAGAATTTTCAAAACTATTTTTATATTTTTCTGATTATTTTTCTATTTTTTATGAATTAAAAACTATTTAAAACTAATTAAATTACTAAAAATTACAAATTAAACTAAGAAAAATCTGGAAAATTATTTTTTTTACTTTTTATATTTATCTTAATCTAAGAAAAATGAAAAATTATTTTTTTGAACTTTTTCTGATTTAATTGTATTAAATGCTAATTAAAAAGGCTTAAAAATTGATTTTAATTAAGAAAAATAGCAAACAGTGTTGGAAAATTATGAAAATTTCAGGGAAAGTCTAATTTAATATCCTGAATCTAAGAAAAATAGAAAAACATGGGCTTGTGTGAAGAAATATGAGACTGCTATTGTAAGTGCTTATAAATAAGCACTTTGAATAAGCAAGTGAGAACCAAGGACCACCAAACCTTCACAGAAGCTATATTATACTAAAAGAACTCAAAAGCAATCAGTTACAACAAGCTTAAACCTCTAGAACACAAATTGATCAGATTTGGCTTATTTGAGATTAGTGCTAAAAACAGGTTTCAGTGGTCTACTTTGAGCCTAAGCACCAGCTACTCAATAAGCTAAAATGGAAAAACAGAAGTTGGAACCTCAACTAGACCTGGCTAACTGATTCTAAACCAAATTACAGACCAAGAAAAGCTCTTATGAGCTCTGGACAAGGACTGCAAGAACTGGAGAAAACTCAGCTTAGACTGAGTTGTATGAACAGGGCAGATAAGCCCATTTTGAGAAGCAGTTTAAGAGCTTATAAAAATTTGATAAAAATATACAAAAATAACAATAAGAAAATAGACCAAGTGAACTTTTTATAACCACAATTTCAATTGATTTGGTCCAGAAATGAAGCAATGAAAAATCCACCCAGTTGGACTCAAAACCACTTTTTCAGTTTTTGACTTTTGATACAATTCTGAAAAGTTGACTTATTTGATCTTTGAATCCAATTTGTGAGATGATATTGATGTTATATGATGAAGTACACTTGATCCAATCTATGTTTATGATTTCTAAACACAAAACTAACTTTTACCCTTCCAAAATCCAAGCAGTTAACAGTTTAAGACAGTTAACATGTAATTTTGACTTCTAGCCTTTGCAGGCACAAATGACTGACTTGAATGAGTTTATTAGAGCTAAACACACCTAGAACCACAAGTCCTAACTACTGAACCAGTCACCAATGCAGTTTAAGCAGTAATCCAAACACACCTTAAACTACTGTTTTGCAAATTTAAATGGTACAAACACTGAATCAACCTTTTTTAATGATCAAACTAAGTTTAACTAACCTAAATACTACTTAATGAACAGATTAAACTTATGATAAACCACAATAACAGATTATGCTATAAAATTTGGAAATAACTTACAAGTGGTCCCAGCCACAATGGCTTGAAAACAGACAAACCAGAACCCACACTACACTAATCTATATCAAATCCAACCCAAATCCACCTCTGCATCAGCCTGTAACCATTTCCATTGCTGTTTTGAACCAAAATTCCTTCACAGTTGACTTTTGTTGACCATGGGCCAATATTGATTGAAACTGAAGTACAAGCTTACAAAAAGCTATAATAAGCTTATGTAAGCTTTTTTGAGCTTATAGATAAGCTAATAAGACCTTGTACATAAGAACTTGAAATTGCAATTTGAAACAGTGAACATAAATTATGAATTGTGAACACAAACTGAAATTAATGCTTGAAATTAGTTTGAATACACTTAAATGACTTAATTTGATATATTGAAACAGAACATTACAACTTAAAGCTTAATTAAAAAGAGAAACATGAAATACGACATAAGTGTAAAAAATAAAAATTAACTACTGTTTTCTCTTTGCTCCTTCTTCCTCTTTTTATATGAAAAATAGCTTTCCACGTGTCTCTGAGTGATTCCCACTTGATTCCTTGTCCACTGGATCACTTGATTGCAATATGGCTATTGGGTGAGTTTTGGCGGGAAATCAGTTTTTGACCTGTTGGCTCTGAAACTAGCACTAGGGGGGGTGGCATTTATTGTGGTGGGTAAAGTTGGTGAGTATGATGATGAGGGGGTGGAAAGGTGATGGGAGAGTGCCTGAGTTTGCAGGGAAACTTGTGGGGAAGAAGGATAAGGTGGGCGGGCAACTGGGTGTTTGACTTTGGTTTGACCAGAGGTTTAAAATGAGAGGGTCAAGGGTCAAATGGGTTTAAATGGCAGGGGTCTAATTGTATTTTGACAAGGCTTGACTTAGGTTAGTATTACAAGGACCAAAATGTAATTTTCCAATTCTTGAAGGACCAAATCTGCCCATTTCTCAAAGTTAACACAAGGACTGAAACTGACAAACTTTAATAGTGCAAGGGCCAGTTTTGACATTTTTAATTTTCCAAGGACTATTTTTGCCAAATTTCAAAGTTTAGGGACCTAAGTTGTAAATTTGCAATTTTAAATCTCAAGGACTAATTTTGACAACTTAAGAATCCCTAGGGACTTAAAATGATATTTTCCTTTATTTAGATTTACCAGGGACTGTTTTTGACAACTTTTGAAACTTGGGGGACTAAAACTGCCAATTATGCAAACTTGATACGTTTTTCACCAGATTTTGATATTTTTGCATTTAAAACATATAAAACACTTATTTGTGATATTTCTATCATTTTGATGCATTTCTGAGTGTTTTCAGATGATTTTGCAGTTTAAATGGTACAAAAATGATGAGTATTTATACACTCATCAGCGCTCAGTAGAATCATCTGAACCTCTTGATGACTCACTAGGATCTACCACACTATCATCTTCAGATGAAGGAAGAAAGGGGGTTTTTCTAGGTCGTGGTTCTTGTGGAGGAAGGTACAGACGCCATGGGTTAGAATCATCACTTGATGATGATGATGATGATGAGGAGGAGGAGGAGGATGTTAGATCGATGACTTCTGGTTGATTCCACATGCTGATTGTTGTTGATTGTGGATTTTGGAGGAATTAGGGTTTTGGTTTAATTGGTGTGTGTGTTATCTGGGATTTGGGATTCTTTTATAGGCAGAGATATGGTATTAGTGAGTAAATGAGGGGAAGGTTAAAGTGGTTGAGGAGTTAATGAGGTCTTTTGACTTTGAATTTGAGTTAATACCGGAAGTTGACCATATTGACTTAGATATTAGCACACTAGCTAACCACTGATAAGTCTATGGAACCACTTCTACCTTTTTCTAACCACTGCTAACATTAACTCTCTTCTCTGTGTTTGGTTCTTGTTTGTGACTTGCAGGTATGAAGGATTGTAGTACATTGGAGCTTGTGATGTTTTTAGCTGCTAGTGTTTATTCCAAAAAAAAAAAAAAAAAAAAAAAAGTTGTGTAATCCTTCATATTTTTGTGAGATATCTCTTATTTAGACACAGATTTGGTTGTTGTATCTCTTGGTCAACTGATTGGAGTGAAACATTGTATCCACTGCTAGTATGTTTCAAACCACGGATAGCGGTTTTTAAACCCCTGATAGCATGCTGCTTGTTTTTGGATACTTCAGGGGCTGTTTGGTAACTTTGGTGAAAGTATATTTATCTCCCCAAATCACGGATGGATCATTTAATTGATCTCAAATCACTTCAACTTGGCGCTCTATATCAACCCTAATCACTTTTCTTTGCATAATTCACATATCCCATATCATACTCATTATCAAACACAATGGCGAACCAGTACTCCCACACACATAACCTTGTTGCTAATCTCATAAAAAATAATAGATCTGAAGGTTTTCATCAGATGATTGATTTCCTTATTCACAGTCCTATTCACTATGCCTTAACCGTCACACCAACCATCCTTAAAGCCTATATTCATCAGTTCTGGGGGAATGCTAAGCTTGAGGAGGTCGATGGAGTAGATGTGTTTAGCACTGTTGTTGATGAGAATGCTATTTTGGTTAATGAGGAGATCATTATAAGGGTTTTGAAGTTTGATGATGCTGATGGTATTGATAATCTTTCAGATGCTGAGATAGTTGCTGGTTTAGAAAGGTTAGGATATACACACAGGGGTGATAAGGTACAATTTTTTAAGAGTTTGTTTTCAAAACAATGGAAATTTTTGATACACACCTTGTTGATGTGTCTGAGTAATAAGACCACTGGGTTTAATGACTTTCCTTCCAAAATTGCTACTGCTGTTATTTGTTTGTCTGATGGAAGGAAGTTTAATTGGTCTAGGATGATTTATGAGGGGCTAGTACAGAACATTAGGAAGAAGGGTAAATACTATTTATATCCTAGGTTTGTTCAACTGATTGTGGAAAGTCAAATAGAAGAACCTGTTGAGCATTCTAGGGAGTATGAAGTACATTATATGCTTCCTAAGGTTTTTGCACATATGAGGAATCAGAAGCCAAATTTACAAATTAGGGATGTTCCTTTATTTCCACATATGCTTACTTTGCCTGCTGATTCTGAGTTTGATGAAGGTCTTGAATCCCAACCTATAGTCATTGAACCCACTGCTAGTATACCTCAACCCACTGATAGTACACTTGCAACCACTGTTAGTGAAACTCAACCTACTTCTAGTCAAACCCAAACCACTGTTCAACCAATTGTATGGACTAGGAGGAAGAAGGGCACCAAGCTACCTCAGGCTGGTGTTAGTGGTGTTGTTGATGAGGCTGTCACACGGTGTGGAGGTGACATGATTGGACGGGCTTCCACTACTGATTCATGCTTAGATGCTGGTCAGGATAGTGGAAACATCATTAAGACCCAACCTTTGGCAACTTTTAATGTGGAGAGTTCCTTGGAACTTAACACAGGTGGAGGAATCCCTAGCCAACTGGCTACTACAGGGTGCATAGCTGATCAGGCAAGGTCTGGTGCTATGTTTACTTTATCCAAGGATTCACCTCTCGGAGCAGTTAACACAACTCTAAGTGATGAGGATAGTTTGGAACATGAAACTGAATTGACGGATCCTAAGCTGGTACATGATGACTTTTCCAATGAACCACCTCTCGGACCAGTTAACACAGTTCGAAGTGGGGAGGATATTCTTGAATGTTTTAATGAATTGACGGCTAAATGTGCTAAAATGGAGGATACAATCTCAAGTCTTCAGGAGTTGGCTGTGTTTCATGGTAAAGACATTAGGAGACTGAAACACAGGGTCTTGGTTTTGGAAAAGATAAGAAGACCTGGGGTTGCTGCTTTAAGGCATCTGAGGAAAATGAAAATGAAGGTGGACTCCTCTCCAGTTCTGAATGTGGAGAATGTATCCAAACAGGGGAGGAGTGAAGGCATGAATTCAGGGGAGGCTGTGGATGTACCTATGGAAGAAGATGTTGATAGTGGAGATCAAGAATTTTTGGTATCTGATAAAGATGGAAATGAGGCTGTTCTTGAAAGTTTGAAGACTGTGGTAGAAGATGAAGTGATGCAGGACACAACCACTGCTAGTGTGTCTGCAACCACGGATAGTTTTGTTGAAACCACTGCTGCAGTTTCAGAAATGGCAATTGTACCCACTGCTATCATAACTACTTCCACCATTGTTACAACTCTCTTTGTATCACCACTTAAATCTAAAGAAGTTGAGAAAGAAGCTGCAAGTACATTGATCAATCTAAGCAAAACCTCAGCTAACTCTACACTCATCATTGCACCTGTTTCATCTATTACATCTACAACAAACAAACCCAAAAGCAAAAGCTTAGTTATTGGTGAGCCTTTGAAGATGAAGGTGGCTCAATCAGACATTGGAAAGGGTAAAGGAATTGAAGAACCAGAGTCGAAGTTTAAAAGTAAAGCAGAACAGATTGCCTATGATGAAGAATATATAAGAAAAATGCTAGCTGAAGAAGAAGCAGCTTTAGAGAAAAGGAAGCAAGAAGAAGAGGAGGCTAATCAGAAATGGTTAGCAACATGGTATGTATCACAAAATTATTTTCAGGCTTCTAATCAAATTAAGGATGAGTATACTACTCAAGAATGGGCATTGTTAGATGATGAGGAAAGAGCTAGAATGTTGGGTGAATGGGAAAGGAAGATTAGTAAAGAAAGGAAGCAAGTTATAAGAAAGAAACCTCCTACAATTGCACATATGAGGAATGTACTGATGAAGATTATTAAGAATTCAGGAATACATATTCCTGATAATCTTAGTAAATGTTCATTTGAAAGAATCCATGAGCTTTATCTGATGTGTATGAGGATTAATAATGAGAATTTTACTCCTATGGGTTCTGAAAAGGATGAAGAGTGGATTAAAGGTAATCTAAAGAGGAAATCTGAGATTCATGAGACATCTGATTCTAAAAGACTGAAAGTGAATGAAGATGGTAATCAAATTATCTTTTATGAGTATGAGCTTAAAGGAAGTAAAGGATGTTGGAAAATTCAAAGACTCAATAATGAAGTTTTTTAGTATAATAAATTTTCACAGATGCTTCAGTATTTTGATAGAGATGATTTGCTGCATCTTTGGGAGCTTTATAGGAATAAGTTTGGTGATGTGCAACCAGATGATTATCATGAGAGAATGATTTATAATCACTTGAAGATTCTATTTGAACCTACTCATGATGAACCTGAATGGAAAGGACTCTGCAATGGACAAGTTATAGAATGGTTTCTATATCCAACTTGTGGAGTTCATGTGTTAACTATTTCTGGAGAAGTTATTCATATGCTTGTAGTAGGTGATTATCCTCAACTGAATAAGTATCCATAAGTTATTACTCAGATGATGAAGCCTGGTATTATCAAGATGTTGATGCCCTATGATGGTCAAGCTTACAATTTGTTGCTGAAGTATGAGAAAATTCTTAAATCTAGTAAGTGTTTGGCTACATCCTCCAATTCAGATGTTTTGAGCTTAAAGGAAACTTGAGAATTGTGTTGGAATGTATCAAGTTTATGGGGGGGGATTGTTGGGTTTTTGGTTCCTTGGATCAAGAATTATTCTAAGTGTTGGAACCACGGACAGAGTTGATAAAGCCACGGACAGAAGAATGGAATCACTGATGAAGACAAAACCGCGGCTAGTAGTATTGTGTAACCACGGATATTGTATTGTAACCACTGCTAGTCTTGTATAGTCGGTTTAGTATTTTGTATTAGATAAATATGGAAACGATATTTATCTTGTAGGTTACGTATTGTATTATGTAAAGGGCTCCTTAGCCTATAAAAGGAGGTCCTAGGTTAGATTAGATATACGTATGTTTTATATCTAAGGTCGATACACTTCAAGGTTGTAAAACCCTAATACTGGTTAGAGTATTCGTATTAATAATAATATTGAGGTGTTGAATGTTCATTGTTCTTCTTCTTAAGATTAAGTATTAAATTCCGCGTGATACTTAATAAGTCTTTGTTTAAGTCAGTTTCTATATTAGATCGTTTGCTCAACTGGGATCAACAGTCAATACTTTTTAATTGTGATGGTTAATACGTTTTGTAATAAAAGCCCTTTAATACAAAATGGTCAATACGACTTTAAGGCTTTTAAAAGCCCTTTAATAAAAAGGTCTACATAGTGTTCAATGCATACACATATGTTACAACTGAAAATTTAAGGGTCTTTATGTGCAACGTATTTTGTATCAGCCCGTTTTATTTAAATACTCACAGAAAACACAAACAATTACACCACCACCATAGTGAAACAACCCCATCGGACCCCTCCATCCGCACAGTGTTACACTACCACCATTGAGCATCTCCTCAACCACAGTTACACCGCAACCACCGGACTGCTCGCCACAAAAATAATTACCGGGTACCCGCCGCCGCATTGCGCAGGTACCCTTCTAGTGTTCTTACATGGCATCATTTAATAGCAAAAAAGTTTTAAGATTAAGTGCTTAATCCATTGTGGATGGTCCAGGTGGCAAGTTGATTGAATGGGTGTTCATGTCTGTACACACCTTCATTATACAATAAAAGTGGGGACCCTATCTATACTACTTATAATGGAGGGATGACCCTCTCTCATATTAAATTTTTAAGATTTCCTAATATAGATTTTAAGAAAATACAAGTTACAATGCATTATTTACAATACTTAAAGCACTATTAAAAATACAAATCAAACTACAGAAGTAGACAACAAACAAAACACAACCTCACTACTATGATTTCATTTTCCATCTTGGTGGTTTGTGTTGTTTCCTTTGGCTAGCGTGGTTTCAATTGGTGATTTTGGTGGGTTTTACAAAAAATAATAGTGATTTTTTCATTGGTTTTTGTTAGTGGTTTGGATGGTTTCAGTTGTCCAACACCAATAAATCACAACCTCATGTCACTACCCAAACGACTCGAAAAACTTGAAAGACTCGTAAGATCTCAGTATTCTCTTTAATACTCATGAACTTGTTTGTTAAAACAAGAGTATGAAAGTAAATTACTGTAGATCTTAACACGATTACACAAAAGACAAAACAAACAGAACCTACTATACATGAGATCTCCATAAAGAGATCTTGAAGAAATATGTGCTACGGTTCTTGTTTGTTCCTCGGACTTGAGAAGAATGAGTTGTGTTTGTGTTTCGGGGTGTGTGATTGTAAATGCAGTTATAAGGTGGGAGGCATTTGTGATTTATGGATAGAGCGTGTTTTAATGGAGTGATAAGGATGATGAAACGATTTTTTGTTGCTGCATTGTTTTTAGCAGCAAAAAGAGATAACGCGGTATTTGTTTGATGTGAAGATTAATGGAGGCGTGTTACTGTGATGGAGTAATAAGGAGGGATTTGTTGTGTGTTACAGTATTTCAAAGAAAAAAGTAGATGGGGTGTGATTTGATGAGAATGAGATTAGGGTTACATGTAGTTAGGGGAAAAGCCTTTTTATTATCCTAAGAAGTAGTAGGGTTAATGAATTCAGTTATTTAATGGGCCTAGAGTTTACTATGATACTATCGAAAATTTGGATCATTTTTGGGGTGATGTTTTGAGGCCTATTGGTATTTTTTAATTATTGTTTTTGTGATATATGGATGTTTGTGGAGGTTGATTTTTAAAAGAAACGAGTATTTATTAGTCTTCCAATTTCAAGTAACATGTTGTTTTGTTTTGTCACAAAAACAATGAATAATGGTTTGCTCTATTCTGCAGTTTAAGTTTTTATCACAGCCTTGTAAATCCTCAAGTCCATGGTGTTATTTTTGAAAAATTTGACGTGATAGTTTATTACAGTATTTTTCTAATAGATTTTTCGTTAATAATATAGGCTTTTCATTACTTAATACATTACAGTATTAAGGGCAACGGGTTATATGAGTTACGAGAAATTTATAATATAACTGGAAAGTGATCAAACAACCTACAATCAACAACACAACTACAAGCAAAACACTCAATATCTCACTCCCCATCTCACGAGATCAACATCTTCCCAAACAAAAACCGGGTACCTGCCGCTGCATTGCGCGGGTACCATTCTAGTAAAGTTTAATACATCACTTTAGAAATTATTTTCTCAAACTTTATAGTAAACTGCATTATTAACACTTTAGAAATTATTTAATACTTTAGAAATTATTTAACACTTTAGAAATTATTTACACTTTAGAAATTATTTAATACATCACTTTAAATATGTTTTCATTTTTCATTAAATTATTTTCTAAATTATACATAAGTTATAGTATAGATTAAAAGCATGAATTAAAAATGTATTAATGATTAGGCTTTTTTTCTAAATTATATTGCAGTTTTCATTTTTCATTAAATATGTTTAATGGAAGATGTCTGTTACGAATTGGGCTCTTTAAGACATTCAAATGAAATTCAGACAATTGAAATCTCATTGACTAATGACTCTAATTTCCTATTAAGGAAATGTTTTTGGTCTTAATTTTTTTAAGACTTCTTATATTAGAAAGTCTCAAATGTTTTAAATAATAGTATAGATAATATACAATGCATTGAAGATCCTCTAAGAATCAATGGGATCAATGTGTAACTAACTTGCTATAAATGGATATCCAAATTCTTTAATGCATAGAGGGTTATTTTTTTCATTAAATTGTTGGTTGGTCATAGCTCAAAAAGGGAATTTTTTGGTCTAGTTTGTTAGGTAATATGTGACTTATGAAGATCAAGGTTTGACACATCTGGTTATAATGTCGTGTGAAACTCTAATTCGATCTTTAAAAGTACCAGAGTATATAAAAAAAAGTTTTCTACATTAGGCTTTATGTCCTATGTGGTTTGTAAAATGTAATTCTTGAATGTCTAATATTGAAAGACATGATGATTGTTTATAAACAAGGTTTTTAGCCCGCGTTTCGCAGCGGGGTGTTTGCATACAGAAGTATTATTTAACGTTCGAGCTAAGTGTGTTTTTATTAGATATGTTTAGTATTTTAAGCGTGAATATAACTAAGCGGTTGCAAATTTACAAAAAAGTATGTTATTAAGCCTTCGTTGCGTTGCGTTTTATATAAAGCTTGTTAATTAAAAATGATAGAATGCCGTTATTTAACAACCGTTAAGTAACGGCCGTCAGTAAGACTGTTTGTGTAATGAATATCTAACATGAAGGACAAATTATGTAAATTCTTTTACATCGTTAGTCCTTACATGACCTATTTTGCAACGCAAGTTAAACCTTAGGGACTCTTGTCGCATTTTTGTTTTTTTAAAAAGTATTAAAAAAATAACTGAAGGACCAATTATGTAATTTTTTTTTACATCGTTAGTCCCTACAGGACTTATTTTGCAACGCAAGTTAAACCTCAGGGACTCTTGTCACATTTTCGTTTCTTTAAAAAGTATTTACAAAAGAAAAAGGTAACGACCGTTAATAGATAACGGTCGTTAACTAACGACCGTTAGTTACGGTGCGTTTCACTGTTCATTCGCTTCCTATTGAGTGTGGCAGTAGCACAAAGCAACCTGCCTATAGCCACATCGCTAAATGTATTTTAGTAGAAGTGATCATAGTTCACGTTATACTAACAACAAAATTAATCAAACCTCAAATGTTTAAAATAGTTATAGATCTATATGGTTTTCTAGCCAATTTTGTTAAGCGAGATAATAAATATCATGAACACTTTACAAAACTTAAAATTATTTTCTCAAACTTTACAAGTTTCTATCGTAAACTGCATGGGCCGTAAATTATAAATGATTCTCCAAACCCGTTTAATGAGGATGGAGACCCTCTTGTGGTTCTTAGAGCACAAGGTGCCATGACAAGCTTCATTTACTCATTTGGTGCTCAAGGGTGTCACATCACTATAACAAACCTCCACATCATTATAACAAACCTCCACAACTAACCTCCCTCCCCCTTTTACTCACAACAAACCTCAACTTACTCATTTGAGGCACACCACTTATAACTTTATTTTTTTTATTCAAATTTTCAAATAAACTAAATTCATTTCATTAAAAATAAAAATACAATATAACATAATAAAAAACATACGAAACGTAAAATAAAGATACGGTAAAAAAAACATACGCAACTTAAGAAATACATCAAATTATAACGAAACTAATTATTTGGATTCTGTTGTTGAAATTGTTCCCATTGATGTTGTTGCCAAACATGCTCGATGAGACATCGTTGAAGCTTTGCGTGTTTGCGTTTATCATGTAGTTCTTTTGCTTTTCTTCTTTGTACTGCGCAACGGTCAATCCATGTCGGTTGTAAATTTGGTCGCGGAGAAATATACGTTTCGCCAATGTCGGATATCGCAAATTGTTAATCTTTCAAAATCATGTTATGCATTATGATGCACGAGTACATGATTCTCCGTAACTTGCCAACAGTAAATGCACGCGCCGGTTGGGCAATGATGTGCCAACGTCCTTGGAGGACACCAAAAGCTCTTTCGATATCTTTTCGAGCACTTTCTTGTTTCGCTTCTAATGCGGCATTTTTTTAGTTACTTGCAACTGTAAATGATTTGACAAAAGATGCCCACTCCGGGTAAATTCCGCCAGCTAGATAATAACCATGGTTAAATTTACGCCCGTATACTTCAAACTTAACCTCAGGGGCGATGTCATCAAGCAGGTCGTTGAATAACGGAGAATTATTTAAAACAGTAAGATCGTTATTTGCACCTGCCACCCCAAAAATGCATGCCAAATCCACAAATCGTATGAAGCAACGGCTTCAAGCATTATGGTTGGATACTTTTTATCACCACTGTGAAATTGGCCTTGCCATTCTTTCGGACAATTTTTCCATTTCCAGTGCATACAATCGATGCTTCCCCGGTAGCTTATGAACAATGTTATGTGCGTTGTATAAGTTGTGAATGTCATTCTCATCTGGTTTTCTTAAAAACTCCTTCGCATACAAATGGATTATTCGCATAGTAAAAAAATCTAGGAACCCGTGTGCACAGTGTTCACCTATTTGTAAATACTCATCTAATGCATCAGCTGATATCCCGTAAGCCAATTAGCGTAGGGCACATGTGCATTTCATAATCACACTAAAACTCATTACACCCCTACTATCGGGTCGGACTCTAAAGAAATCAAAATGCTTGGGAAGAGGATCATGAGTTTGAATATATGTTTCAATTCCTTGTACTATTTCTAAAAATGGTTTACGGCTCATACGAAAGCGACGCCTAAAATTTTCTTCCGTATATTTTGGGTTGTCACCAAAATAGTCAGCAAGTAGACGTGCTTTAGCAATTTCACGTTCACGGGGGACGTATCTACGGTGTAATGAAGGGCCGGCTTGTTGTTGTTGCAACAATTGCTCGAACTCAAAGTCTTGAAGAATCATCTCTAGCTCCGCTATCTCTTCAACGTCACTTTCACCGGAAAAAAGATGATTCGCTCATGTTTATATATGTAGATTTTGAAATGTGTAGATTTTGATTGAAATGTGTAGATTTTGATTGGAATATGTAATATTTATAAGTGTGTTAAATAAGTGTGTTTACAAAAAAAGAAAAATAAAAGAAAACATTGCGTAATGGTAACAAATTCATAAAAAGTAATGGTTTTATCTTCGTCGTGCTGGTGGCGAGGGAAGCAATGGCGAACACGGCGAGGCACCCCGATGTCACGGCGAGCCATGACAAGCCCAACACTGGGTGCTCGTATTCCGACCCATCATTTAAGCTACTTTTGACTATCAAAGAATGTCATACAAAGAAAGATGTTAGGTGTAAAAGGTCCTACAAATGATTCTCCAAACCCGTGAATATGAAATTTGAACTTCTTCTTGTTGTAATGTTGACGGTGCTTAAAAACCTTCATAAAAAAATAATAATTGTTTTCATTGTTGGAATTGGCCATATTAAAAGTGGAAATATTTGAGGTGGAGATGTTTGTAAAACGTTTGTTATTTCCCGCTTGAATCATTACTTTATTATGCATTTTTACGTCGAAAATGATGTCGTGGCCCCCAAACAATGTATCTTTTTTTTTATTCTTTTTTTAAGTTTTGGCTTCTCACCATACGACGCCGTTTCATGTTTGAAGTTAACTTGCCTTCAAAACGATATATTTTCTTGTTTTTTTTCTTGTTTATTTTTTTTATTCAGAAAAATCGGATATATATAGTGGCTTTTCCCCAACCTTCATGCACAAAACACCTAGAGCTTACTAGAAGTGTGTGTTTCTTGATCGGGTATCTAGAATTGCGTGTTTTGGATTTCTCCGGCGGCTTGGCGTGCGACGAACATTTTCTGAGTTATAAAGTTCTAGAACAATGGTTAGTTAGACAGATTTTGTTATCATTGATTTCGTTTGCTATATTGTACGAGTTTGAAGATTGTTAAACGTTGTTCTTAATATCAAGTTTATGGTAGTAAGCTTTGGTGTTTTTTTTCATGTCTATGAATGTTTGTATATGTTGCCATATTAATGTTGTTATGTGTGCTTTAATGTATACGAGGCTACTAAAACCTATGCGTTGCACCGA
The DNA here is from genome assembly GCA_019973895.1 of Chrysanthemum seticuspe. Taxonomy (NCBI): domain Eukaryota; kingdom Viridiplantae; phylum Streptophyta; class Magnoliopsida; order Asterales; family Asteraceae; genus Chrysanthemum; species Chrysanthemum seticuspe. The sequence goes on from BPTQ01000002.1 coordinate 97,170,980, forward strand.
TTGGTTAAGGGTTGAATATTTGAATCGGTACAGATTTTCGATCTTTATTTATAGTTAGAACATAACCTTTGTTTAACTTTTTTTTAGTAAAATAATCTTTTAAAAGATATTGTGCGCACACCGACATTTTGCATAGGATGAGCTTGAATGTATATAGGGTCCGGTTCTAGAGAAAAGTAAAATTAAATAGAAAAAAAAAGTTATAGGGTAGAATTTGATAACAATCAAAAGTTCAGGGTAAAAAAAACACACAAAAAAGGAGGAATCAACATTGTATAGTCATAATATCAGATCCAAGCAAACACACGCTCCAGATTCAAACACACACACACACACACACATACACACACACTCCAGATTCAAACACACGCACTCACCATCACCACTATCACCACCGCCACCGTCTGCCATCGTGCAACCACTGTACCGCTGCGCAATCAACACGGCACCTCAACGACATCAATATTGTACCTCTACCATAACATATTCCTGGTTAGTTTTTTTCACGAATTGATCTTCTCGTTCATGTGTTTAACTTAATATTTCTGGTTCATTGATTAGCGTACCATCATTTGTAAGTGCAGTAATTTTGTCAACTGATCATGTTATAATCAATTATGTAACGATTTTTTAGGTTTTGTTGAAAGTTTATCATAATATCATCATGTTTTTCTACCACATATGAAACAAATTTGACAAAAAAATGCATCAAAAATGTGTTTATTAAAATTGTTCACCAGGTGTTTGATAAAATGTTTGAATAAGAATTTATAATTGTGATGCACTAATTTGCATCATATGTGTTTAATATTGAATTATATGACATCTTAGGGCATCAGTGTGTATATTTGCAACATCATATTACACAATCTTAGGGCACCAGCTTGTATTAGTGCATCTGTGTTTATGGTTGTTGCATCAGGTTAAATGTGTGTAAGATCAGTGCATCAAATTGCATCTTAAGGCATCTATGTTTGTGCTTAGTTCATGAGGTTGAATGTTAGGGTACGAGCATGTACTATTATTGAATTATAACACATATGAGTGCATTTGTGTTTGTGGTTAGTGCACCAGGTTAAATGTATGTCCATATGTATGTTTTTTTTAGGTAAAGGGGAGTAATCATGCACCCTGGTAAAATATATTAACCAAAAACATTGAAGTACAAAGGATGAGGGTGTGTCCCTCATCTCAGTCCCGCAGGACACTTACATGACCATATGTATGTTTGATGCAGTAGATTTTAATTAGATTTGCAATAGGTGCATCATGTTACATGTTAGTGGTTGGTGCATCAAATACTTGTGTAAGGTTATATGTTCATGGTTGGTGCATCAGATCTTTGAGAATATGTGTGTAAGATTAATGCATCTACGCATCAGTGTTTATTTATGCCATATAAAGTTCGATTAGGTTATGTATATCCTAGTTTTATATTCCAAAAAGTTTTTGCATGTGCACATGTATGTTTATTGCAATAACTTTTACATAGTGATGTATTAGGTGCATCATGTTACATGTATGTTAGTGGTTGGTGCATCAGGTATTAGAGAATTTGTATGTAAGAGTAATGCGTATGTGTTTATGTTTGGTGCATCAACTTACATGTTATGATACCAATTTGTATGATTAGTGAATCACAACACACCTTAAGACATTCGTTTGTCTGAATTAGTGCATTAGGAATAGGTTATGCGTAAGTTAGTTATAATTTTCAAAAAAAAATTGTATGTGCAGATGTATGTTTGATGCAGTATATTTTACATAGTGATGCACTAGGTGGATCATGTTACATGTTAGTGGTTGGTGCGTCAGGTGTTTGTAGAAGGTTATATGTTAGTGGTTAACGGGGTCAGGTCTTACGGAATCTGTGTGTAAGATTAATGCATCTGTATGGAATATTTTAGTTCATCTATATTATAATAATTATGAGTAAATTATGAATATCTAGATGATATGTTATACATAAAAAGTGTGGTGCAGAAACTCTTGTAAGAACATCATAATAGGAGAGAGTTCAAACTTAACTTACTTGTAGTGTTTTTATCAATCATCGGCGAGTGTCTAAAACTCGAAACCATCAACCAGAATTTTCTGTCGTGCAACAAGAATGCATAAGACATCATGAAATGAATTGGTGTACGTATTTGTTGGAAACAATGAAGAAAACCCGCATATAGTACAAAAGCTCTTCAAGTGTCGGAGAGCCAAGACTCTTGATGGTGGTAAGTAAATAATCAAACCATAATATTTTTATAAAATTTAAATTATTATCATTTTTTCCCATATTAACTAACTAGTATATGAATTGGTGTTAGTAAAATTTTGTGTGTATTTTAGTGTATCTTCTTTTAACAAAATAATGTATCCGTATGAAATATAGCATAAGGATTATTAAACTCATTTGAAATTTTTATATGTTTGGCAGTATACTAATATTGCATAAGGATTATTCAAAATCATTTGATGTTTTTGTATGTTCGGCAATATTGAACTCATAATGATTGTTTTAACTAATTCGGGTTATGTTTAGCAAATACACATTTGACCTTACCCATATGCAACTTTCTGGAATGGATAATTTTAGTGACGAAGATGATTTTGTCAGACGAGAAGATGGCATTGGTTATTGGTTGAACGTTGATGATGATTTGTTACAGGATGACGATTTTATAGGTATCAAAAGGTAGAAGATTTGAGAGGATTCTCTGAATGTTTCAGATTTTGCAAGAATTTGAAGATAGGCATTGCTTAGCTTGTAAAAATCTTATTTGCCAGTTTTTCTTTAGCTTACTATATATTATAAGACAATGTATTCTGATTCTAACATCACTCATCAATGAAAAATGCGTCTCTTGTACATGCAAGTAAAGTTTATAATAAGATTAATTCGTTCATAACATTACTAGTTCTTTGTATGTTTATTGCTATATTTTTGTTCTACTATATTTGTAGGTTTATATTTTTTACTACCAACCGCACAAGAATTTTTTTGTTAATATACAGCTTTAGTCCTTCACCTCCATTACATTTAGTAAATGTATTTGTTTATCATTTACATTAATGGATGTGTTCATTCTCATCTATAACTTTAGTGCACCTATTTGAGGCACTTTAGTGCATCTGTTTGAGGAACTTTAGTGCATCCGTTTGATCTATTTAGTGCACCTGTTTGTATCATAAAAGCAAAACAAGTTCAATACTTTTTAGGTTCATGAAATTTACGAAAAGAAGGCTCCAAAGAAGCATAATAAAAACATGGTTAACGACCAAGCAAAGATTCAAGTTGACGAATCAAAGAAAGACTCTACTGAGATAACACATGTTACATCATCCACTGATAACAACATTCCAAAGAAATGAATGTGGTCAAGAGACAGATTTATTATAAAAGTGAACATACACGTAGCATAATCATTATCAAATACTTATTGATATATTCACACAAAACACGCGACACGACAAACACACACATAAATATAAACGTTAAGATAAATATATTAAAAATCCACTCAAAAAATGAATATGAATTTATAAATTTGTTTTATTTAGTTATTTAATCATATTATATTAATTAGATATTATTATATAACAAAACTGGTTCGGTTCGGTTCGGTTTTTGCGGTTTGGTTTTTGGACGAAAACCGAAACCGAACCACATTTTTCGGTTTTTGAAAAAATAAAAACCGAACCATCGGTTTTTAGTTTCGGTCGGTTTTATTGGTTCGGTTTTTTCGGTTTTCGGTTCGGTTTCGGTTTTTTCGGTTTGTTTTGCTCACCCCTAGATTTATATTAAAACCACAAATATAGAATATGAAACTTTATTATAATGAAATCTTGAAGCTGAAGTCAATTCATATTTCTGAATGCGATACTAATATATACAAGATCTATACAAATTGTATATCTTATTTACTACAGGGAGTTTACAGCACAAGTGGGATAACTTTTATGTATGAATCTACTTTTCATGTTACACTTATTTAAAACCAATTCATTTACGATAGCTTCATAAGTGGGATAACTTTTATGTATGAATGTTCCATGTTGTTCGGTATTAGGTTATGCACTTTAGCATCCACTCCAGACACTGTCAACATAAAAGTACAAGATCAGTAAACTATATGCATGTGTAGAAAACATCCGTAAAATACGACAATTACACACAAAAGAGAAACATGATAAAATATGATGCAACTTTACTGCATTTGTTTGATGAACTTTAGTGCATCTGTTTGAGTCACTTTAGTGCATCCTTTTGGTTAGATAAATGAATTTCAGACATGAAGAAAAAGAAGCACTACTCGATTATCACGGATTACAAAAACTATCACTATTAATTAAGATTTACCTTGATAGGTAACTTTTTCAACCGTGGCACAAGTAACTGTAATGTACATGTTGCATGTTTTCATCCACCTCGAAAGTTGGGGTTTTCAAGAACTTTGTGTCTCCAACCACCGCTAGTCTATGCTCACCCGATGATCGATCTGAAGCACATGTATGATCCTCATTACCTGCATGGGCTCATAGTGTAAGTACGCTTCTTTCATCTTCATATACTACAAATAAAAGGTGGCATATAGAGGTTTAGGCAGATTTGGTTAACGATTGAATATAGATGTGGAATACTTTCGCACATTAAATATACACTTTGGCGACTTTTGACCCATTTGACCCATTTCTTTTTTAGCTATTTTGTTTTTCATTCACTTTACATGAATTGACCCATACATTATTTTTAGATCAATTCACATTGGATATATCATATAGAATCTTTCATTCTTAAGATATAAGTATAAAATAACCTTAATTAACCAGATACCCTTCAACACTATTTGCTTGTGGGCGACGCTAATCATAGTGAATAAAGTTCGCAAGCCTTCGAACAAGAACAGTCTCAAACGAGTCCACATCCTGATGTACATCTCGATACCCATACAAGTAGAAGATCAGTAAACTATATGCATGTGTAGAAAACATACGTAAAATACGACAATTACACACAAAACGGAAACATGATAAAATATTATGCAACTTTACTGCATCTGTTTGATGAACTTTAGTGCATCTGTTTTAGTCACTTTAGTGCATCCGTTTGGTCAATTTAATAAATTTCAAACATAAAGCAAAAGAAACACTACCTGATTATCACGGATTACAAACTGATGAAATTCACTGGAATACCCGAGGTTAGATCATTGAACACAAGCCCAATCCCCAACACTCTACAATTAGATTTTCCGTTATTAGATTATAATTCATGCCTGAAAGGTTCCAGAAATCTTGTTAGACAACCTTGCAAACGACTTCAATACCAAGCTTCGTATAAGCTACAAATTTCACATACATGTTGACAGATTAACAGTCATTAACTATAAAATTCAAAAATATATATCCTGTGACTTTCTAATAGATTATTATCTTTTTTAATCCATTTTGACTTTTGGTAGTCAAGAAACAAACATTGTACTTTAATGTTTAAAAGTTATTACACTTTACTCTTATGGATGGAAAAAACCATTGCAAAGGCAAATGGATATAAAAGCATCCCAATAGGCCAATATAGTAACACTAACATCAGCTTATTTATTGATTTAACACTATATCCATAAGAAATAAACAATGGCCAATAGTACTCTTTTTCTAGAGGGTGTTTCATAAAGTTCTTATCCTAGATATTTTTATAATCGAATATTCGTCATTAACAAAACATGCACAATCATTTGAAATATGTTTCTACTATTGAAAGATGCAATATAACCACAATATAAAAATAGTGCATCGCAGTTATAAAATTCTATTCATACATTTTATCAAACACTTGGTGTGCAATTTTTTGTGATCAGGTATTCCATATATTTATTTCTCAATTTCGATTCAAAATAACTATTCTATACGATGAATCATGTCAATAAACTCTGAAAATCGTTACATCTATAAACAAAGATGATGATTAACGAATCAAGTTTCATAAAAAACAACAATTTGTATAGATAAAACAACAACAATCACATATATAAGCTTTATAAATGATTTTAAGTAGCAAAAACAACATAACTATAATCAAAATCAGTTACATACCTTAATTTGATCTTCGATTTGATAAATTATGATGAGATGATATTGTTAATCTAATAACACGATATCTTATCAGATAACATGATATGATGTCATGATGCGATGATTCCGTGAATGTGATTTTGTTAATCTTCGATTTGACAAATCTGGAACTTAAAGAGAAGTAAGATAAAATGAGATAAAAAATTGCTACGTGAAATGATAGAAAGAAGAAAAAGAAAAAATGAGATAAAATTAGGCATTATATATGAAAGGTGTGAATTTACAAAACACTCCCATAAAGAATAAAGGAAGTTACAATCAGGTCCATGTAATTCAGTGGAAAAAAAGGAGGGAAGATAGGGTGATCTAACGGTTGAGATCACTTCTCTCATTTTTCTCTTGAGATCAACTTTTTAAATGATCTAATCCATATATATATATAAAAATATGTATATATATATATGTATATATATATATATGTATATATATATATATATATATATGTATATATATATATATGTATATATATATATGTATATGTATATATATATATATATATATGTATATATGTATATATATATATATATGTATATATGTGTATATATATATATATATGTATATATGTATATATATGTGTATATATGTATATATATATATGTGTGTGTATATATATATATATATACATATATATATATATATATATATATATATTTATATATTATATATATATATATATATTTATATATATATATATATATATATATATATATATATATATATATATATATATATATATATATATATATTATATATATAACAGGAAGTATTTGGCATTAATGCCACCTCAATGCCAAATAATCAAATTTCATGCCACATAAGCATTTATTGTCCAACTAAGCAATATTTTTATTCACCTAATCATTCATTGTTAAATTTCGGATTTTTATTAATTTTTTTTGGTAATTTTCGGATTATTATTAAACATTTTTGAAAATTGTTTATAAAAAAGGTGCCTTGCAAGGATTGAACCTTGGTCATTTGGATAAATAACATGTGTGTTTACCACTAAGGCAACATGATTTTTGGAATATTTGTTGCAAGTTCAAAATTATAAATCTATGCAACCAATTATGTAGGAGAATCCCTACAACTTAGGTAGCCCTAAACAAAACATATACATAAAAAATTCGTTTCATTCATATTTTTTTCCTCAACTGTACGCCTCTTTTTTCCTAGAAACCGGTCTCTGTTATATTTTTTTTACATATTGTTTGTTTCTTTGCTGCCTTTTGCAGTTTGGTTGTGATGGTTCATGAAGTAGATGATGATGTTCATGGGAATTATGTTTATAGAACTAATGATACCTCTACCTCACATAAAGGTTTCTTTTTGTTTATTGATTAATATACTTTTCTGTGCATGTATAACTGTAGAAAGAGTCGGAAGCAATCATTTGGCTATAATAACATCTTCAAACCAAAAAGGTTAGAATCATAAGATCAACTTTTTATTAGTATAATATGTTGTTAAATTTTTTTATTAATCATGTATATCTACTGTCATATTTTCATGCATGCTGATATCCAATTTTGTTTTTTCATGTATACTGTCATCTTTAATGTTTAGGTGATGTTGATCTCATATTTTCATGCATATTGATATTTATTATTTTATTATATTTAATTTATATGATCCTCAATTTCCTCCGCCTCGACTCAGCAAATTAATGACAAAAAAGGAAGGTGTTGATGAATCAACTAGAGCAGACTCGCTAATTGATGAGGGAGGTTACCAGCCAAGTCCTAATCTGGACTTTAATGTTGGTGTGGAACATGGGCATTCTGATAAAGGTCCGTATTCTAGCATACTTCTTTCTCTATTATTTTTAATACTTTAATGCAGAAAACTTAAAAATCCAGAAATCCGAGAATCAGATATAGTTCAATTGTGCAGAAAGGTTAGTCTTATACAAAGTTTATGTTTCTGCTCCAACGCGTCTTATGAATGCAAGCAACTTAAATCTGTACCTATGCTTATAGACAATAGATATACACAATCGTCATTCCCGGTACATGAGACAGACATTGATCTAAGGTGTTATACTGTGGATGAAAGTATTCTTCTTGCTTTTCTTTCTATCCAAAGTAAAGAAAGTTGTCACCTTCTTCGTTTATTGTTTCATTTCTTTCTTTTATAAATATGAAGAACAAAAGAAAACCGGTTTCTAGGATTGATACTGATCCTTTTACAACGAATGATGAGAACGACGTTACTGGTCCTGTTAATATGAATGTTCATGAGGTGGTCCCTGTTTATGCAGCATTTGCAGCAGGGTCATAGGTTTCTCAACAACATGCAACCGGTACTTTGCCTGTGTACCCTGAGTTTCATACCGTCGGTATGTTTCATTGCTTTTTTTTCCTCTTGCCTTAGTCTCCTTTTTTGATTATTTTTATTTCCTTACCATTGGATAATTAAAGTTCTGTAACTCTGTTTATGGGAGAGCATATGTAATCAAAGGTAATATGAGATTTAAGGCAATCTTATATTGGATCAGTGTGTATACAAAATTACTGATAAGGGAAAAGATCTGCACTAGACCCATCACAGTCTTCAGGTGGAGACCTGGTCGAGATGCTAGATATTGGACTTATCATCAACTCAAATGACGCAATTCACAAAGGAACATGATTTTTTGCGAAAAAGAATAAACGTGATATTGGACTTCGCAAAGGAACATGATTTTCGGGTATGTAACTAAAGCGCCACATGAAATATCATGTTTATTCTTTTTCTTTTTAATGATAAATGATTTAAATCATGTTATATTTACTGATGTGAGGCCATACTTATATTGGTTGTGCTTTTAAATACACGAGATATTATTTAATACTGATTACTCTCCATAACCACGAGCTTAAGTAAACTGTATTGTACCCTTGCCGCCCTCTACGTGCGTGAGAACCACCCCAAACCCACTTTTCGTCTTTTAAACGAGCTAAGGGTAAGCCTGATGAAGTTACATTTAGTAGCTTGATCAAGTGTTTCTGAGTGTGGTTCTAATACCATGAATCAGTCTTCTTGAGGTCTTATTTTTTAACGTGTTTTTGCATATACCATCTAAGCATATTAACGCACACACAAAAGTAATTCTTGGTGTAATATTGGCCCGACTCGATGATACAGATGATTCAGTTCAATTGAATGCAGTGTTATGCTTGCTTTCGCTATATTCCAAATAGTCTTTGTTTATATATTGATCAACTTTATGTTGCAGTTTTGCGTGAACTCATATTCAACTATGACAGATCCTTGAGTCATCACCTAATGGTGTGGAGCATGTTCTACTTAACTTGTCCGTACGGATTCGCAATCTTCAGGTTAATACTTAACTGAGAGCAAGATCTGGCATATAAAGATGTAATAAAAAAAGTTAAAATAATTTAGATTAAGTTTGGTCATAAAAGATTCGAAAGGCTCTGTCCAAGTTGTAGAAAGTTAGTTTATAACAAACTTTGAGATGCCTAATTTTATGATTAGTTTCGAATTACTCTCATTATATTAAGATTACGTTTGCTTTTTTCTTTAGATGGCCATCGTCTCACCAACTTATTTTGAACCAACTCACCAATATTTATTTGGTCTATGAACAGGGCTCTATGGACCCAAAGATGAGAGCTAATTCATTTGCAGCATTTGGAGCACTTAGTCACTACGGTTCTCAGGCACTACGTGACTCATTTCTTGAGCAGTTTTTTTTCTTTTTCTTTTCTTTTTTTTTAAACCTATAACGGGCTATCTGTAAATGAACTTTTTAAACTTTCTATGGATCCCGTATAAAGTCATTTGAGATGTGAATGGTCTTATTATTGGAAACGGCCATGGTTGTGTTTATATTTTATGTGATTATAGTCTTCATGTAACATACTCATTTCAGGTACATGTTGTCTTGCCACGCTTGGTTCTTCATCTTCTTGATGAGGAATATTCTATGCGACAAGCATACCGGGTAAATACCATTAGTGGAGGTGGCAGTTTAAAAATTATGTTGCATATTATGAATGGGTCGGTTTTAGGTTGTATTGTATCCGAAGCAGGTCAAATAAGAAAAACGTTTGGCTAAAAGGAGAATTGGTCAAAGTCGCAATCTTCTTATTCCAATTTTGAGATTGTTATCGTCTTAAAATAGGATTTGTAGTCATAATTATATGATTAATGTAGGAATTAGTTATAATCTCTAAAGATGGGGAAAGAAACCCTGCCACTTCCAAAATGTAATAAGAGTGGCCCCTTTCTACGCAAACCTACTTTGACCTGCTATCCTACCTGCCCATCTTGCCACCTCTAATCCTCAAGGTATCTCATCTCTTGGCTATTCGATGTTTATTTTCCTAGCTGATAATTGTTTTTGGTTATCAAACAGAATACTATCAAACAAGTTGTCCCCCTCATGGAAATAGAGGATTTGACCTCCCTCCTTAACACACATCGTTTCATATCTGATCACAGGTATATATATTGGTAAATACAATAAAAATAACATATTCTTCTATATTTCATGTTTTTAAAGCTACTACTATGCAACTAATGTACCACTTTTACCTGTTTTAGGAGTGACTATGAAGATTTTCTTAGAGACCTGGCAAGGCAATTCATTCAGCATCTGGCCTCCAGAGTTGATACTTACATGGCATCAATAATACAGGTATGAATTTATAGTTAAAAGGAATATTGAAAATAGACATTAATCATCTATCTACTAAAGCTGACTTATCTTCACGTTTGTGTAGGCTTTTGATGCTCCTTGGCCTGCTATCCTGGCAAATGCCATTTACTTATCCAGCATCATGCTTGCTTTGAAAGATGATCAACACATTTCTACAACTTATAATTATCAGGTGAATTCATTTTTCTTTCTTCTTATTATAGTTTTCGAGAATTATGAATTGATTTTTTTAATGAACAGCGATGAATTCAGAGTTTCAAAGGAGGCAACAAGGAAATAAAAATCATAAATGGATCAGTAGGACGTTTACAGAGGTTATGCATCATTTGTGTCTTTTAACCTTTCAGCATATGACTTGGTACTTAATGAAAACGTATGATTTGGCCATTGTTGTTGGAAGGTACGTAAAACAAAGTTTTATTACTAATTCTACATATAGGAACTACATTTTAAGCCTAAAAAAGTATAAACATCATCAATAACTTTTTCATATATCGTGATGGAGTAACATCAGCACTAAAGTATGAAAAAGGGTAATGTTAGGTCACTAGTTTTACAACACAAGCATCAATGAAAGAAATAGAGAAGAGATAGATCGAATGAACAATAAACAAACACACTATGCGTAGGAAACTATAACCGGTTATGCGTGACACATAGTGAAAGAGAGTAAATTGAACAACCAACCCTCAAGTGAGGGTTATACAAGAGTATTTATAGGAAGGGGAGCTAGGGCAACACTCCTACTCCCTTCCTTTCCTTAATGGACATGGGCCTAAGCTCATGGGCCTTCTACATAAGCTTAAGGCTAATAACAAATATAAAGGCCATAATTAAGCTAACTATTACAGATGAATCACTAACACTTGATTTAGGTTTAGGAGTGATTCCAACAATCTCCCCCTAAGTGTTGGTGATGAATGAATATTAACGGTTAAGGCGTTGAAGTAATAGTAGCTTTGACGTCTTCTGACATTCTTCTTTCTTGTGAGAAGAATTGCCTTGATTCGAACAATCTCCCCAGTGTAGAGAAATTGTCTTCTTTGAACAGTTCTGCTTTGACGTCATCTTTAACTTTGTTCTTTGTTCATTGTTCTTTGGGATGAAAGTGATAGTATGTTGTTGTTTGCATCAAGTCTGCCTCAGGTCTGCTTCGTTGCTCCAGTGTCTCTACGTCATTCTTCAACATGCTCACACGCTCTTTGACGTTGGATTTCAGTACTGATGAAGTTCTTTAAGTCTTTAAATTTGTAGATTCTTTGATTTGACGAAGAATCATTCTGACTTTTGTGTTGCTTTAAGATAGAGCTTCTATTAGTGATGATGTTGGCGTGAGCATGAGAAGAATCCGCACGATCATTCCGCTCCAGAGCTTCCATAAGAAGAAAACATTAAAACAGTTAGTAATAAGCGGATTCCAGCACTTACAAGTTTGAACTTCGAGAGTGTTAACAGCATAGTGTGAAAACACAACTCTAATTCTCACAAAGGCCATTCCTGAACTGGAGTCCCACAAGTGAGATAACGCGATGTACCGAAGTACATCTACAGTTCAGATGAGTCGCTGAGGTACACCGAAGCATCACCTCGCGACTGTAGACCGTTTGAGACACACTAAGCGTAATCCACGGGGAGTTACCGAAGTGACCTGCTGTCAGGGCTGTTTGATGTTGACCCTGGCAGGAGTTTCCATTCAATCACTGAGGATCACTATTGTGAACCTCTCATAAATGTTCTCGACAGATTGCTAAGATCTGTGAAGGACTTGATAACGTACCACTGATGTTCTTATTGTTGAATATCAAGTGATGAAATGTCAAGTGTACCTAAGAGATCTTTTGATGAATCTCGTGGCTCTAGACTCAATAGTGCGTTTTGGTTTTCCTGAGCGGAGACTAGGGAGAGGGTCTCCTTCTTCAATACCAGCGATCTCTAAGAGAAAGCCAATAGTTTACGTAGGGTTCCCTGTGAGAATGAAACAAGCTTCTTTTGAGAGAAACTTGAGTGGCTAAGAAGGTTTAGTGCGTGCGTCACTGGGTCCATGACGACTTTTAATCTTCAATACCGACGTCACTAAGTGACAACCAGTAGCATATGAATTGAACCCGGTGTCTGCCCTAAGTTGAATAATTTGGAGGGCTATTTCTTTTCACCCTTTTCTTTGCATTTCTTTTTAATTCTTCAACTCCTTCTTTCTCCGATTCTCATTTTCTCCTTTTTATAATCGTACCTAAGGACTTCTAAGTACTAACTATTTGTGATGTCCTTGGGTAGATCCCTCCGGCTCTGGCGGATCATAGGACGGTTATTCCTAACCTTAGTCACCTTATAACTCCATGACTAACCTATGTTGCCATAAAACCAATTTTCAAGAAAATCTCTCACAACGGTTATGATTGTAAAACATTTTGTACCACTGTAAGAGTTTGATCTTTTGCAGAAATACTCCCCCTCCACATGTGCTTAAGAGTTTTTATGGAAATCTGCACAGTGAGGAAAGAGCGCGCACTTTAAGAATTGATCAACTCAAGATAGACAATCCCCCGCGAGACACGGTTACGTTGCATAGTTAAAGAGTTACATTGTCAGTTTTTTAGGTGACAACTAGCTCTAATAACTACCTTGAAGGTGTAGACAAACCTCAAAAGGTTGTCAAACCCTTCAGAGTTCATGTCTACCAAGAGTTTCTCGATTGGTACATTCTATTCGGACAAGTCCTTTGCGAGACACGTTTACTTCACTAGCGAACTAGCTTGAAATTATTACCCGTCCTGGACAAGTCTTTTCGAGTTACTAACAGTTAAGTATCGTCAATTCGTTGGTTAAGTCTATAGCACAAAGATTTATTTGCATTTACACAACATATTTCTTATCACATAATTTTCTCCCCCTCAAAAATGGCATATAAAATGTAATTTTTGAAAAGTTGAGAATAAATATGACCATTTTGAGTGTTGCGGGAAGATGACCACTGTGAACAATTTGTGAAAAAAATTTTAATTCAAATACTCCCCCTCAACAAGTGATATAAACGGTTGAGGTTTTGAAAATCATAAGGGGAAGTACTTGTTCTTTTGAGCAAAACCTTTAAAAGTGAAAGGTTTGATAGGTTTTACTCAAAAGTAAGAAGCTTTCGCTCCTTTTATAAGGATTGTGGCACTGAAGCGTACCACAGGGTCCTTTCTTGACAAGAACGGGTTGTACACTATTATGTGTGCACAAGCCATAGTCTAACTATTTTTATAAGTAATTGTTGGAATCGCTCCTAACTCGTAAATGGAACGACATTGACGGGATTACAATTTCTATCTTTGTTACCTTAAACACATGGGCTTGTTATGTTAATTACCCATTTTTGTATGTGTTTGGGTATATAAACCCCTCCATACTTCCATGGAGGGGTGAGACTCATTTGTGTAATTCACCTTTCCTTATCAATAAACACATACTAGTTTCCCTTTTCTCTCTACTTTCTCTCTCTAACATGAAGATGATGTTCTTTCATCTTCCCCGACGTCCCGATTCACCATATCATCCTTAAATACGGTCCTAACATTGGTATCAAGAGCAAGGTCGGATTTTTATCATGGGTTGATTTTTGGTGATGTTTTTTCTTGTCAAAATCTTGTTTTGAAATTCTGTTTTAACAAATTTGCAACCTTTTCACATATACTTTGGTGTTTAAACAGATTTCTTAACAGTTTGTATTTTTATGGTCAAAAGTAGTATGGGTTACCAAGAAAAAATGATACTGTTTTGTTCCAACAGTTTTATTCTTTTCTTTTTACACTTGTACTATTTTTTTAATCCAATACGCGTGAAATTCCTTTTTTGGCTTTCTGGTCATATCAGGTCTAAGTCTCTAAGTGGGTCAATGAAAATGGTCTTATATGTTCATCTTTCTGGGTTTCAAGAACTGGTCAAATTCTTTGGTCGGAAAAAGTCAACATAGGGTCAAAACCCTATTTTTACGCATAAGGAGCCGTCTTCAGTGATATTTACGCATAACTGTGAAGTTATGCGTAAGAACAGTTACGCGTAAGGTCTTTTTACGCGTAAGCCTATGTTTACGCATAAGCTTTATGCATAAGACCGTGTTTACGCGTAAGCGTGTTTACGCATAGCGTGTTTACGCATAAGAAAAGGAGATGAAGATGTTAACACTGTTAGACTTTGACCCAAAACCATGTACCAAACTCATATTATGTGACCTCAGATCCGCTAATCCTCACTGGTCCATAACTCTCCATAACAGAATCACAACTTCAACTAAAATAAATCCCATCAACTATTTATCCTATCTCACGTTTTCATCACACATCAAGACTCACGCATTAAAAGTAATTATAATCTATATGATCTCAGTATTTATCCCTTATTCTTGGTACTCAAATCGTCCAAAAACATAAGTCATAGAGATAAACTCATCATAGATCTATCTATGTTGAAGATGTACTTCTTTTTAATCTTCGAACCACTAAAGGTACACACAAGAACCATAAGGTTTATATATGTCCTTTCGTTCGTTTAAAATTGAAACACAAGTTACTAAAACAACACTACATCTATCCCTACCTTAGACCTCTTACATGAGATCTTGAAGCCTCGTCTTGTGCTCAAACAATTTTATCAAAACTTGGAAGACGACCGGTGCTCGTGTGGGGTTTTGATGGCAACGAGTTTTTGGGTTAGTTGCTTTTTTAAGAAGATTTAAGAAGATGGTGTGACTGAGATGAGAAAATGATAAATCTTGATGAGATATTTGTTGGAGTGAAAGTGTTTGGTAGGGGGCGGATGATATATTATGAACGTTTTTTAGGTTTAGGTTTAACAAAGTGAAAGTTATTCTTATAACCGGTTATGTCAAATGGATTTGGATCGGGCTTTAGTCAATTTGGACTGGGTTTTGAACTAGCAAATGGCCGGACTTCAATAGTAAGCAGATGGATTGGAGTTAACTGTTGGATCAAGTTTTACACATTGGGCTATCCAAAGTTTATTAAACGTTTGTGGTGTAAAAAGCCTAACACTTCCACGAAATAATATTGCTTAAATGTGATAGATTTTTTTGGCTAATTTTATTAGTCAAAATTTATTATTGATGCATTATTGGATTTATGGTCATTTGTTTGGTCTGAAATGATCACGAGACAAATTTTCACGGGGATACATTTTGGACAAGAATCGGGAAACCATTGTCAAGTTCATTTAAACGTTAATGAAGGCTAGTTTTGAGCATGTAACCGTAAGATGTGACTACGGCGAGAATTCTTTATTATTTATTTGAGGTTGAAGTGGAATATCACGGGTACGTGTACTTAGTATCTTGTAGATATCGGGGTTGGATGCATGATTCTTCGAGATCCTTGTTCGAGCTTTAACCGTTACGAATGACAAAGACTTGAGTTATTTAGTTGAACATGATGTAATGAGTTACGTTGTTGTGCTCACAGCTTATAACTATCACTTTTAAGGAGTTACGTTGTTGTGCTCAAGTGTCACACTAAGGTGTGGATAATTTGAGAAACTTTAAGTTTACCTTTTTCGATGGAGTTAAGAAAAAGGGTTCTTCGTCTGACAATAGTGCAAGTTTAAGTCACAAGTTCGGGTTATACTACTTCAGTCTCAAGTTCGTCATATTGGGTTTTCTCAATCAGTAGTCACTACAAAAAGCCGTCAGAATGATAATGGGGTCGGTAAAGAGTTAGCCGAGAAGAGTATACACGAGTAGAGAAGTCTTATCAGCAATTGATTCTCACATGATATTTATGGTACTTCATAATTGTTCGACTACTTGGACATACATGGTTTCGATGTCTTCAATTCATCATCAACATACGTGGTGTATGATTCAGATTCAATGAAAACATCTGGGGAAGAGAGTATAGGTGGTGTCTGCTTCCTTTGATGTTTTTGTATTTTTTTGCGAAAACCCTCTCCTTTCATGAATTTCTTCAATCAGGGGGAAGAAATGAGACGATCTGTGGTTCAAACATCTCACTTTGGTGTTATCGTCTCACTTTCACAGAGTTATCGTGTGTGAAGTTACCTAAATAGGATGTTATGATGCCTCACACACGGTCATTTTATCGAGTAATTGCAGATTCATAGGTAACTATTATTCCGATAGACCGCAACATTCAGGGGGAAGTCGTTTCATTTCGTCTTTCGTGGTTTGTTTGGTGTGAAGCATCTACATACGTGAGAAGATCTTGTTGATTTCTTGCATGTTACCCCCGAACGGATTTTCCGCAACAAGTCAGAGTTACCTTGTGTGGTTTACTGCTCATCTACATATTCCGCTGCGTACTGAAAATTTCAAAAGTTAGAGAAAATGTTCACTACATCAAAGTTTCGAATCTGCTGAAGACGGTTGTCAGTTTGGGGGGAAGCTGATTCAGAAACTTCGCCAAAAAGGAGTGTACGGAGAAGCTACTAAAGACATGCATCATGAATTGGGGGGAAGTTAATCCAATTAATGCATATTACATCATTTGCCTACAATTGAAGAAAACGGTTCTCAAGTCAAGGTACCAGAAGAAGACAAAGAGCGTAAACTTTCATCATCCTCAGCACTTGAAGAGCTTATGAAGACCTTTCTTTATTTGTTTTATATATTTGTAGTAAATGTTGTAAGTAATACCTTATGTCGTCCCATTGGGGGAAGATTGTCGGAATCGCTCCTAACTCGTAAATGGAACGACATTAATGGGATTACAATTTCTATCCTTGTTAGCTAAAACACATGGGCTGGTTATGTCATATAGCCATAGTTGTAAGTGTTTAGCTATATATACCCCTCCATACTTCCATGGAGGGGTGAGTCTCATTAGTGTATCTTTCACCTTTCATTAATAAAACACCTAGTATTCTCCCTTCTCTCTCTAGCTTCTCTCTCTAACTTGAAGATGGCTTTATCTTCCAAGACCTCCCGAATCACCATATCATCCACATAAACGATCCTAACAGGTAACAACATGGTTCTCAATTAAGTATTGATTTTAGCCCATGGTGGTTCCAATATTTCCAGTTTCGTCGCCCTTTTGGTGATTCCGCAAAGACTTCCAACCAGTGGATAGCGGGAGTTCTTGCGCTTCCTGCTGCAGGTTCAAACCGTCTTATTCCTTAATTTGTGACTTTATTCTAATCCATACGGATCAATGCTGATAACTTTGTGTTTATATATGTAACTTTCAGCTTACATGCTTCAAGACCAAGAGACACATGCATTACAGGTGGAAAGCATTATAGTGATCTCAAAGATAGACCATTCTTCAATGGCTTATGTAACTTCCTAAGCTCTGGACCAGTTCTTGCAATGGTACGATCATCAGTGTTTTATGGACCTCATGAACAAACAAGTACACTTATTTCATTTAATTTGCATATGTAGCTTTGGGAAGGAGAAGGTGTGATTACATATGGCCGTATTGGAGCCACAAATCCTACGTATATTATCCCTACTATATAGTCTGTCGTAAGCCAGTGCTATTTAATAAATTTTTTACTACTCACAAGAAAAGTAAATGTATCAATCTTTGTCGGCCTTCATGCTCTAAAACTTAGATACACATATATATATAATACCATATGCACTACATGCTATTAGAGAAGATGCAACTGTCTGTTCCTAACCAATCAGAGATACAGCCAGACCATGTGGTCTGTGGGCTCACTGAGTAACTTTTAATTCTAATTATATTTAAAAACAGAATCTCTATACAGTTTAGCTGTTTAGTTTATTTGTGGTACTTGCGCCAAGGTAATGATTAAGCATGCAATCACGTTTAATTTTTTTGCTTTCAAATAAAAATACCCGTACTTTTTTTCTTGATGTAGCTAAAGATACATTAATATTACTCGATTACACTTGCTTTCCATTATCCGTTTAAACGTCCTCTTTATAATAATTTGGCTGTTTTGTATTACACATTTGTTATGTACTGGTATAAAGTACTTTTTGATATTTGCAGGTGTTCGTGGCTGCTTTTTTGAATAAGCGTCAAGTGTGCACATCTAATCTCCGCATGCTTCAAGGACAACAAACTGAGCCAAACAGTTTTGATTCCACTATATCAAATGATACAGTTAATCTTCATCATACTGACAAGTTCAGGTAATCAACCTTGATCGAACATCAAATGGTTTTCGAATATTATTTCAAGCCATTTTTTTGGGTAAAGGGGATACACCTGGTAAATTTATTTCGAGCCAATTTTATATCTTACAATTTTGCACCTTTGTTTTTTATGAGTTTTTAAATAAATGAGGTTCTGTTAAGAATTTGTTCTACAACAATATAGTGAGATTGGATATGAGAACCCTACTAATCACCTTGCTGAATTCATTGATGGTCACTATATTTGAGGTCATAGTTACGCTCAATTTTGTGTATTTTACAGGTTCCTAGACAACGCATGTACAAAAGAACAAGAAGGGAACATCAATAATGCAACTGAGAGCCGATGGAGACTGTTTACAGTGAACCAAGTTGAGCAAGTGAAGATCCTTATCTCTGTAATTCCAATATTTTCCTGTACAATTGTCTTTAACAAAATCTTAGCACAGCTACAAACCTTCTCAGTGTCACAAGGAAGTGTGATGAACAACAGGATCACAAAATCGTTCCACATCCCACCAGCCTCAGTGTTACGTGTGACAGGATCTCAGTCAGATTCAGTTGATGATGGAAACTTTATTATTGCTAAAGAAAGTAAAAAATATTCGCAAAAAGGCTACAAAAGCTAAAACGGCAGGAGTCAAGGTTTCAGTACCTGTTGCTGCTACTGAAAGTTCTATCAGTTCAAGTTCCAGTGAGAAATGAAAAAGTTCACGACATGTACTACAGGAAAGAGACTTGATGTCCACTGTCCCGTCTGGTTCTTCACTTGGGGATTTTGTAGTTTGGAAAGGGGATACTGCAGCTGCTTCACCTGCCCCAAACATCTGTGCCAATTCCTCAAAAGTCTGTATCTGCTTAGTCTAGACGTGGAAATGGTCCATCTTCTATTATATGGTAATAGATCGATTGCTCTATAATATTTGAGTTTGTGCAAAAGGGTCAGGTAGGTTATGGACTTATGGCGTTTTATTCCTCAAGGTTCATATGGACCAAATTAGCTAGAACGGAAATAGTTCAAATGCCCTGCTATTGAGCAATGGTTCAATTTTTACAAGTGATTATCGTTCAATTAGGAAGGACACCAATATTAATGTAACCATCACACTTTGTTATCCGCATTCATTAATTATAATATTGCTATTTATATCTGTTTTTTTCTTCAATTAGAGGGTGTTTGGCATTGCTGTAACATAACAGATTTAAAGAGACCGAGTTTGGATGCGATTATGATATTAGAAAGTTCCATTTATAAAAAGACTAAGAAGTATTTATGATTGCTCAGTATAGCCACTTATCTACTATGTTGTGACACTGAATGATTAGTTAAACAAGCAATCCCAAACACCCCTTCATAAAATGACCTTAAAAAGTAACTGTTTTGTTTTCCTATGAGTATTCAGAAGCGAGAAGTAACTGAACTAACCACTTACACTTAAAAAATGGGCGTTACTTGTGTGCTCAATACCTATATGAGGATTCTCACATTAGGATTCATGACGTGACATAGGCAATCTCTTATTATATATAGATTTTTGTAACCATCACTCCCGAATGACGTGGGATGACTTCTTCTGGATAATAAACCACCTGGTAAGGATCGATGGGTTGGAAAAGTCGATCATATTGGAACGTTTTCCTTTTGATCTTGCTTTTTGTGATTTTACATTATGTAGCCATTTACCATTGATGAGATAAATTATGACGATAATAGATGATTTTAAGCTAATTTGTATCATTATTACTCCGTATTTGTTTTTGTGTGTGCAGGTCAAATGGTTTAGGTAATGTGTGAATAGATAATTTTGGTGCGGGTAAAAACAGGAGATGTGACTTAGATTAAAGTAACGATGGCCAAGTTTCTTGAAAGATTATATATGGATTCTAAAAATAAGGTGAGATAAAAGTCTTATGCCATGTTAATACTAGGATTTAAGAGCATTTGTACTCGAAAAATGGGTGGGCCAAACGATTTTGGTAATCTGTGAATAAATAATTTTTTGTGTGGGTCAAAACAAGTTGTATTGGGTTAGGCCATTTCTTTGTTCTCTTTCTTAAATATAATCATTTACCTTTACTGGTAAATAGAACAAGTCAGTTACATCAAATGGTAACAATATAAAAGTTTATTGCATAAAATGATAAAAATATAAGCTTGTTGCATACAATGACAAAATCGTGAAAGACATAACGATAAAAAATTAATAATAACAAAACAACAAAAACTTTAAAATGACAAAAACGTCAAAACAGTTTCCATGTACGTCAATCATTTTTAAAAAAAATAAAAACTAACTTATGTTTTTAAAAACCAAAAAACAACAAAATAACACCATCAAAACAAAAAATACAACTAAACATAAATAAATATATTTTAAACAACATACTTGAGTAAAAATTTTCCGTTAACCAACACCATCACAAGTAAAATTATAACACATGCCCGCCCATTGGGCGGGCTTCGAAAACTAGTGTATATATATATATATATATATATATATATATATATATATGTGTGTGTGTGTGTGTGTGTGTGTGTGTGTGTGTGTGTATATGTATAGATTTGCGTTCTTGTGGTGACCGACCTTAATGTAAAAACAATAGGAACCAATCAGATTTTGACAAGTGTCTTTTCCAACAAAAAGAAAATAAAAACTAATAATAATTTGATTAAGGGTATTGTAGTCATATTAGTATTTTCATTTATCTGATTTTGTCAAATACTATCCCACGTTTTTTTCCATCAATCCCCTGAAAATCAGTTATGTCAGTTACTTTTGGAGCAAATATGAATCACCTCTCAGAAATCACCCAAATCATTCCACAAGTACGGCACCCATTAATCACAATTAAGTTAAGCAATCGTGATTCAAATTGCTATGTCTACTACAAGTTTGAATGATTCAGTGCAATTAGGTAAGCCATCGATTGCTATGTGTTCTTCATAATTTTATTTATATGCCATTGATACTGATTTTTGTTTGTGTTTGTGTTTGTGCTTGTGTTTTTTTTTTTTTTTTTTTTTTTTTGGGGTGTGTTCTTCATAATTTTAATTATATGCCATTAAAACTGATATTCCATTAACACTGATTTTTGTGTGTGTGTTCTTCATAAAAGATGCAATGTAAAACTGATATCCCATTGTATGATTTTCATTTTTACCTTTATGGTTGGTTGTGTGTAGTTTATGTGTGTTTGGTTCAGTATTTGTATGCAGTTTATGTTTATTTGGTTCAGTAATTGTATGCATTTTAGTGTTGTTTAGGTCAGTGTGTCAAAACAACGTTATCACATTTGTTACATTTTCTATTAATTCAGACCTTTTTATAGTAGGTGAGCCGTCAACTCCACAATCAACAAACATTTTCCAAGACAATGTTGACGTTGATGCTCAAACTGCTCCCCAAGTTGGGAGTTACCAACCAACACCGCCGGGCAGTAAATTTTGGATTCCCGAAGCTAAGAAAAAACCTGTTGAGGGAACTAGGTTTGATACACTTGATCTAGATTTACAGTTTTATAAAGAGTATGCTAGGGAAGCTGGTTTTGAGGTTAGGATTGGTGGGCAGAAAAACAGGGAAAAGAATGGTTATCCTAGTGTTAAATACTTTTATTGTTCTAGAGAAGGTTTGAAACCACCACCGAAGACTGATAAGTTACAAACAGACAAGTCAAAACCCGATAACATAGAAGTAGTAAGCAGGGTAATTAAAAGAAGGAAACGAGCATCAAAACGTTGTGGATGTAAAGCCCAAATACGTCTTAGGCGGACAGAAGAAAACAAGTATTATGTTCACACATTTTACGAGAAACATAACCACAGTTTGGTTCATGATGAAGATTACAAGTATCTTCGTGCTGCAAGGAAACTTACTTTCCCTAAAAAACAATTGTTACATCAGCTCTCGAATGCTAATATTGGTCCAACAAGAGCTTGGAAAGTTCTGATACAAATGTATGGCGGGTTTGAAAATATTGGGTTTACTGATGTTGAGTGCATAAACTATAGGTGGGGTTTGAATGAATTTATTGGTGAGCGCGATACGCAGATGGTTGTCGAGAAACTTTTGAGTAGACAAGAGTATTGCACCAACTTTTCGGTTGAATACAAACAAAACAAGAAGGATAAAACTTTGATAGGTTTGTTCTGGGTAGACGAACAAGCAAAGCTTAACTATGATGCATTTGGTGATGTCGTCTCGTTTGATGCAACCTTTAGGTCAAACAGGTACATGTGTTTCTGTATACTTTGTTTAGCATCTATTTATGCACCTATTTTTTTCGTTGACTTCCATTTTCATTATGTTTTGTTCAATGGTTCAATTGTATAATTAAGTGTGGATTTGTTTACAACCTTTGATCAGCCTTTGTTCAATGGAACCAATCATTGTGGATATGTTTACAACTTGTCAATGTGTCAAAAACCAACGTTCTCATTTTTTTAAATCATACTTTTTATAATTACAACGTCTTACAGATGTGTTTATAGTTTTTGTTTAGACTTTAACTGGATTTTGTTTGATCTTTGTTTTGTTTTTTGTTATTAAACTAATACCGATTTCATGTAGGTACAACATGGTGTTGGTTCCTTTTACGGGCATAGATAATCACAATCGCTGCATTCTTTTTGGTGCTGCATTACTAGCAAGTGAAGCAGCCAAGAGGTATACTTGGTTGTTGAAAAGGTTTAAGAAAATATTTGGTTATGCGCCCAAGGTAGTTGTTACAGACCAAGACCCATCGATGAAGATTGCAATTGAAAAAATATTTCCTAAATCAAGGCATCGCCTTTGCATGTGGCACATTATGCAAAAACTAACCGGCAAGGTATTATTACAATAAAAACATATACTAATGTATCACTTTATTTTATTACTGATAATCATTCATATGACTTTAGTTTATTGCTATTTGTTGTAGGTCGGCCCAACTTTATGTAGCAACACCAATTTCAAGCAATGATTGTGTGATATAGTTTGGACAGACCAAATCGACCCTGATATGTTTGAGTCCGAATGGAAGTCTATCATGGATGACTTCGGATTGAATGAAAACAAATGGTTGAGCGATATGTTTAAAATGCGGTCTAAATGGATACCTGCATACTTCCGTCATGAACCCATGTCTGGACTTATGCGCACAACATCTAGGTCCGAGAGTGAAAACCACTTTCTTGGCCAAATTACTAACCCGTACTTGAGTTTGATTGAATTTCTAAGCCATTATGACACCGCAATTGATTCAAAAAGATTCATATATGGCAAGAATACACATGATTCAAACTACAAGACTCCTGATTTGAAAACGCATTTGCAAGTTGAAAAAGAAGCTGCTGAGTTGTACACCATCACACTTTTTTATGATGTTCAAGATGATATTTGGTCATCTTTGTACCATTGTTATTCACTGAGTGTACAGGAGTCTGATACATATTCTACGTTCGTGATTCGTGACACAGAAGCCGATTATAGAATTAAGGATTCATTTGTGGAAGCCAAATATGAGGTCTGATACGTTTTCTTTACCATTATATTATTAAATTGATTTTTTAACTAATTCATTAAACTTTTTTCTTAACTTTTTTTCATCAGGTTAAGTATGTGCCTTCTGAATGCTTGGTTCAATGCAGTTGCTTAAGGTACGAGTGTTATGGCTTATTGTGTCGACACATTTTTTACGTTTTGCGCATGTCCAAGGTGTTCCACTTTCCAAAACATTACATGCAGACTAGATGGTCAAAGCACGCTATGTCTCACAGATGTGTGTCTAAGACTAAAGATTTTTCACCTTCGTCAAATTCAGCCCGTGTGGTTGATGAAGCACTTAGACACATTTATAGCGATGTTGATGAGTCTATTAGTCATTTGGTTGGTGACATTGAAAAGCTTCACATTTATATGGACAACCAAACAACCCTTATGAAAAAATCCAAATTAGAAGTTCCTAACCCTCCTAAGATGAACACCAATGAGGCTTATGCAACAGCGCTAGGAGTAACCGAACCTAAAGAACTAAACATTCTCCCCCCTACGGATATCAACAATAAAGGTCATGTGATTCGCACAAGGCACAAGGCAAAGAGTGAGATTGCAATGCAGTTATGCGACAAGCCTAAGAGAATGTGCAAGAGTTGTGGCAAGTATGTTAGGCATGATTCTAGGAATTGTCCCAAAAAAAAGAAAGGGCTAAAAGACCAGGACGTGGAACAAGACTTCGACGATGCCATGGATATTTACGATAGCGAGTAGTTTTTTATTTTCTTTTACTTATTTTCCAGCAGACCTTGAACAATTTATTTCATTCTTGTTATGCCAAACTTAAGTACTTTATGTTATCAAAATTTGCTGTTTTTGATTTCTAATTTTGTACCATACTTGTTAAATTTGCAGTCACTTTTGGATTTCTGTATAACATTCTTGTTATATCAGGTTTTGGATTTATGTTTAACATACTTGTATTGAAATTATGGGTGTTTGGGTCAGTGTATCATCAATTTGTATGTTGTTAGTTTTATCATGTTTTTGGTTATGTGCTGCTGCACTAGTTTTACGTAGATTGGGTATCTACTTACTTGATTATTGGGTCTGTAATGGGGATGTTCTGTCCTGCTGCACTAGTTTTTGTTTATGTCCTGCTGCACTACTTCTTTGTCCAGTCCTGCTGCATAAGTTACATGTTTCTGTCCTGCTGCACTACTTTTTGTTTATGTCCTGCTACACTACTAGTTTTTGTACCTACATGTTCTCCTGCATAACAATGGTCTCTACTTAGTTGATTGTTGGGTATGGTTGTTCACTATTGTTGTTAGGCATGATTATAGGAATATATTGGATATGGGGATATATTGTTTTTAATACATATCAAATTATATTCAAATAAAAAATCCCACTTTAATAGCTAATATCCCTATTTATTCTCTTATATCTCTTGCAACTAGCATATATATCCCTAAAACATCACCACAGAATTTCAGCATTAACAAAAAACAAGCTCCCCACTAGTAGGCATTCATATCAGCATGAGTATCACATTCAAAATTGAGTTTGTTAAAGGTATTATTATATGTTTGATTCATAGTCTGTTTTGATATGTGTTTATTGTCAATTCTGATGTGTTAATATATACGTATCACAGCCTTTGAAGATGAGAATATCCAGTTAACTAAACATAAAGCAAACACCGCAAATGTTACTGATCTAGCCGGGAAACCGATGAGGATGTGCCGGTATTGTGGAAGATATGCATACCATGATGCAAGAAACTGCCCATTCAGGAAGAATGGAGTAGGAAATTTTGTGTTGCATACCAAAGGCATGGAATCCTACGTTACTATTTAGTTTTTCAATTGGTTACGTATCGCGTATCAAATGTTGACTATTTCGTCTTCTTTTCCCATGTATTCCAGCACTTAGTTTTTGGTTTCATGTTTTGTCTTTTGATGATTTTCTCTTTTATGTTAGTTGAATAAATTTGGATCTTGTTTTCATTCATGTGTTGTTACTAGTTATTAGACTTATCCCTTGTATTTCAATTTCAAATTTACAAGATGCATAAGTCAATAAAACTAGTTCCCAAACTTTAAATTATAATTGTTTACAAATGAGACAAACCAAATCAAAATTTACATCCATACTTAAAATGCAGCTTTTTTCATCAAATGTCTGATGCACACTGAAGTTAAGTCAACGCGGCTACTTTCGTGCAAAATAACCAAAACCAAATAACATTCTAACTAAAATAACCAAAGCTGATAACTACAGTTTCTTATTCATAACCATAATCAAAGTTCAAAGTATCACATTCCTTAACATAAACAAACCAACATTAAACTAGAAGGTATCTCGTTAAACATAAACAAGCCTTTTTCCATATTAAGTATCTTACAAACCAAAAGCATTTTAGACACAACCTACTTGCTGCTTATTCATATTATGCACCAACAAAACTATGTCAGTGCATCATTTGCCCGTCATCTCCACAACCCTTTTTTTGATGTTTTTAAATGCATCAACCTCTGTAAGATATAACTTATCACATACACATCAAACCATAACACAAAGTAGCATATAGATGGAATTCTAGAGAGAGAAAGTTAGAGGTTTAGGGAACTTAGTGAGAGAAAGTGAAAGATATTATTATGAGCTCCAACTCTCTACCTTGGAAGGTAGAGAGTATTTATAGTCTTACATAACTCGCCACACTTTGGGCTGTGGATCAGGCATACAGTGGGTAAAGACCCGTCCGTCCTCCACGGTGTTACTTAACTAAATTACTACTTAACTTAAAAGAACTACGACTACGAGCTTTCTAACGATTACATATACTTGAGGTGACCGACTCTTTAATACCGGGAATTTCTAATTCCTAACAATCTCCCCCTAAGGGAGGTCACCTCAATAATGTACCAAAATTACATTGAATACAAATAGATATAACATTTAACAATTGATCTTGCATTCTTGATGTAGTCCTTTGCTCCTAAGCTCGTAGTCATTGATTCTTCACAATGCATGTTGGGTTATTCCAAGTGGAGGTCTTTTACTGATCCACGTGATGATAAGTTTGAGCCATCTTTGGAGATCATCAGCTATCAAAAATCTCTGAGACATCCATTGTGGTGTTGTGACTTTGGGACCGACATGCTCACATTCTGGATCATGATATCTTCTCATCAGAGTAGCGGAAGCTTTAGTTGATTCATGATATTGGCAGCAGCGTAGCAGAAGCTTGGTGTGAAAATATCAGAGTCATTGATGCACTAATCATGATTTCTTTTGAGATGAATGTGTTAAGTGAGCATGCGGATGTGGATTGACCGCTTCATTCTGATCAGCTGCAAACGTCGGGCGTACCTGCATACAACAGTTAGCAATAAATCGCACGAAAGTGTCTTTGATCACTTTCGATGAATTGAGGTACACGGCCCACGGTTCCCCGTTGATCAGTACAAGTACTGCCTATGATCAGGTAGGATTCCTAAGAATCTCCTTGACAGGGTTTCGCAGCTGTTCTAGCTGTTCTCAAACCGGAACATCTCAAAGAAGACAGCACGGAGTGAGTGAACCAGCGAATTTTAAGTCCACTGATTGATGAAAAGAGATTTGAAAAACAATCGTGTATTGCTCAATAGAAATTGTTTTTGCAATACAACGAAGGTTTTATTGAAAATCAATTATCAATCATAAAAATACCTTTTGGTTTGAAAAATGAGTACACGGTCGATGTGCTAAAGAAAAGAGTTTTTAAGCACAAAGACCGGTTTTTCAAAGGTATCCGTCAATCCTTAACCTGAACCAGGATTGATTCAAGAGATTGAATCGCCCCATTGTTTCTGTTCAGTTGTCACATGGTTGATCTATATGATAGATCTCACATGCCACCTACCAGGAGCTTGTTTGATGTTGGCTCCAGAAGGCTTTCCATCTTCATTGTGAATGTGAAAACACATCACTCAGATGTTCTGGCAATACCACAAGGATAATGCGTAGGACTCAAGATATAATCTCTCTTTCCACATTGTGTGAAACAGAGAGTCTTCATTGAAAGTGTCCTAATGAGATTTATTGATGATCTCGTGGCTCTAGACTCAATTTGTGCATTTTTGGATCCTATAACGGAGACTAGGGAGAGGGTCTCCTTCTTCAATATCAACCATCTCTAAGAGAAAGTCGATAGATAATGTTGGTTCCCCGTGAGAATGAAACAAGCCCTTTTGAGAGGAACTTGAGTGGTTTGGAAAGTTGAAGTGCAGTGCGTCACTGGGTCCATGACGTCTTGTCTTCAATACTGATGTTACCATCAGTAGCATATGAATTGAACCCGGTTTCTGCCCTAAGGTTGAATTAATGGAGGGCTATTTGTTTTCACCCTTTTCTCATTCAATTCTTTTTAATTCTTCAACCCCTTCAGTGCTTACCGAGACTTCATAGCTATTACCTTGTTGGGTTTATTCCAGTACTAGCTCAGTCTTAGTCTGCACTCTTCCCATATCTCAATTTTTTTCTCCTTTTATCATCATACCTAAGGACTTCTACACTAACTAGTGGATTGTCCCTGGGTAGATCCCTCCGGTTCTGGCGGATCATGGGAACCAATACCTAACCTTATCATCCTTATATCACCGTACATAAAGTAAAGTTGGTCGGTCATTTTGGTATTGTTCATCTGCCATTGGATCCAATTGAAAATCAATTCAGATACTTGTGATATATTATCAAAGCATTTTGTACCTGAATTGTTTTTGATATTTTTAGAACTAGAACTCCCCCTCAACATGTGCATCAAGTATTTGAGAAATGTTTTGCACACGGAGGCAAGAGAAAGAATTAACTTCTTTTGATTACCATTATCTAAAGGATATCAACATCACTTCCCTCAACAGATCAAGTGGGTATAGCATTTCCGGGAAGGATGAGGTTTCCATAAATTTGCTCCCCCTCAATATGTGCCTCGAGGTTTGAAAAGAGTTTTGCACATACTAGAGGGAACCTGCACATTAGGATGAATGATCACGTTTCAAATCAAAGGTTTAAGATAGATGCTCCCCCTCAACATGTGCATTGAAAAATTGAAATCGTTTGTCACATGTGAGAAGGACAGCATGTACATTCTTTTATAACCATTTACCTGATTATCAGTTTAGGTCCAATTTAAATCACACATTCTCCCCCGATCACAATTATCAAATCATTTGAGATTTGTGATCTCGTATGGATTTAAATTGATTTTGAAAGCTTTTAAGGAGAATTGTGACTTGATTGTGAAAGTGTTTTAACTGATATGTATCAGATTTTAAGACTTTAAACTCCATTTATAAAACATGCATGTATATCTTTTGAAAACAATTTAATGCCAAATAACTTTTTAATTTAATTGAAATCATTCTCCCCCTCAATCAATGACGAAGGTTGTTGATTGAGAGATAGAGATTTTGACAAATAAGTCCTGATGATTATCAAAAATAGAGATTGAGTTATTTTTCAAAGCATTTAGTTTTCAGCAGATAAAAGTTTATAGAATCAGAGCATGGAATTTTGAAAACATGATAAAACATGGCTCTGTTCTTTCTTTAAAACCGGGTTATTGCCTGAAATGACAACAAACCAATTTCTCTTTCTCTCAATTTTTTTTTTTTTTTTTTTTTTTTTTTTTTTTTTTTTTTTTAAATTCGAACAACATCTAAAATCCCGTGTCATTCTTTGAATGACAGCTCAAAGACCGTAGATATAATCGAACCGGAAAGAAACATGACAAAAATGACAATTTTTTTTTTTTTTTTGAAGATTTTTTTTCGATTTTTTCAGATTTTTATGGATTTTGAAAGTTTTATAATTTTGTATTTTGATTTTCGAATAGATATATACAAGAGATAGATGAAGATAGACCTTTACTCCTCGTCTTCCTCCTGAAGACGTTTGAGAGTTTCTGGTTGAAGGCTTTTCAAACCAAGACGTGGAAGAATAAACTCAAAACGTTCTCTTGGAAGAGCTTTGGTGAAGATGTCCGCTAACTGATATTCAGACCTCACAAAATATAGTTCCACTACACCTTTTTCCACTTGTTCCCTGATGAAATGATGTCGAATATCGATATGCTTTGCTCTTGAGTGTTGGACGTTGTTGCATGAGAGAGCAATAGCACTTTTATTATCACAGTACAGAGGGATTTTGTTGAATTCAAAGCCATAGTCAGATAATTGAGATCTCATCCATAAGATTTGAGCACAACAAGATGACATGGCTATGTATTCAGCCTCTGTAGAGGAAATAGAAGTACTCATTTGCTTCTTTGAAGACCAGCTTACAAGCTTATCACCCAAAAACTGAGCACCTCCAGATGTACTTCGACGTGTATCTTGACACCCTGCATGATCAGCATCTGCATAGGCCGTTAGTGACATACCGGTGTCCTTCGGGTACCATAGTCCCATATTGATGGTTCCTTGGAGATACCGAAAGACCCGTTTAACTGCTTCAAGGTGCTTTTTAGTAGGCTTAGCCTGGTATCTAGCACACATGCAAACAGCGAACAAGATGTCTGGTCTACTAGCTGTGAGATACATCAGGGATCCAATCATACTACGATATTTCGTTTGGTCAATCATGATCCCTGAGTGGTCCTCATCTAGTTTGGTTCGATCAATCATGGGGGTGTCTACAGGGTCACTTGAATCAAATCCAAATTTCTTTAAGATCTCAGTTGCATATTTAGATTGATTTATGAAAATGCCTCCGGGACTTTGTGAAATTTGTAATCCCAAGAAGAATGACATTTGTCCCATCATTGACATTTGAAATTTTGAACTCATTTCATTTGAAAAACGATCACATTCCATTGGGTCAGTCGAGGCAAAAATAATATCATCAACATAAATTTGAACATGAGTTAAATGTTTGCCTGACTTCCTGGTGAACAATGTAGGATCAACTGCTCCTTTGCTGAATCCAGTTGATAGAAGAAACTTTGACAGTGTATCATACCATGCCCTTGGAGCTTGCTTTAAACCGTAAAGAGCCTTCTTCAGACGATAAACGTGAGTAGGATGCTCTTGGTTCACGAATCCTTCAGGTTGGCTTACGTAGACGACTTCTTTAAGATCTCCGTTCAGAAATGCCGTCTTCACATCCATCTGATAAACCACCATGTTCTTACTTGCAGCATTAGCCAAAAAGATTCTGATTGCCTCGATTAGAGCAACTGGAGCAAAAGATTCTTCAAAGTCTATACCCTCTTCTTGACGATATCCTTTAGCAACTAATCGAGCCTTGTTCTTCAACACATCGCCATGCTCATCAAGTTTTACTTTGAAGATCCATTTTAGAGCAATAATCATAGCACAGTCTGGAGCAGGTACTAACTCCCATACATCAAGACGATCAAACTCATGAATTTCATCTTGCATAGCATTGAACCAGCTATCTTCATTCATAGCAGTTTTAACATCTTTTGGTTCGATCTTAGATAGTACGGAGTTGAAGAAGCACCATAAGGCATCGGTTGCAAGTTGCTTCCGGGTTGATACAGGGCGAGAGGGATTACCAATGATGTTGTCTAATGGATGATCGTGAGTCCATTTTCTGAGGTGTTCATGTGGCATTTGTTGAGGAACTGAGGTAGCTGAGTCGATGTCTCCTGAAGAAGATGGTTCAGATGATGATACAGGAGTAGCAAATATGTTTTCAAATGGAGCATCTTCAGGAGTCGCAAAGGGATTAACTTCATCATTGATGCCAGAAACATTTCCATGATGTACATTTGAAGAATGATGATTTGTTGATGAGACTGAAGGATCAGCAGCAGGTGCTTCTTGACTTACAGATATTGAAACTGATGGATTGACTTCATTCACTGGAATCTGAGCATCCTCTGTTGTAGGGATCAGCACCTCATTAGTAGTAGACTCATACAGTTCATCAAACATTGGATCAAACAATTTCTTTACATCATCTTCAGATGGAGGTACATATGGTGTTTCTTGAGAGGAGTTTGGGACAAGGGATGAACCAATAGGACTGTTTTGAAGTGCGAGTCCTGAGCTGGAGTGTCCAGGAGCCATTTGACCGGTCAGCTCATCAAACGTAACGTGAATTGTTTCCATGATATTTCGGGTTCTTTTGTTGTAGATTCGGTATCCCTTTTTGTTTGGTGCATATCCTACAAATACTCCAATGTCAGCTTTAGCTCTAAGTTTGCCCAAGTCTTGACCCTCATTAGTTGGATAGCACAATGCACCAAACACACGAAGGAAAGATAGATTAGGTTTCCTGTTGTGGACAAGTTCATATGGGGTTTTTCCATGAATGGTGTGAATCAGGGAACGATTTTGTGTGTAACATGCAGTGGCAATTGCTTCAGCCCAGAGAAACATTGGAACCTTTGAGTAGATCAGCATTGTTCTTGCAGCTTCAACAAGAGTACGATTTCGTCTTTCAACTACACCGTTCTGTTGAGGGGTTCGTGGAACACTTCTTTGATGGCTGATTCCAATGCTTTCATAGAATTCACTAAGTTGTTTGTTAACAAACTCAGTTCCATTGTCTGTTCTGATAATTCTGACAGTTTTGTTTAGTCTCACCTGCAGCTGTTTGATGAGTTTGATGATGATATCCGGAGTTTCATCCTTTGTCCTTAAGAACTTGACCCAGGTGAATCTAGAATAATCATCAACCACAACTAACACGTATTTCTTCCCAAAGATATTCTGCACCCTCATTGGTCCACATAAATCCATATGAATCATATGAAGAACTTCTGTGACAGAGTTAGTAGGTTTGGGTTTATGGGCATACTTCTTGCTTTTTCCCAATTGACATGCTGAACAAAGATGATCCTTTTCATACTTTAGTCTAGGTAAACCTACAACTAAGTCCTTTCTGGAAAGATCGTTGATGGTGCCGAAGTTCAGGTGATTGAGACGACGATGCCATAACCATGACTTTGTCTTTGAAGCCTTTGATAACAAGCAAATTGGTGAAGCTCTCATCATGTCATCGATAGAGATAGTGTAAAGGTTTGAGCCACGAGTTCCTTTCAACAGTTCCTTACCATTAAGATCTCTAACGAAGCAGGTATGTTTTCTGAAGGCTACTTCTAGATCAGAATCACAGAATTGGCCAACAGAGAACAGATTATGACCTAAACCTTCCACATAATACACTCTGGAGATGACACTATCACCAACAACATAATCTCCATAACCCATAATAGCACCGAAATGATCATTACCAAATCTAACAGTCCCGATGAATTTACTCACGAAGTTCATGAGCCGTGACCGGTCTCCAGTCATATGCTTGGAACAGCCTGAGTCCAGGTACCACAGAACGATTTGAACGATCTGCAGTTGAACACAGACAAGAATGGATAACTGGATAATTGGGATCCCCATGCAAGAATGGGTTCCATTTGGTTAGTAGCAACAGTTGGAACACCCACATCAGAAATAGATGCATTCATATCAGACAGTGAGGTAATGGAATCATTATGAGTAGATGCAATACTAGTGTCTGTATTAGACCTGTTTACAGTGTGACCACTTCTTAAGGGAATAGTTCTACCAGTAGGCATCCATTTTCTAGTGGGCATTATCTGATTGATCTTATGACCAACAGGTATCCAATAAGAACCTATTCTGCTGAATGTTCTTCCTGTGGGTTTCCATTGTTTTCTAACTTTCTTTCGCTTTTGCCTTTTAGCCTTTTTAGCATGAATTTTAGCATTAACAATATTAACTGGACAATTAACATCATTAGGCAAAGCATTGACATCACATCCATGATTAGAAACAGAATTCAAGCAAACATCAGTACAAGTTTTGCAAATGGTATCAGAATTCGAATTAATTACAGTACGCTTATGGCTAATACTAGAATCAACACGATTCGTTTTATTCGATTCAAACTTAAGGTTCCTAGATTGTTCTTCTACTTTCTTCCAGTGCACATTCTTAGCTTGAGAGGTCCTATCATTCCTTGTATTGTCTTGAGACTTTGACCTGCTCCCTTTAATGTCACTGATTACTCCTGTAGAGGGAATGGGAACATTAGTTTGTTTTACTACTCTTTGCACCACCTGTTTAGATGTGCTGGGATCTGAACTACATGCAGGTGCACTACGGTTCACTTTCATAAAGCTAGATGTACTGAGATTGGTACTCCTAGAAGGCACATTTGAGTTCTCTTTCCTAGCATTGACAGATCTAGAATCTGAACTACTCAAGGGTACACAACGACTCTCATTCAAAACATTGGGAATCGAGTGCATCTCATATTTGGCCTTAGGCATTGAGCATGGAATCAAAGGGTTAACTCTCTCACCTAATGTCTTTGGGCATATGGTGATCAAGCATTCTAAGATTTCTTGAGATCGTTTGGCATATGAGCATGCATGTCCAATTGCATTATCATGAGGTTTCTCTAGCTTATCCTCTTCAACAATCTCACGCAGGCATTCTAAGCAATCCTTAAGGGATGAGAAATATGTTTGAATGGCAAGTTTATTGTTCCTTAGATGAGGAGGGACATATGTCACAGATAACGCATATTTATTGCAAGAGTGAACCTTTGATACAACATTCTCCCCATTGGTCATTGGCATTTTCCCTTTTACCTGACTCTTCAGATTCTCAATTTCCTTCTGCAATGAAGCTACTTGTTCGTTGTTTTTGTTACGAGTGATTTTAATTGACTCAAATAACTCCTTGAAATGACGTTTAACCTTTTCATTTTCTTCTAGAAAACTTTCGTTTTCCTTTTGTAAAGCATTTACTAGGTTTTGAAGATGAAACGTTTGAGAAATCTGAGAATCTAAAGGAGGAGGCATTTGGGAACCTGTCATATTGTTTGTTTGACCTTTTAACTGAGAGATCTGGGCTTTCAACTTTCTGATCGTGTTGCACTGAGCTTGAATCTGTTCATCACGTTTGTTAATTTGAAAAACTGCATCAAACTCTGGAACATCTGAAGATGTCTTGACATTTGAAGTTTTGACATTTTCTTTGAGATGTTGGTATTTTAGTTGTAAATTAAAATGCTCAACTTCTAATTTGGAAAAATGTTTAACTAAAGTGTCGTGATCATCTAGTTCAATCTTCTCGTTTAGTTTAGAGTTAGTTTTTTCAAGCTCAATGACACGATCATGGGAGACTTTCAGGGCAACAGACAGTTCATGAAATTTAGAAGCATTAATGGAGCAATTTGAAGCAGTAAAAAAGATATCTTGAGCAACACATTCAGTAATAAGAGTCTCATTTAATGTATGCAAGTTCTTTGTCTCAATCTCATTATATTTTAGTGCACGCTCATAATCACTAACTTCAGCAACCATTGCATCAAATTCCTTTTCCATACCTTTAATATCAGCTTCTACCCCCTTTTTAAGACTCTCAAAGTGATCTTTTAGAAGTTTAAAGAAGGGCATGACCTCAGTTAAATAACATTCTTTCATTTGTTCAAAACCTCTTTCACCTTCAGTTATACCAGTGGGAGTGATCCTTTTCTTGCAAGTTTTCTCAAAATCAACAAATAGTTGGAATATAACGTATTGGCTAATTAATGTCTTGCTTTTAGTGGCAATTGTTCTAGGTACAAGATGCATAGGTGTATTAGGAGGATACACTGTTGCTCTAGGCATTTTCCGAAGGGGAGGATTTGTTTCTACAATATTTTCAGCTTTCTGCTTATCTAAATCCATTTTCCAGAAGACTTGTTCGGGAGTCAACAAAGTCTGAGGTTTAAACTTGTTCAAGGCAATCCAGTTTTCCTTCTTGTAATCATGAGGAGAGAAGATTATGTTTTTCTCTTTGCATTTGGGATCATCTTGCTTCTTATTCATCTTTTCCCTAGTGATATCATTTAAAATCTTATCTTCCTCAGTGCACTCAACGCAACTAGGTTTCTGCCTAGGCTTAAGGACTTCATTACCATCGTAAATTACCTTATGAGCATTTCTAGCCTTTTTAATTACCTCTGGATTTGGTTCCTCTACAAGGGGAACGCTATGCTTATCGCTTAGAACTCTATGCTTAGTGATCATGTGAGCAGTCTGAATGGTGTTTCCTTGTAAATACAACTTGTTTTCAAGTTTGTTTTTCAAAGTTTTCAGATTAGAAAAATCTCTTAAGAATTTTGATTCCTTTGCATTAAATTCTTGCTTAAGCATTTTCACATTTTCTTGAAGTTCTTGTTTTTGCTTAGCTGTTTTAGAAAGTTTTTCTTGCAAGGAATTTAGTTCTTGTTTTAATACTTCTTCTCTAAACTTGCTTTTTCTAATTACTGTACTCACTTGGACATCCATTTCCTGCTCACGAGTGGTCAACTCAAATTTTGCCCGTTGTTCATAAATAGCAACACGTTCCTTATAGGCATTTAGTTCAGAAATTATGGAATCATTAGGAGCACATGCCGTGTATTCATCAAAGAAATAGTCATTGTTGACTGCAGAAGATGCATCACTTGGTACATTTTCACTTTCACTTTGTTTCACGTATTGATCGTATGGGACAATATTGATGTTACCCATATTTTCAATATTTGATTCAAAAGTTTCAGTTGGTTGTACTTTGTCATGCATCTGTTGCACATCAGCATCATCGTATAGTTTTAATACCTCAGAGATGAGTTTGTCCTTGGATGTGCTAGCTTGTGGTGAAGAAGAGATCTTAGGAGAAACCATTGGAGAGATGCTAGCCATAAAGATTGTGTGTGCAGTAGGTCCATCATCTACATCAGAATCGTAAGCATCACAGTCAGCGACTTGAAAGGCGTTCTGATGATTGTGACCTATCTCCTGAATAGGCTGCTCATCCACATCTGCATCATAGGTCTTGGCATTACCCTCAGCAAGAAACAGCAATTCCTCTTCATCCAACGCAACACCATTGTCCTGAGCTTGTGCCAGCAGCATCTTATCTCTGAAGTAATCAGCATTCTGTGGCCGCTTTGGAGATGTGCAGTTCCTTGCAATGTGTCCCTCACCACCACAGTTATAGCATTTGATCGGCTTAGCTTGACCTTGGTTACCATTCCTTCCTCGATTCTGATTGCCCACATAGCCTCTACCAGCACCACCCCTTCCCTGATCATACTGTCTTTCCTGAACTGGTTGCACCACGATCCTTCCATCTTTAACAGTTGCTTGATTGTGTGGGTTAGATGCTGTTCTGAGGTTGTTGTTGGTTTGTGGGAGAGAATTCATGTTTTGGCTAATCAGAAGAGCTAGTTGATTAATGAAGCTTCCCACGTGTGCATCAGCATCAGCTTGTTTGTACATAGGATCAGGAATGAGTTTGTGATTACCATTACCCAAGGGTATGACTTGTGACGCTTTGGTTTTGATTCCGATGTTTGAGTAGAAGGCAGTTGAATCATTAGACGAGCTTGTCTCTCCTGGGTTAGTTTTGAACTGATTGAGAATCAATTTTTCAAACATGGCATGTCTCTCATTCTGAAGGAGGAAGGCATAGAGTTGCTCATAGTTTGTGTTCTTCAGTCCTTTAGTAAGCTTCACAGCGGTAACAAACTTGTGCCATTCGGGATTCATGTTGTTTACAAATTTTGAATTCAACTGAATGTTAGGCATAGTCATTCTGATGTTCCTCATGTCATTAACTAACTTATGAAATCTCACATAGTACTCATAGACATTCTCATCTGGTTTCATCTTGAAATGCTCAAATTCATCATAGAGTTGTGATTCTCTGTCTTCCATGGTTAATTCTGAGCCTGAGAGAAGCATCTTTACATTATCCCAAACTGCTTTTGCATCAGTGTTGTGATTGATCAGCTTGTAGATGTCTTTAGGAAGACCTTGAAGAACAATGTTTGAAGCCCTGATATCTGCATCGAATCTCTTTTTCTCCTTATCATCAAGCTCATCATACATCTTAGGTCTGTCCATTCCGTAAACAGGAGTACCATCTTCATTAGTATCAAGTATGTCTCTGGTCGTCTCAACACGATATGGTCCTTCATCAATGGATTTGAGAATGTTGACACCATTTTCCTTTCCAAGGCAATACAATCTGATTCGTTGAGCCCAAGAATCGTAGTCTGTTCTGTCAAGCATGGGTGGACGAGTATCTGAACCAGCTGCTTGTACATCCTCGGCAACAGTGGAGATGACAGTAGGGACGTTGGTAGACATGTTAACAGATTATACGGGATTTTATAACTCAATGATTAAACCGGGAAATAGATTCTTTCACGGGATTTTACTAAATCAAGAGAAAACCGTAAATAATCACTCAAGTCGCTAGATGATAAAGCTCTAAGTCGCTAGGGACAAATTCACTAAGTCGCTACCAATTAATTCGCTAGACAGCCAATTCGCTAGAATCCCAAGTCGCTAACAGAAAAGCAAGTCGCTAAGTAGTAACTCGCTAACACTCAAGTCGCTAGCAAAAATTCAGCAGTAATTCGCTACTCAAGTCGCCAACAATGCAAGTCGCTAAAGAGCAACTCGCTAACACTCAAGTCGCTAGCAAAAATTCAGCAGTAATTCGCTACTCAAGTCGCCAACAACGCAAGTCGCTAAAGAGCAACTCGCTACAGACCAAGTCGCTACCACAAGTCGCTACCCGTAGTGGAGAGTCCACTACTTGTCCTTTAACTCGCTAGCTCTAACTCGCTAGCTTTAACACTGTAACTCGCTACAATTTTGTGAAGCAAGTCGCTACCAAGAAAAAAATCCGAGAGCTAAGTCGCTAGCTTGAAAAACCAAATAAACTTCACTTTTCAATCCAAAAACAACCCAACCAAGATGATTCAAGCTTACCAAATGAAAACCTAAACACTTTTGATGATTCTAAACATAAAAGTACCAACAAAATTCAAACTTTAACACACGAAATCAACCAAATGATGCAAAAACCACTAAACTTTTTCAAACTCAAAAACCACCTAAAAACCACTATAAATCCAAAGATGTGCAAGATATGATCTAACCATGGCTCTTGATACCAATTGTAAGATATAACTTATCACATACACATCAAACCATAACACAAAGTAGCATATAGATGGAATTCTAGAGAGAGAAAGTTAGAGGTTTAGGGAACTTAGTGAGAGAAAGTGAAAGATATTATTATGAGCTCCAACTCTCTACCTTGGAAGGTAGAGAGTATTTATAGTCTTACATAACTCGCCACACTTTGGGCTGTGGATCAGGCATACAGTGGGTAAAGACCCGTCCGTCCTCCACGGTGTTACTTAACTAAATTACTACTTAACTTAAAAGAACTACGACTACGAGCTTTCTAACGATTACATATACTTGAGGTGACCGACTCTTTAATACCGGGAATTTCTAATTCCTAACAACCTCCAATCAATCTTTTTCTTTTTCTGGTAAACTTCTGAATGCTTCTGTCTCGATTTCAAAGTACTTTTTCATCTTGTTGCAGTCTGCTAGAAGAATTTTTGCTGCATACTTAATACGCAGTTCCTTTAGCTCTTTTAACTGTTGTTTACCCTATTTACTTAGCCTACAACAGTCCCCATATTGTTCTCCCTTGTAGGTTTCCATGTGGCGCATCACAAACACACCACAATCTACATAGTTGTTGCGAGTCCTGCATCCCAGATTCATTATCTTTACGTCAGCATCAAGCAATGTGTTATGCTTAGGATGATTCTCGTGCAACAAGTAATCATTAAACAATAGGACCTGTTAACAAAACCCACCATACAAATAGTCAAAAACCAGTATAAATACTATCGGATAATGCATCAGTAACAAACCCTTATTAGTATGCAAATACTTTTCAAAAAAAAACGTACCATTATGGCTGGTAGTGTACCATATCTTTCGCGGACATCTTCAACTGGTGAGAATATCTTATCAAAAATCTGAACAATATTATCCTTCATATTCATGCATATAAGAATAAAATGCCGTCCTTTAATGATTGGGAAAAAAACCTGTTACGATTAAAACCAGTTCCAGAAATTAACACATTACATTGTAAATATTGTGTTTAAACTACATAAATAAATAAACAAATAATACTTAAACTTATAACAGTTATACTTACCATATCTACGACATCTAGCGTCAAAAATACACTACGCATCAATATACTCTTCATGTTCTCACTAAACTTCTCCGATGCATGATCATACTCCCATCCACTCATTTCACTTGTCCGTGTTCATGTAACATTCCTTATTATACGCCATGCCACAAACTATACTGAGTAACACAAATTTTACTTAAAAAACCATACTTACCAGCACATCCGTGTGACAGATAAGTCTTGCCGGTGTGTACTTATTCCGTTTATCCTCTGCATAGTTTAGAACTTCTGCGAACATGTCTATAACTCCACTTCCTATGTCTATTCCCGGGTACAAGCTTTCCAGGACACACCTCGGTCCGTCAACATAGCTTGTCTTAAACACAACATCACTGTCATGATACACTTGTTAAATAAATAGCAAATACTTTATATTATTAAATTTATTATGCATATAAAGGTAACGATAAAAGAGAACTTACGTTTCTGGAAACCTGGAAGAGAACAAGAAATCTGTTGCTCTTTTCTCGTGTGGCTGTATTCCACATACCAACGACACTGGCCTTATAACATATGGTGACCTTAAAACTTCAGGAAGTATTTTACGTCGTTTTGTCATGTCACTGAGACCATTTGCATGCAACACATTAAGCGGTGTAGCTTCTACATATGCTTCTACTATTTCCTTGCTTTCATTCTTGATGCTCTCTCTTCCAAACCTTAACATATTCGATATGTTGCCGTCCTGTTCACCCACCCC
The DNA here is from genome assembly GCA_019973895.1 of Chrysanthemum seticuspe. NCBI lineage: Eukaryota > Viridiplantae > Streptophyta > Magnoliopsida > Asterales > Asteraceae > Chrysanthemum > Chrysanthemum seticuspe. The sequence goes on from BPTQ01000002.1 coordinate 97,212,159, forward strand.
TATTTTATCAACCGGTGTTCTAAACTCATCCACAACAGTCGGTTGTTGTGACTGATAATTTCACAGATTATCCAGCAGATCTTCAACTTCTTCCATAGGTGTGTCATCATCTGTCCCACCAACCACTTTCCCTTGTGTAGCGGGTGGTTGCGTCACATTGAGATCTATATCTTCACCCTCATCAAAATCTAGTCTTGTAGGAATTTGCTTATTGCTCTTATGCCATTCATCCCACACTAAATCTGATAGTTCTCCATATCCTGTAGGCGTCCCATACACTTGCGTAAATGGGAATGGTTTTCCACCATTTTCCGGTGTATGGAAGCTATAGTTTGCATAATCATTTTCTTCTTTTTCATCTGCTGGTTGCTGATAAACATTACGCACCGCAAACAATGCATCCCTCATTTCCTTCAAATCTAAAAAACCTTCATCATCAGGGTTATTTCCCAACCCTTCATCAAGAACCTCATCAGCCAGTTCAACAAGCTCAGCCGCTTTTTTAGATACGATGACACATAATTTTTCCTTCCCTACATAGCCAAGTTATGAATGTGTCATTTATTACTACAATCTTAAAAATACCTATTTCAGATAAGTACACTAAAATATATTTTGTTTAGTTTGCTAATTATATAATATTAATCAAGTATACAAAACATAGCTACAATCTTTCATATAAATATGCAATTAACTAACCAACTACTATTACCATCCTACTAAAACCATTTACCACTTTTCCACAAATATGTGCTACATTCCAGTATATATACACGACACACTTTCAAATCAAATATGTGCTACAACGACACACTTTCAAATCAAATATGTGCTACAACTACTAAAACGATTAAACACGACACACTTTCAAATCAAATATTTGCTATATTCCAGTATATATACAAAACCATATCAGTGTACACTTTACTAGGCTAAGTCGATGGCTCGCTGCATCAGTATTAAACCAAATACCAAAACGTTTGCATCCTAAACCTAACCAACTACTAATATCATGAACAGGTAACACACCTTATCATATTTTGCAAACCAAAAACTATATATTATTATACACAGTTATCATTCTTAGTCATACATCATTAACAAACCAACTACTAAAACGATTAAACACGCTACACTTTCAAATCAAATATGTGCTACATTCCAGTATATATACAACACCATATCAGTATGCACTTTACTATGCTAAGTCGATGGCTCGATGCATCAGTATTAAACCAAATACCAAAACGTTTGCATCCTAAAACTAACCAACTACTAATATCATGAACAAGTAACACACCGTATCAGATTTGCAAACCAAAAACTATATAATATTAAACACCGTTATCATTCTTAGTCAAACATCATTAACAAAACAACTACTAAAACGATTAAACACGATACACTTTCAAGCCAAATATGTGGTACATTCCAGTATATATACAAAACCATTTAAATGTGTACCTCGTCATCTGTTGGTACACTCTCAACCCCATGATCCTGAAACATATCATCTTCACAGGACTCCTCCTCAAACTCTACAAAATCATACGGATTTACTTCATAAACACATCGTTGTATTGTAACTATTATAATAAATATATACATAGATAAAGATTAATTATCGTCCTTATCTGATTCTTCGCTTACATCCGCACCACCCAAGTCATCATTCAAGAACATATCCGTTTCTAATTTGTTCTGAAGTCCAGACCTTTATGGGCGTTATTGAATGCGCATACAGAATCTGTCATAAAATTTTATATGTCAATTATAGAACTCACACATTCTAATTAGTTACACAAGAAATTTATGACTACTACAGACAAGTGTCGTACCAGTAACAGAATCACGGGACCATTATAATGCCGTTTCCTATTCCAAGATTTTTTGTTTTTACCAGGCACTCAATGATATAAGTGCACCAATCTAACTTCAAGATGTCCGCTTCACTATTTAACAGATGTATGAATTTCAAGTTTACTGTATTACTTTTATTCAACTCTCCCACAGTTGAAAAGAATAATACCAAAAAATTCACTTTAAACATCCAACCACCATTCCTATCTTCCAACATAATCTTTGCAAGACTGGTAAGGTAGTGTCTTTTCACACTCCTATCAAACTGGGCTTTCCATCTTCTTGCTAACGGGTTCCTAAAATCTGTACCATCTCGTGCATCTAAATGAATTTCGCCCATTGGTACACCTAAGACATCCCTTACCACATCTCGACTTATTTCTATCCTCTTTCCATTTACATCTAAACTGCATGTTTCTTCATCAAATTTGTCTACCAACCAATACGCCAACCTAGTTGGTACATCCTTTATTTTATACTCGATTAGATTCCCAAACCCTATTTCTCGTAACGCTTGTTTTTGTCTATTGGAAAGTTGTCTTACAACTTCAAACAAGCTTCTAGGCAGATTCCGTTGTTTAATCCTTTCTAAACGTGCTTTACATGTACCTATTTTCACGGTTGCATTTACATCATCTGTCACGCAACAAAAAAACAGGCTCGTTAACACAAAATAAATTTTATCCGACATCTGTTAATTGCTTCATTTAATTCATATAAAATACTTAGTTTCATAACCTGTACTATGTGCTTCTGCTTCTTTTTCCTGCCCTTTATCAGTTTCAACTACATTTTTCCCCTTATCATCTACATTTAGATTACGCTATGCATCAGTACAAAACCGCATATGCTATATATGAATCACTAACAAACCATATACGCAAGCAAATACTATACCTATCACTTCTTTGGCGTGTGCAATATCTTTTTTTCCCATATTCACAGTTCCTTTACTCATCTTTGATTTTTTCTTAGAAACAAAATCATCGTCCGTCGCCTCTCCAGCCTCATTTGCTTCATTCATATATGTTGACACACAATCAAAAAAGTATCTTTAATACAGAATAAACTAACCGGAAAACCTCAATTAATCTTAGCATACAATAAAAAATCAAATTACCTCTAATATCTCCATTTTTAACATCATCTATTTTTCTCCTTCCTTCATCTGCTTCTATGGCCTTTCTTCCCTTACCCGTTGCACGTTTTCGGCACAACCATAAACACTTTGATTTTACATTGTTTACCCACATATTAAAACTGAATTAAAACATTATTTACCTTTTCCATCTTTTTGAAGTTTTCTCTTTTCAGCTAAGTTCAACAATTTCCTCTTACGTGCTGCCTGCTCACCTGATTGTTCAAGTACTTGTAAATTAGATTACATACTAATTACTTACAAGCATTAACCACATTCAGAGAATACTTAAACAATCTTTCACCTTTTTCAACTTGTTTTCCCTTTCTTTTTTCAACAAGTGCCGCCAATTTCTTGCTAAGTTTTTTACGTTCATCTGCCACATTGATTAATCATTAGTTAGAATCCTTCTTACTTAACTACATATGACAGTCATAATGACTTTTATCTAATCCAAATTATTTTTTACCTTTCCGAATTACCGCTACATCATCATCCAGTTCATCATTTCCCCTGATTTTTTCCAACTTGTCTACTTTTATTCCAACATTATCTTCCAAATTATCCGTTATATGTTTTCCAACATTTACATTTTCAATTGCTTCATCCTTCACAGATCCTGATAACAAATACCATAAAAAGGCAAGCATTACAATAAAATCAAACACATATCGGCAATAGTTATACACATTATCTAATACGTATTAACCACATACATAACCAATCTCACAAATAACGCAATAACACCTAATGACACATATTCGTTTCCAACATTCTGCCCATAATAACATAACAAAGCTAGTCTACATTTTGCGCTAATCTTTATACAGTAATCAAATAATCTCATTTTTTTATAATATTGCTGCACATTCAACCATTTCATATTCCATTAACACATAACAAATTTTATCAGTAACATGTTTGTTCATAAAATAAATACTTTTAAGATTGCTACATACCTTCTCCTACATGCTCCCATTCTGGACTAGTCAAATCTATAACTTCCTCCTCTTCATTCCCATGATTTAAAGGGGTTCTTAAATCTATAATTTCCACATCTCCACTCCCCTGAAATCGCCTCTTTCGATTAGAAAATCTCCAACTTCGCCGGACTAATAATAATACAACAAAAAACAACAATTGTTGTTATCAGAATACATTTATTTGATAAGAAAACCAAAACAAACACAATGTATCACTTACCATTCAACATCTTCTTGATTTCCGTTCTAGGATCAGCAATAAAAATTGACCTAGAATTGATACTTCACTTCCGTGAATGACAACCCTATATTTATATACACTTAAAGGGATAATGTATCACGGAACCTAATTAATTTTAATCAGCTGCAAATCCGGTGGAGGAAGAGAGAGTATCGCGGGGTAGAATGATTTTGGGGGAAAAAATTGATTTATTTATCTGGTTTTATAAATTATATATCGGTTAATGTATTATTAAATTGGTACATAATGACCTTTGTTTTGTTATTTATTACAACTATGCCACTCATCTCATTTAATTTGATCTTGCTACATAAGGCTTGATCCAACGGTTCACAATGGTTCTTATTGTTTTTACTTTAAGCATGGTCACCACAAGAACGCCCCCTATATGTATGTATGTATGTATATATATATATATATATATATATATATATATATATATATATATATATATACATATATATATACATATATATATATATATATATATATATATATGTGTGTGTGTGTGTGTGTGTATGTGTGTGTGTGTGTGTGTGCGCGCGTGCGTGCGCGCTTAAAAGTAATTGGAAACAATATCTTACTTCAACGAATCGTAAGTCAACTTATCCTAAAAATATTTTGTTTGGCATTGATTGGCCCCAAACGGTCAACCCAAATTAACCATGTGAATGGTCAACAAGAGTCAATCACTTGAGAACGCAATGCAATTATCCAGGAGAGTATAGTGTATCCCCGGGTCGTTAAGTCCCAACGAGGTGTGAACACTGTAATACAACGAATCTGTGATCGGGTGAATATTGAACAGGAAAGGGGTTATGATTGATTACACTAAGGAAATTAAATCTAATAAAGACTTTGAAGTCATTTTAATTCTATATTTAAAATCGATTAATGTTTAAAGCCTAAAACGTACGTTTAAATAAAATTACGTGAACGTACGAAATAAAACGTGAAAATAAAGAAGTAAAATACCTACGGATATGGAAAATACAATCCTAAGAAATAATTAAACGATGCTAAATTACATCCTAGGGTGTTAAAATGCAAAAACGCGAGAAACCGGGAAAACACCGAGCCCCGAAAGTGAAAATTATGCAATTTAAATCCTACGAATTCGAAACTAATTTTCCTACATTCTAAATGACTAAAAATAATTTTAGGAAAAATCCGGGTATTTTTTTTATTTTTAAATTATTTATTACGAATTAAAAACTATTTTAATCTAATTAATTAATTAAAAATACTAAAACATTTTGGAAAATTCTGAAACTTTTTGTAAAAATACTTGATGATCTAATGGGCCTATGAAAAATAAAATGGGAGCCACAGCTTATACAAATAAGATGTTAAAAATAAGCAAAGACTAATAAGCTTAAACTAGAATACAGCCTTAAGTAATAGATGTTGCAAAATTAAACCAAGACAAGACCCAAGGGCGCATGGCTATACAGGTACATCTATCACACTCCTAGGGTGGGAGGTCTCAGGTTCGAGCCTGCCTCCCCACCCTTTTTGCTTTCTATTTTTTTTTTTGGAGAATTTTTTCTTTTGGAATTTGAAGATACAAACAAACTAAAGAACTTTTGTGAAAACCTTGCTTTTGAAATCGCCTAAATAAGCTGTTTTCACAGCTTATTTCCCAACAGTGGGACAGAAACAAACACACACCCCTATTTGAACTTATAAGCACCAAATAAGCATGAAAAGCAATCTGATTATGGAAACGCGACCAAACAAGCAATACAGGTCTGAAATAAGCTGTATAAGAAAAAGGATTAAGCTAAGTTACAAGGGAAAAGCAGATGCAACAGTTACTAGGGAATCCTAAAAAAAGGCTATTGTGATAAACAAGAAATAAGCATGAAAAAGGTATAATAAGCATTAAATGGCTGAAACTACACTAATCCTAAGTTAATAACACTATTAAGCAACTATAAACCTAAATAAGCTAACTAGGAATCTTAATAAGCACTGGAAACAAAAGAAAAGAACTAAGCTGCTGTGTAACTGCAGCAAAACAGTTGCAAGGGACCTGTTTGGGGCTTACTTTGAATAAGCTGAGGAATGAATGAGCTTTTGAGCTTCTGAGCCTAAGGAGTCCATTTAGCCATCTTGCTTTTGCCCCCAAATGATTGCCCGAATAAGCTGTTTACAGCTTATAATTAAGCTGCAAAAATCTAGCTGTTGAGACTGAGATCAGTGCACAGAGCAGTGGGTTGGCCAATCCACCCACTTTGACCCAATAGCAGCCCCACTAAACTAATTTTGTGATTTTTTTCCTTTTGACAGAATTTGAACAAGCTAATGAAGTTATGATTTTTATTTTTCTAAAAACTTGTGTACAACTAGGAGTTAGCTAAATTGCTTAATGAAATTCTTACAAAAGCCAACAGTTTGAAATCAAAGAAAACTTTAAGATCAGTTTAACCTTGTAAAAACTTTTTCCAACTCTTAAATTGACTCAAATGCATTAAAAATGGTTTGACCAATCAGGTCAAAGTGGGTAAAAACCACTTTGACCCAGAGATTTCTTTTTTTTAACCAAACACTCTTTTAGAAAAACTTGTGCAATGTTTTTTTTTTTTATTATTGAAAACTGAAAGAACTCCACCTAAACTGCCATTAAATCAACTAACTACCATTGAACTTGGCTGAATAACACATTAAAACCAGAATTTAAACTAAACTATCTTTGACTTAGAAATTTGATTGCAAGTTGACTTTCGTTGACTTTTCTAAACTTTTTTGGAAAATTGCATTTAAAACCAGGTAACTTATTTAATCCTATTGATTAGGCAGAAATAAGGTTGAACAAAGTAATTAGGACTATTATAACAATTTAAAATGGGACAATTAACAGAACTTGATTTTGGCGGGAAAGATGAACAAAGCAGTAAAGTGAAATTAACAGCAGAAAAATCTTAAATTAAACTTGAATTAACTTGTAAATTACACAAAGCATGAAACCCAGAAAGATTTAACATTCAAAAACTAAAACGATTACAAGAAAAATAAAAGAAAGGTCTAAAACAAGTGACCGTTGCTACTTCTGTCTTCTTTCTTCTTATATAGCTCTCAACAAGCTTCCTCTTCCATTTTAAACCATTGGATTGGTCAGAGTTGATCTAAGCCTTTGATTGGTCTTTTTGGCGCCAAAATGGTATTTGCCAGTTGGAGTTGATTGAGTGCAAGGAGGGGGAAGCTTTTAATGATTCTTGTTGGTTTGTGGAGGTGGAGTGATAAGGTTGGGTGAAGATGAGCTGGAGGTGAGGGGTGATGGGAGATGGTTGCAGAGCAGGTGGAGAAGGAGACAGTGGGCAGGTTTTGGAGGGAAAAGGGTGGTTTGTTTGACTGGGGTTTAATAATAGACAGGGGGTTCAAGTGGGAGGGTTCAAGGGTATATTGGCAGGGGTTCAAGGCTCAAGGGTCATGGGTGTTTTGTTTATTAATAACATAAGGACCAAACTTGCAATTCACCAAACTTGAGGGACCAATTCTGCCAATTTTTCAAAGTTATTCATAGGGACCAATTATGACAAGTTTCATTAGTACAAGGACCATAAAAGAAAATTTTCCATTTTTAAACTTCCAAGGACTATTTTTGCCAATTTTGAAACTTGAAGGACCAAACTTGTAAATTCTCCAAACTTTTTACCCAAGGATCATTTTTGATAAATTTTGATTTTGAAAGGACTTGGGTTGACTTTTATTTCAAAACAAATGCTCAGGGACTGATTTTGTCAAGATTTTGAAAGTTGAGGGACTGAAACTGCCAATTATGCAAACTTAGCTCGTTTTTCATCTGATTTTAAACATTTTGCATCTGAAACATATAAAATACAATTTTGGGATATTTTCAGTATTTTGATGCATTTCTGAGTGTTTTTAAATGTTTTGCAGTTCAGATTTGACCAAAAATGATGAGTATTTACACACTCATCAGGCATACATGATCTCCGCAAATGACCCTACATATAAATGAAGAATCAAAGAATTGAACAAGCTTCAAAACTCTAAGAAAATAAAATAGTAATCTATATTAGTAAAGATGCATTTAATACGTTTGATGATGAATAAGATGCATTTAATAGATATGAAATTTGTGTTTGGAAGTTAAAATGAAGTTTGAATGTGTGTTAGATTGCATTTAAATATGTTTTTGAGCATAAATTTGTCAGCCCTCTGCAGCTGTAACGGTAAGATTTCAAAATGTATGGAGATTGGTTTTTTAGAAAAAAATCGGTATCCATTAAATACATAATCCAAACGTGTTTTTAATCCTAAAACCGGTCTCATTTAACTTTTTATAGACCGTTTTTTACAAAATTAACCGGTCTATGTTTGTTTCCTGAATCAAGACCGGTGTTCTTGGTAAGAACCGGTCCATTTACTTTTGGAGGGGTGGATTTCGGGTTTTGAGACCTGTTTCTTTGGTATCTAGTTTTCATATGGAGGTCTTGATGGTTCTTTTTGTAGTAGTGAAACCAATGGATGTTAAATAAAGCATAACAAAATTAAAACAGTAGGAGAAAGTATTTCTATTTCAAAAGGTACATGTATGGTTATGTTTATGGTTAATATACAAGTATTTAATTATGTTAAGCAAAATCATCATTCCTTAATTAGTAAGTCCTTCCTACACGCTAGGAATTAAAAACTAGTGCCTTAAATCACGGTGGATAATGGTGAGAGTGCCTTTATAAAGTTTTTGAAAAGTACTTAGGAACCTTTCGGGGAAAGGACTTAGTAAAATAATACTGTAACATATGATGTGTTTGAGCAGTGTCTTGTACTTATTTTTGGTTAGGTGTAAGGTGTATATATACGGGTTAGCATTGCTAACTATCAATGATTAATTTTCACGGAAAGTAAATATATTCATTTCTCTTTGAGGAACTATAAATCTTTTTCAGTTTAGAACTCTAAGTTTAAGAGCCTTAGAACAAAAACTATTCATTCTATTGATTTACCTGTATCCATTTCTGTATGTTTGTAATTATTGTTTATTACTGAGTTGTAATTATTGTTTAGTCCCAAACCGTACCCAACATACATTTCGGTTTGTTTTAATTTATTTCATAATACACGGAAAAATGTTTCAAAAATTATAATTCATCGGGTAAGTTCAGTTTTAAAATATACAAGAGTAAAGTGTAAAAGACGCACCAAGACTAGATTCAAGAAAAAATCTTGAATCATGTAACAAAATTTTCAAAAGTGTATATAGCGAAGAACAAAACTAAAACATAGTCAGTCGTAACAAAACTATTTGAATTTAAGGGTATTCCTCACGCCAAAACTTTTATATGCAATAAAATAATTAGTCAATGCGTATATGGGAACCAAAAGTGTTGATTTTTGGATTATTCTTACACAATGATGCCGTTAAGGACCAGCTAGTTAACATATATATATGTGACTATAATGATGATGATAATGACCACAATACATAACGAATAACTGATCATGCACATGAAGTAAGATGTGGATGTTTGATCCATTATATATACATTCGAATTCGAAATCAATGAAGTTGCTTCATGCTTACATTTTATCCATCTTCATTTCATTAACCATAGCTTCACCGCCATTAGTTCCACGTTATACCAAACCAGGATGCACACAAATGTGCGGAAATATCAGCATTCCATACCCTTTTGGAATCGAACCCAACTGTTATCTAAACAAATTGTACGCTGTCAATTGCACGTCTTCAAAACCATATCTATCATCTCTCAAAAACCTCCCATTGTTAAGAATAGATTTGTACGAACAAATGGTTCTTGTCAATGTCCGAAGGAGCTCTGACTGTCAAACCCCTGGTTCAAATAGCAGTCGGGTATTGAATGTAGATCTTGGTGACACTAATACCCCGTTTTTGTTCTCAAAATCCCACAACAAGTTTATTGTTGAAGGATGTGGTAAAGCTACAATATCTAGTGGTGGAAATGTGCTCACGGAGTGTACCACGACTTGTTCCCACCAATCTTTAACTTCAAGGGTGAAAAATTGTGAAGCACACATTCCTTGTTATCTGAAAACGTACACTGTCAATCTCACGAGTTCAGGTACACAAACGGGGCATAAGTCATGTCTTTCTGCCTTCTTGGTGGCTGGTAAATCGTATATTGGTCAATCTGTTGATATGAACACCTCTCTTGTGCCAGTAGTACTTAGGTGGTCATTACCAAACGATTATACTGAAGCAAGTTGTGGTTACAATTTCACTAGACATAAACTAGATACGAATGATAACAGTTCAGTGACTACTGCCAAGTGTAGCTGCTTGTCTGAATTAGATGAGGGCAATCCCTATATATCGGGAGGATGCCAAGGTATTTTTGCTTCTCCCTTTTCTGGTAGTTTTGGTGAGAGTTTCTGCATAAAATTTAGTTACTACTTAACACTTACATTAATTTTTGTGTCATGTTAGTTAGTGAAGTGTGTACAAAGTGTATAGATAACTGGGGAGTCTGTGGATATAAGGTATCCTATGGTGGTGATCGGACCTATTTTTGTGATAATCAGTTCCACAATGGTGGAAGCAAATCATCATCCCGGGCCGTCTTTATAGGTAAATATATAAAATTAATACTCACTTATGAGTTTTCTTGCACTACAATATTAAGATCTGTATTACTGTAATCTATAATAACAATTTCTTGCACTACAATATTTAGGTGTTGGCATAAGCGGTGTGGTCCTAACTATTACAGTCGTTAGCTTTGCATCATACAAAGTAATACGAAGAGCCAAAAACAGGAGACAGAGAAGAATATTTTTTGAACGAAATGGGGGTCTACTACTAAAACAGCAAGAAGCGAGCAACGAGGGCTTAGTTGATAAAACCAAGCTTTTCACTTCCAATGAGCTCGAGAAGGCAACTGACCACTTTAACGAGAATAGGATTCTTGGCCGAGGGGGGCAAGGAACGGTATACAAAGGCATGTTAACCGATGGAAGAATAGTAGCAGTCAAGAAATCAAAGGTAGTTGACCAAAGTCAACTGGAGCAATTTATCAATGAGGTGGTCATTCTTTCACAAGTCAATCATAGGAATGTGGTTAAACTATTAGGATGTTGTTTAGAAACCGATGTGCCACTACTAGTCTCAGAGTTCATCCCAAACGGGACCTTATACAAGCATATCCATGATCAGACTAGCGAGCTTTTCATTTCTTTGAGCATGCGGTTACAAATTGCTACAGAGGTAGCAGGAGCACTTTCTTACTTACATTCCGCAACTTCAATCCCAATATACCATCGGGACATCAAATCCACTAATATACTTTTGGATGAAAAATATAGAGCCAAAATATCCGACTTTGGTACTTCAAGGTTCGTATCAATAAGTCAAACTCACCTCACTACCTTAGTCCAAGGAACAATTGGCTACTTAGATCCGGAGTATTTTCAATCTAGTCAGTTTACTGAGAAGAGCGATGTTTATAGTTTTGGAGTTGTGTTGGTTGAACTGATAACATCAGAAAAACCAATTAGCCTAACTAGATTTGGTGGAAACCGAAGCTTGGCTACGCACTTTGTTACGGCCTTTGAAGAAGGTCGGGTGATGTCTATTCTTGATGCAAAGATGGTGCAATATGGAAATAGGGATGTGCTATCGGAAGTAGCTAATCTGGCAATACGATGCTTAAATTTGTACGGGAAGAATAGACCAACGATGAAAGAAGTGGCCTCAGAATTGGAAGCCATTAGAATGTCATACATGTCGTCTATGGTTCAATCTGATTTTGAAAAAGTGAAGTATAATGCTGGAGAAGAAGAGTTACTCATGTTATCTTATGGTGCGTCAACATCAAGCAGTATCATATACGCCTGACTTGTTTTGTTAATTTGCTATTTAGCATTTAGTTAACTATAATAAAGCATTTGTGCTTGATCTTGCTGTATTAACTATTAAGCATAGCTAGGCCAAAACGGTCGCATTTGGTCTTGCTCTTTTGAGGGCTAGCTAGCTTTTAGTTCTTTAACTTTTTCCTAAATTTCTAATCTCTAATCAATATACTAGTATCATCTAGTGATTTTAGTTATTTTTATCACATATTTGAAATATAAGGAGGATATGTAATGATAAAATTTGTACTTAAAGAGTACATGATGATGTTGGCTCTCTTTTGTGATCAAGTAGAGGATGAAATACTTCAGCTTTGAATTATCGTATCTCATATGCCTTACTCCAAATACATTTCGAGTATATATATGAGGTAGGTTGGTTACAAACCTTACTAAGGATCACTGTGTAACGAACTTGCTATAAATGGATATCCAACTTCTTAAATGCGTGAGGGTTAATTTGTTTCATTAAATTGCTGGTTGGCCATAGCTCAAAAAAGGGAATTTTTGGTCTAGTTTGTTAGACTAGTTGTAATATGGACCCTCAAGTGACCTATATTTCCCCTACCACCGCAACTTTCTCTTTAAAACTACTTCGTGACCAACTTAGTGTAATAAAGAGATTGACAGTACAAAAACATACCCCACAAAAATATATTAAATAAACACAATACACACATGCCTAACACAAGTTTTGTTTTTGTGTATGCAATGAATCGGTCGTTAGACCGACCTCCTTCCACATTTTCATCTTTGGCAACCGACATCATGCGACCTTGTGTAATAAGCCCGACCAAGTGGGACTAGTCCTTGAGTGGTGACCGACCGAGTATATTTGCCTTATTACGACTAGTCTTAGGTCATATGTGACCTATGAAGATCAAAGGTTTGACACGTCTGGTTAAAATGCCGTGTGAAACACTAATTTGATCTTTAAAAGTACCAAACATAGTATATTCCTCAAGTAGGCTTTACCAAACAGAGTATATAAAAGAAAGTTTTCTAAATTAGGCTTTATGTCCTATGTGGTTTGTAAAATGTAAATCTTGAATGTGTAATATTGAAATGAAAGATAGATGATTGTTAAGAAATGATTATGGTTCACGCTGCACTAACAACAAAATTAAACAAACCTCAAATGTTTAAAATAGTTATAGATTTGTATGGTGTTCTAGTCAATTTTGTTAAGCGAGATAACAAATATCATGAACACTTTACAAAACTTAAAATTATTTTCTCAAACTTTACAAGTTTCTATCGAAAACTGCATGGGCCCTAAACTCTAAATGATTCTCCCAACCCGTTTAATGAGGATGCATGGAGACCCTCTTGTGGTTCTTATTCCGACCCTTCATGTAAACTACTTTTGACTATCGTTAGTGAAAACTTAAATGAGATTGTAACAATGAGATAAAGAAAGCCATACAAAGAAAGATGTTGTTTGGTGTAAAAAGTCATACAAATGATTCTCCAAACCCGTGAATATAATTTGAACTTCTTCTTGTTGCAATTTTGACTTAAAAGGCTTCATCAAATATAATAATTGTTTTCATTGATGGAATTGGCCGTTTTAAAAGTGGAAATATGGCGGAGATGTTTGTAAGAGCATTAGGTGTCGTGAAGAGGTATACTTTTTCATTCGGGGCCCACGGGTGTCACGTCAACTCCACATCACTATAACAAACCTCCACAACCAACCACAACTAACCTCCTCTTACTCACAACAAACCTCAACTTACTCATTTGGATCCCACATACACATTTATTCACACACACAACCACAATTAAAAAAAAAAAAAAAAAAGGTACAAAATGTCAGCAAATGACATCGTCGTGCAGACAAAGAGCTTTTGAATGAAGAGCAACGACAAGGGGGGGTGTGGTGGCTAAGAACGGCGAGGTCCAACACACACTCCAGCTCGGACGGCGAGCTCTAACAACGAATCGACACCTAGTGCTCTAATAGATTTGTTATTTCCCGCTTGAATAATTATACATTGTAGATGAACTAATAGGGTACCCGCGCGTTGTAGCGGCGGGTATTTAAAAAAAAAATGTTAACGGCATTAAAAGTCAAAAGTCGCCCTTGCCCGTTTGGCCTGTTCCCGTTCGGGCTAGAGCCCGTTTGGCCCGTGCCCCTTCAGGTTGGAGTCTATTTGGCTCGTTGCCCATTCAGGCTTGAATATTTGTATAATGTGTTTTATTATTTGTATTAGTGACATTTAATGCATGAATTGTGTTTAAGTTGGTTTTACAATATGATTTATAATTTGTATTTTTTATGTAAGGGGTATTTTAATAACTGCATTAATTGTATTTATTGGCCATTTAATTAATTGACTATATTAAATGTCTTGACCATATTAATAGTGCTTTGTATTTTGTACATTAAACTTTAAGGCATGTAAGTTATGTAGTAGAGAAATTAATGTTAGAAAATGTGTTTTAATTAGTATTGTTATTTTAAGTAATGCTGAATTTTAAGGGTGCGTTTAGTTGAGGGAAAACACCCTTGTTTTCCACAAAATATTTTGTGGAAAATAAAGAAAATAGATATCACGTTCAAATTAGTGTTTTCCAATAAAATTTTCTACAAAACACAAAATTCCTATTTCCAACTTTAATACACAAAACTACAAAACACTTTTTTTTGTTTTCACCTATTTTCCTTTGAAATACCCCTAATCCGTTTCCGTCCATTTTTATACGTTTTCGTCGGTTTTTATACGTTTTTGTATGTTTGTGACCGTTTTTGTCTGTTTTTTTACGTTTTCGTCCGATTTTTCACGTTTTCTGCCGATTTTTTACGTTTTCGTATGTTTTTTGCCGTTTTTGTCCGTTCTTTTACGTTTTCGTATGTTATTTTATGTTTTTGTCTATTTTTTTACGTTCTTGTTCGATTTTTTACGTTTTTGTCCGTTTTTTTACATTTTCGTCCGTTCTTTACATTGTCGTCCGTTATCGTCCACATTTTTACGTTTTTTGTCCGATTTTTTACGTTTTCTTCTGTTTTTTTATGATTTTGTCCTATCTGTTACGTTTTCGTCCGATTTTTTACGTTTTCGTCCATTTTCATCTGATTTTTAACGTTTTTGTCCATTTTATACGTTTGCGTCCGATTTTTATTTTTTTTTTACGTTTTTGACCCTTTTTTTACGATTTCGACTCTTTTTTTACGTTTATGTCTTTTTTTACGTCTTCGTCCGTTTTTTTACGTTTTCGTCTGTTCTATTACGTTTTCGTCTATTTTTTTACGTTTTAGTCTGTTTTTTACGTTTCCGTCTGATTTTTTACGCTTTCGTCTCAATTTGAACGTTTTCGTCTTTTTTAACGTTTTCATCCAGTTTTTACGTTTTTGTCTGTTTTTTTACGTTTTCATTTGTTTTTTTTTACGTTTTTGGCCGTTTTCTTACGTTTTGGTCCGTTGTTTTACGTTTTGGTCTGTTTCCTTACGTTTTCGTCCATTTTTTTTTACATTTTCATCGTTTTTTTAATAATATTGTCCGAATACGTTTTCGTCCAATATTTTACGTTTTCGTCCATTTTTGTACGTTTTCGTCCAATTTTTTACGTAATTAACCGTCTTTTTCGTTTTGACCCTTTTGTTTATACGTCTTCGTCCGTTTTTTTACGTTTTCATTTGTTTTTTTACGTTTTCGTCTATTTTTTTACGTTTTCGTCTATTTTTTACGTTTTCGTGTGATTTTTTTTTATTTCGTCCGATTCTTTACGTTTTCGTCAGAATTTTTACGTTTTCGTCCATTTTTTTACATTTTCATCTACTTTTACGTTTTTTAGGTTTCATCTGACGAAAACGTAAAAAAATGGACGAAAACATAAAAAAATGGACGAAAACATAAAAAAACAGACGAAAACGTAAAAATGGACGAAAACGTAAAAAAAACGGATGAAAACATTATAATTTAGAAAACGTAAAAAAACGTAAGAAATTGTATAAAACGGCCGAAAACGTAAAAAAAACATAAACGAAAGGACGGAAACATAATAAAACAGGCGAAAACGTAAGAAAACGAACGAAAACGTAAAAATATGGACGAAAACGTAAAAAAATAAACGAAAACGTTAAAAAGTAGACGAAAAACGTAAAAAACGGGAGAAAACGTAAAAAAATACAAAAACGTAAAAAATAGTATGAAAATGTAAAAAAAGGGGCGAAAACGTAAGAAAACTGACAAAAACGTAAAAAACCGACGAAAACGTAAAAAGCAGACGAAAACGTAACAAACAGACGAAAACGTAATATAGCGGACGAAAACATAAAAAAGCGGACGAAAACGTAAAAAATAGACGAAAGAGTAAAAAAAACGGATGAAACCACTATAATTTAGTGGGTCGACCCGACCCAAAGCATCTGACCAATGACCCGCTAGACCCATTTTTAAAACATGACCTGCATGACCCATTTGTCCCATGATCCAAACCGACCCAACCTGACCCGACTCGTTTGCCACCTCTAATAAAACGTATAAAAATGTTAAAAAACATATAAAAACGTACAAAACGGATAAAAAAAACATACAAAAACGGATAAAAACGTATAAAACAGATGAAATAAGAAATTTTACTTTATGTCGAATTTAATGTTTTTATGTCGAATTGTAGTCGGTTGAAGATGTTTTCATGTTATTTGATGTTATATTTTACTTTTTTAATTCTTTATTTTCTCGTATTAGATTTTTTTAGTTATTTTATAATTTAGTTTGTTAGTTTATAACATTTGTTTTTTGTGTTTTGAAGATGTTTTTGTAATATTACAAAGGTGAATAGAGAATTGAGATAGAAAACAACAACTCTTAAACATGTTTTCTAGTTTTGCAAAATGGAAAACACAAACACATGTTTCTCAAACTAAACGTGTTTTCTAAATTTTCCATTGTTTTGTGGAAATAAAACTCCCCTCCCTTTTCCTACAAAACAAGAAATATGAAATGAAAGAAAATGTTTTCCAACTAAACGCCACCTAAGTATTTCTATTTTTAGAAGGCATTCATACTTTATAATATAATAAGATATATATAGATAGGGTTTTGGCCGCACAATAGTAACAATTTTTCAAATATGTCATTTTGATGCATGAATATTTTTTGTTTCATTTAATATAACATACTTTCATGTTTTGGGCTAATTTGCACCCTTAAATTTGTTTAAACGAAACCAAATTCGTTAATGCCACATGTACATGACACGTAAGAATTCCATTAACATAAATTTATATATTCCACTCATTCACCAGCTACCATTTTTGTTCTTCCCCAATTCAAACTAGTACAAAACCCTAACCATAACCTTAACCCAATCAACCCAAATTCTACCCACACAACCTGCATAATGTTTTCATCGTCTTCTAATCAAAGTCGTCGTCCTCCACCACCTACCATTTGCAAATGTGAAGAACCGGCAATTGAGCAAACCTTACGAACCTTTTAAATTTTTATTTTCAGCTTGCAAACCTTTTATTTCAATTTTTAAGTTCTCAATTTCTTTTAAAGCACAATATTTGTTATCTGAAAATCGTAAAACCAATTGAGTAGTTTCGTTTGAATCCATCTTGCAATTCTCCGCAATGTATGCTTGTCCAGCTTCTTCTTTTTCAGCCAACAACTGCATTCTCTGACAATGAGTAGAATCCTTCTCATATCTCTTTCTCGATGTTGCTTCTTCAGGTTCACGCTCCTTATTAAGATCTTTAACCTTTTGACTTCAGATGCTCATTTTCACTTTAAAGTTTCTCAAATTGTACTTGAAGAGTCTGAAACTTCTTTAGTTCAAGAGCCTAATCTGAATCAAGGTTCTTTTCAACTCTATACAGTTTAGGACCGCGATCGTTGCAATAATCACTTAGTACATCTTTGAAATACTTTTGACATATATAACTCATTTTTTTGTCACTCGTCCTTAACCTTTAGCTTGAATAAATCTTTAAAGATCTTTGATTGAACTTGCTGAGCACACAGACAATAAACGTTGTTTCGAATAGATCTTTGTTTCGAATTAATCATGGCTTGAACAAAATAAACTTGGATTTGTTGTAGATTTCACGAAACCTGCACAAAAATACTTAAAACTACCTTTAGCTTAAATAAATCTTTAAAGATTGTTAATACAAATACCATCATTAAACGTTATTTATATTTGATGATCTTTACCTAAGTTTTGTTAACGACAAAAGTAAATTTAACTTTTATAAAGCCTAAAGCTTGTCAAGTTTAATAGATGTTAAAACAAGCTTTTCAAATAATATCTTCATCACTCAAGCATTTACATTGTGATTAATCATATTTTTGATATGACTCTAAACCATAATGTATGTTAATATTTTTAGATCAAGAATTTTTTAGTTTCTTAAAAACAAAACATTACATATGTATTTACATTTTAACATATTTCTAAAAATAGAAAAACAACACATGACATCATGTAGTGCATCATTGAAATCCTTAGAAGATTTCACTAGAAACTTTGTGTAGATTTAGACTCTACATATCTTACACGATCTTGGATAGATATGGGTGACTTTGGTAAGATTTTGGTAATCTTGCTGTCAGACCCCGGCGACACCAAATATTAACACGGACGGAACCCTTTCAAGGGATCCGTGGTCCGTGGTGCTTGCTGATCATTTTGGCTATAAATAGCAAAGCCAAACCAAGTTGTTTTTCATCCCTTTCAATAATATTCACATACATTCCTTCTCTCTAACATTTCTAACTCAGTTTCATATCATATTAGTGATCTCTTTTGTAGCAAAGAAGATCAAGGCACATTCAAGCTTCAACGAGAAGTTGGAATTCTTGTTTGTTTGTTGTTGTATGATCTTGTGTTGATTCATACATCATTGTTGTACCAAACCATCATAATCTTGTGAGTGTGAGTGGTTAGTATTTTAGTCCTTAAAATACATTGTGTGTGGGAGTGGTTGTACCCTTAAAAAGAACTCGACATCTAGCTTAGTGTCGAAAATAGTGTGTAAGCGAAGTGTAAAGGTTTCTCCGCCAGTGAAAGGAGCTTGTTGACTAGTGAAGTTAAACTCTCGAGTGTGAGACTCGAGGAGTGGAGTAGGGCAAGGAAAAAGAGTCTTTGTACACCGAACCACTATAAACAACTTGTCGTGGTTTGATTGTTTCTTTCCTTAACTACTCTCTATATATTGTTTGCATATTGATTATCATTCACTAACATATCTAAAATCAATATCAATTGATCTTTCAATAAGTTTCAAAACAAAGTTTTTAATCGGTAAACTATTCAACCCCCCCTTCTAGTTTTCCACAATTGGTACCAGAGCCTCGTTGCTCAAGAATTTCTAAAATATTTTGTATTTTATAAACTTGAAACGATCCATGGATTCCGAAAACTTTAAAGAAGGGCAATCTATGCAAAGACCACCACTCTTTGAAACCAATGGATTTATCTATTGGAAAAACCGTTTTGAAACATATGTAAAATCAAAAGATATAGATCTTTGGTTTGTTATTATTAAAGGGGATTTTAGTTCTACAACAAAAGATATTTCTGTTGATGATGAAAAGAAATTAATAGCTAAAAATAATGAAGCTAAAATGATGCTTTATAATGCTTTGCCTACAAAAGAATATGAAAGAATTTTAATGTGTGAAACCGCTAAAGAAATTTGGGAATCTTTGATTATTACACATCAAGGAAATTCACAAGTCAAGGATAACAAAATTGATCTTCTTGTTCAACAATATGAATAATTTGTTATCCCTGAAGATGAAACCATTGATTGTTGATGACGTATAGTATGTATAACAGGCCCACTAAGCCCAAAACATACTCTACGTCCACTCTAGGCTCAGGTCCAATGACCGCAAATCCTGGACTCAGGTCCAATAACCACAAACCCTGGGCCAACAGTAAGCCCAATGACTAAGTTGGCTACGGCCTAGGTCTTGGAATGTGCACAAGATGCCTAACGGGCTGAACCTCCAACCGTTAGGCCTCTCGCGTCCGCACCCACGAATAACACAGAACCCTTGTCCGCCCCGGGTCCGACTCTGGCAACTAACCACTATATGCGATAATCCAGGGAGCCCCAGCGACAAACCTCGCCTATAAAAAGGGATCTAATCCCCATACAAGGTAGAACAACTTTCTCTCTCATAATTACACACATAATATTACTTTCCCTCTCAAGGATGCATACTTACTCTCACGCCGGAGTCTAATCGTGGGGTCCGTCCCCACGGTAAGACTAACGGTTTACCTTTCTTGTGAAGGGATCTCATTCAAATCACTTGAATTAGTACAAGATCAATCTACCAAAGGCTTGCCGGCCCAGTCCAGTAAGCTACATCCAGACTTTACGTAACCCATCGCACAAATTGTACTAACAAGTTGGCGCCATCCGTGGGACCCAATACACAACTGCGTTCCAAAAAATACTCACCATGAGCACCCGATCCGGACCAACTCCTGCTTTCGTGTCCATGTTGCGGAGTACTGTAGAAACAGGAGATCAAACGGCCTCGACGGACCCGAAGGGACCTGTGTCCGACGCAGCCCTCCGGAGGTATTGTGATAAGAATTTCGACAAGATCTGGCCTATTGTGAAGGAGAAAGCTCAAAAGCGTGAAGAAAGAGCCAAGATAGCAGAAATCCGAAAGGATTATCATGAAAATCAGCATCACCACAGGGCGAAAACGTCAAGTGAAGACCTGCGGAAACAGCTTGAGAAAGCAAAGCGGAGGAACACGCAAAATGACGGCAGCCAAGGCCGTACCCGATCCAGGTCACCCAAAAGAAAGGAGGACGTGAGGGAGACGGTGTTCAAGAGATTGCGCCAAAGTGTGTTCCACCGACTTGGAGATAGGAAAGGAGGTGTTTCCATTTGTCCCAACGGCCGCAGGCAACAAATACTCGACGATACCGGAAAGGAAGAGAGGAGCAACCGTAACGGTTCTCAACCGTGGCCGACAGGATCAGAGATGAGAAGACAGGAAATCGAAAAAACTCGGTCGCGGAAGGCGAATAACCATTTAGACGATGAATCTCACGGAAGTAAAGGCCGAGGATCCAAAGTCAAAAAGCAGAAGCCAAATGATTATGGCCGCAACCTGGCCAGCCCCTGGGTCTGCCAGGAAACTGATTTGTTCACCCCGCGTATCCGCTACTTCGAAATGCCTGCGAAATCACGGATGCCAGCCAACGTGAAAACATACGATGGAAGCGGAGACCCTGAGGATCACCTAAAAATCTTCCAAGCAGCAGCAAAGGTGAAACGATGGGCCATGCCAACATGGTGTCACATGTTCAACTCCACACTCACCGGATCCGATAGGGTCTGGTTTGATGACCTTCTACCCAAATCAATAGATAACTACGACAAGCTAAAGGAGGCTTTCTTGACTAACTTCCTGCAAAAAAAAATGTATTAAAGCCCCCTGTGGAGATCCATCACATCAAGCAAAAGGATGGAGAACTAACAGAATATTTCGTACAAAGATTCACATAAGAGACAAGGAACGTGGAGGGAGCCCCAGAAATTATGAAAGTCTCAGGATTCATGCATGCGGTTACTGATCCAGAACTGATTAAGCGGCTACAATACAGAGTCCCGAAGTCAATGGCCGAAGTAATGAGCATAACCACTTCCTTTCTAAGAGGGGAAGTAGCTGCGAGAAGTCGTGAAAGAAAAAGGCAGTAGGTACAAAGACCAATGGAACGAGCAGCAGTTAAGCATCGACAGAATTTCAAAGAGAGGTTTAAGAATGAGCCAAGAATAAGAGAAAGGCAACAGGGTTTCCGCAACCCACGAAAACCTTTCAAAGAAATAACGGTGCAAGGAAAAGCAAGATCTACAAACCTTTTCCCAACCGCGACAATTGAGAAGGAAGCTGAAGGGAAGTTCTTTGAATTTCACATAAAAGCAAGACATGCCACGGAAGAATGTCTACATTTAAAAAAGCAAAGAGAAGACAGGCAAAAAGGACCGATGATGGGAGTGGAAGAGTAAGGGATCAAAGAAGCACCTTACCACCCTTAAAACAAATCAAACCGCGGATGACCGCATGAAAAGAGGTCATAATGAAGGATGATGAACAATGAAACACGCTACGGATATATATATATATATATATATATATATATATATATATATATATATATATATATATATATATATATATATATATATACACACACACACACACACACACACACACACACATATATATATATATATATATATATATATATATATATATATATATATATATATATAACAACACATCGGGGACTGTATCAGAGGTAGCAAAACACGCGCCACAATATGGGAAAGAGCAAAATCAAGGAAAGGATCCGGTCCTGGAGCGGAGGACGAAGAAAAAGCGGAAGTTAAAGGGTAAGCCTTATCTAAATGCTCAAAAAGGAGAGAAAATCTGCAGGTATAGACTCACGTTCCTTCCCAAAAAATGTCACGTCAAATCCAACAGAAGCTATAGGCACTCAGGCTACGAGTATGGGCACGTGCCTATCAACAAAACAATAAATGAAAGTTAATGCCAAAGCATGCGAAAACAGTAAAATCCTTGCTATAAATATGCAAGGTGAAGAAAGAGGAGAAGGCGGAAAAAGTAAAAAGAAACCACTTCTTATGAGAAAAAAGGATAGGCATACAACATAAGGCGAAGGAAAATTGCCCGAAAAACCAAAAAGAAGCTGAAGATGTTATTTAGAAGAAGAACACGATGGTATATGGTAGAAAAAGAACACAGCCTGCCATCAACAACACCACAATGCCAGCGCACGGTCGCTTCCAAAAAATTCATGTATAACCTGAACCTTTACACCTCAAAAGCAAAATGGAGAAGCAAAAGTAGATACCGACCCAACTGAAACATGTTCTAAAGTGACTATTAATAACAATTAGTCGTTCTAAAATGACGACTAATAACCAAACTCCGTGACCATTCACAACATTCCTTTCACCAAAACCCATGTCCATTGAAGTTTGAACTTTCCTGAAACATGTGGCTTACCAAAGGTAGGAGTCTAGGCCGCCTAGACTCTCATCAGTCCTTTGGAATTTTGTAAATGCAGGTAGTTCCTCCCTAACCTCAACGTTCCCGAACGGAAGAGGAAACTATATCATGGGAATTCGGTCGAACGGAGTGATGGAATGTACAAAGAGTTTGGTCCCTGGGAAAAGACAACAAAGGAAGTGGGGCATAGCGCGAAGCATAGAAGGCCCCACAATTAAAGAAGCTTCCCTAGAAATGACAAACAGCAGAGGATGAAAACTATGCCTTCACTCCTCTGCTGATGCAGCCCAGCCTTCAAGCAAGCATACGTCTACCAATCCAGGTAGATCGGGTTGGATAGACTGGGTTTAAGGTAAAAATGACCAGCTTGCGGACGCCGGGATAAAACAAAAGCTGCGTAGGCGGAAAAGCAGCCTCACTAAAAGCCCTTCCGTTACCACGCAGCGGGGCGGATCCGGACAAGAAACCTCTTGAAAGGCCCACCAAACTTGATGTATGCCCTACAACACCATGAGCTCGCGGCCGAAAAGAATGGCATGCAAGATGAGCGTTCCATCCCCTCAAGAAAAAGTTACAAGCCCCACGAACTTCTCAGGGAATCCCGTGGGGAAAACGCAACGACCCCACAAGGAAGCAAGTCACCGGGACTCCTTCAAGAAAAGGATAGCATACAAGAAGAAAAATACAACTATTATGTATAAGGCAAATTGCCACGGGCAACTATCAGAGCGAAACTTCCGCAACAGCAAAGAGAAGAAGAATGGCAAAAGAACTTCTCAAGGATGATATCCGCCATCAACAAAGTTCTGAAAAGGACAGAGCATCGCCAGTTATAAGACTCGGGATAAAAAGGGTAAGAACAGCCGACAATGGAAAAAATGTATTTGAATTGACAGTTTTTGAAATTTTTGTAATTTATTTTGAAATACATCAAATGAATAAAAAAGTGAAGATTAGCTACCTTCATTGTTTTATTTTATAATAAAATCATTTAAATAAAGTGCATAAGACGCGCAAGCACAAGAATTGGGCACGACCCAAACATGTTATTTCCGAATAGCATAAAGTTATCACGAATAACATAAATGGTGAACAACATAGTCACCAAAGTACGTAAGAGGTATTGCAAGCCCAGTACCGGGAGGATAGCCCAAAAATATCCAAAGACTATTACAAACGTGCATATCCGTATAACGTTAAAAATAGCACCGCACAGACAAAAAGTGTATGTGCACAAAAGACTATTACAAAACGTGCATATTCGTATAACGTTAACAATAGCACCGCACAGACAAAAAGAGTATGTGCGCAAATGACTATTACAAAACGTGCATATCCGTATAACGTTAACAATAGCAATACAAAAGAGGAAAATAGCATACACTAAAAGCATCAAGAAATTGCATAAGGAAAACGTTGAAGCATACACGCCAAGCAAAAGGAAAGCATGCGGAAGTACAAGCAAAAAAGTTAACTACAATTATCAAAAGTGCCATAAAACGAAACAAAGATACATCGTTTAGATGATTACAAGGCATCTCAGAAAAGAAAAGGAAGAACTAAATCGGCACCAAAGCAGTAGCACTTACTTCAGGCTCGGACAAAACCACAAGGAGTTCACTAACTCCAGAAGATGGGTCATTCGCAGCCTCAACAGGGGTGTCGGACCCACCAACATCATAATCTTCAATAGAAAGAGGTCTCGCGGAAACATTAGAAGAACTGACAGGAAGGAACGCAACCGGAGAAGGAGCAGTGCAAACAGAGGCTGGCTCACCAGCCGAAAATGTTCCCACACCCATTACATACGAGCGGACAAAGGGTCAATGGAGGAATTTTAAACATCGGCAAGAGACAACCGATAACCATTAAGGCGTTTTCTAACCTGATCAACCCTCTTTTGAACAACCTCCAAAGAGCAAGACAACGCGTTGTTGCCAACAATGACATTACTACCCTTATTGTAAACTGGGATAATAAGTTGCTCAAGATCCGGCTGTAACCCCGCAATCATGGGAGCATTCGTGGAAGGCTCATCAACACGGAGAATATCCATAACTTCAGCAATACCAGCATTCTTGCTGGACTTGAGCACGGCAAGCAACGAAAACTCCACATTTTCAAGGGCTCTCACAGCGGAAACATAGTGATCTTCTGCGGAAGGATTATATACAGCAAGCTCCTCAAGCTTTCTTTTCTCCTTACCATGAATAATACCCGCAGCTAAGCCTTCATGCATACCCTTATCAACGGCACGCTCAATAACCTTCGCCATTGCCACAGTATACTCTGGAGAGTTTAAGCACTTAAACACAGCGAGACTCATACCATTCGTCAATAAACAACGACGGCTAGATAATAGTGTAAGGAATCGAGGATAAAATTCCTCATCAAGATGACTAGCCAGGGCATACAAGTCAGCAACGGCTGAATCAACCTTCCGCATAAGCCCAGCCACCTTAGCATCCTGAATCTTACAAAATTCCTCCTCTAAAGAAGCAAAGGATGGAGCTCGACTGCGGAGCTCAGAACATGACTCTTCCAAAGCCCGTACCTACAAACAAAGCAAAGTTTTTTTTTTTTTTTTTTTTTTTTTTTTTTTTTTTTTTTTTTTAAAGGAAAAAAAGAGAGAGAGAGAGAGAAAAGAGGGGACATGGATGCACACCTGCCCGGAAAGACTAGAATTCTGAGACTTAAGAACAATAATCTCAGCTCTCAAAGCGGATGACTCAGAATCCTTGGCATCAAGGGAAGATTGAAGTGAAGTTACCTCAGCTCGAAGAGAATTACGTTCTCTCTCAAACACAGAATTTTGGTCCCTTAGGGACGAAAGCTCAGCAGCAGAAGCCGCCATGGACGCAGTAACAGACGATTCATGGGAAGAAATAGCATCGGCAACCTTAGACTTCAGAGTTGAAATTTCCTTATCCTTACTCGCCAACAGAGACAATAAGCGTTTCCGCTCCATAACATTATACTTTAAACGCTGGCGAACTTCAGAACTAAAGCTCAATTGTCGCGCCACGGCAACATTGAACTCACCTATAAGACGCTTATACCCCATATCGTGAATAGAGGAAAAGAAGGCAGGAGGAGAAAACTCGTCCACCATAGAAAGACAATCATCAACATCATCAAGAAGGGAACTCTTGGCAACATTCCACCTCGGAATATGAACACTAGACAAAGAACTAGAATCTAAGTCATCAACAGTCTGAATATCCTCAACCGGGACATCAAGACCTGAAAGGTCATCAAGAATCGGATAAACACTAGCAACTGGGGAAAGGCCACCTGGAAAGGAGGAAGGAACATTAACTTGACCCTTCCCCTTCCCAACAGAATAAGCAGCAGTAATGACAGCATCCGTCATAACAGGCATATAAGAACTATGAATAAGCAAATAAAGAACAAGTAAATAAAAGGAAGAAGCGACAAAAGAATAAAGAAAAATAAAAGCAAAAAAAAAACCGGGAAGGAGAACCATCAGGATGGAACAAACCAAAACCAGATTCAGTGGGCATCCCAGCTTTATAAAGGGGAGTAATTGATAGTAAAGGAGAAGAAGAAGAAGAAGGATGAGTGGGCAAAGCCTTTAAACAATATTCAAGAGATTGCGAACTCTGAGCTAGCAATTTCTTAATAGACTCTGAAGACTTACCACCAGTAGAGGCTCTACTAGAATCGTTAAGGTCGCTCCTTACCTTTTTAGGGGGATGAACGAGGTTCATACCAACTTTCCTCCTCTTCCTACCAGAACCAGAAGCCATCCCACTGGAAAAACCAATATCAGAACCTGAATAATCAGGTCGCGGAACAACACCACCGGATGATTGAGAAACTCCAATTCCAGAACAAGCAGATGCACGCTCAACTTCACCAGAGGAAGGAGGAACAAGAGAGACAGTACGACCTTCGGTCGATTTTAGCAAGGGAGCTTCATTATCCTCCCGTGGTCGAATATTAACAAGCAACTCCATCGGGTTTTTATTCTTAACCAACGACAACAAATCCATAGCTACAGCAAACAGACGAAAAAGAAGCATAGATCAGCAGAAAATCAAGGAAAAGTAAAAAAAAAATAAAAACACATATATGGTATACCCACCTCGATTCTCTTGATCATAAAACACGGGATAGAAGTCATTGCCCAAAGTGTAATTACGGCTCAACCCGACCAAACAAAGGAAAGGTTCCGGAAACTTAACAAAAGAAGAAGCATTGGTAACAAGAGAAGTAACGTGTTCAGCATTAAATTCAGTATCCCTAGGAACGGCATCCTTAGGAAGACGTCCGCTAACGAAAAAATGATGAATAGAAGGACAAGCAAATGAGTCAATCCAGAAAAAGTGGTCATTCCAACTTTTCAGACAATCAAGGGGCTTGGTATAGCAAACACCAAAGCTGTCAGCACGTTTACTAAAAGAAAGCCAGCCATGACTGTGAGACAAGATATAAAAACACCTAAACAAACCAATTGATGGTTCAATACCAAGGGCAAAACAAAGAATTTCAAATTGAGAAACCTTAGCAGCACCAATAACGGAAAGCTGCGAGATATGAATACGATAGTAGTCAAGGATCGAAACAAGGAAAGAAGACAAGGGAAGACGGAAATTAGCAAACTCAAAGAAACGGGTGTAGACACCAATCTTCCCATTCGGTGCTTCACGAATACTTTTGTCAGGATCAGGCAATTTCGGATGAACACAGCTCGGAATCGAATAATCAATACAGAAACGATCAAGCACCTTCCGGGATAATTTAGACTTGGTAGAAGCGAAAGTACCCATAACGGAAAAAGAAAAAGGGAATAAAGAACCTAACCTGACTGCGGAATGTGGAAAACAGATACACCAAAAGTAAAACCAGATCAAAGAATAGCTTTCGCAACAGAAGAGCAGTAAAAAGAAAAAATGCCTAAAAACAACATATGGGGTATTTATACAAACAAAACGACAATTAACTAAGAAAACCCTAAGAGAGGACACGCGTCCAAAATACAATCTAATCCAATGGTCAGAATCAAAGCCACATGGATCAGGATGGTGCAAGACCAAAGGCCCACGAAGTCAAATTAACCAAAACATGAAAAAGCAAAAAATGCCCACGTTGTAAAAAACAATTCCCGAGGAAAGGAAGCGTCGAAGGAACGCTTCATGAATAAAGAAGAAAAAATTACTCACAAGATAAAGTCAAGTACATACACCGCATGCAACAAAATCCGCACGCAGTGCACATACTAGACTGGGGGGACTGGATGGTATAGCAATCCTTAAAGGAAGAAAACAAGTACTTCCGGAAAAGAAAAAACGCATGACGAAATCCTTAGTCAACTCAAGTCTAGCGACATTCACCGCATGCGACAATATCCGCACGCAATGAACATACTAGACTGGAGGGACTTGATGACGTATAGTATGTATAACGGGCCCACTAAGCCCAAAACATACTCTACGTCCACTCTAGGCTCAGGTCCAATGACCACAAATCCTGGACTCAGGTCTAATAACCACAGACCCTAGGCCAACAGTAAGCCCAATGACTAAGTTGGCTACGGCCTAGGTCTTGGAATGTGCACAAGATGCCTAACGGGCTGAACCTACGTTAGGCCTCTCGCGTCCGCACCCGCGAATAACACGGAACCCTTGTCCGCCAAGGGTCCGACTCCGGCAACTAACCACTATATGCGATAATCCAGGGAGCCCCAGCGGCAAACCTCGCCTATAAAAAGGGCTCTAATCCCCATACAAGGTAGAACAACTTTCTCTCTCATAATTACACACATACTATTACTTTCCCTCTCAAGGATTGATGAATACTCATCATTTTTGTACCAATTAAACTGCAAAAACATCTGAAAACACTCAGAAATGCATCAAAATGATAAAAATATCACAAATAAGTGTTTTATATGTTTTAAATGCAAAAATATCAAAATCTGGTGAAAAACGTATCAAGTTTGCATAATTGGCAATTTTAGTCCCCCAAGTTTCAAAAGTTGTCAAAAACAGTCCCTGGTAAAACAAAATAAAGAAAAATGTTATTCAAGGTCCCTGAAATATTCTAAGTTGTCAAAAATGGTCCTTGAATAAATCTTTTGTCAAATGGCAGAAAAGGTCCCTCAAGTTTTGAAATTGTCACAAATAGTCCTTGGAAAATGGAAAATGTCAAAATTGGTCCTTGTACTATTGAAGTTTGTCAGTTTTAGTCCTTATATTAACTTTGGGAAATTGGCAGGATTGGTCCTTCAAAAATCAGAATTACAAGTTTAGTCCTTGTGTTATAAACCTAAGCCTAGCCTTGTCAAATTAGAATTGAACCCCTGCCATTTGCCATTGTGACCCCTGCCTTAATCCTGTGACCCCTTCCCTTTTTGAACCCCAAATCAAACCAAAGTCAAACCAAACCATAGCCCGCCCCCACTGTTTATCTTCCCCCCAAGTTGCCTGCAACTTTCAGCCCCTCTCCCATCACCTTTTCACCTTTCCCTCCACCCCCATCATCACAAACCCACCACAATAAATGCCACCCCCCCCCCTAGCTGCAAAAATCAGAGCTACAGGTCAAACCAGGCTTTCCCGCCAAAATGATAAAAACGGCCAAAAGGCTCAAAACTCATCCATTGGCCAAGCTGAGAGGTGGGATTGGCTCAGAAGGACACGTGGAAGTAAATTGGAGCATAAAAGAGGAAGAGAAGCAAGGGAGAAACGAGTACTAGTTTTTTAAAATTAATGTATGTCATTTTTTTTTAAAGTATCTTAATTAGCTTTCAAATTTGTAATTTCAAGCTTCATGGTATTAAAACTAAAGTGTTTGATCATTGTAATCTGTTTTAAGCCTTAATTCAAAATTTCACTTAAGATTTATATTTTCAGTTCACTGTTGCAAAATTCAATGTCCAACTCTTATGTTTAAGCTTCAATAAGCTTCATTTAAGCTCAAACAAGCCTACTTAAGCTCAATATAGCTTTTTGTAAGCCTGGGAAAACAGTTTCAATCAAGTTCCATTTTGGTCAACAAAAGTCAACTGAGAAGAAGAATTTGGTTAAGCAGTTTGGAAATGGTGACAGGGTGTTGCAGAGATGGATTTGGGTTGGATTTGATATAGAATAGTGGATTTGGGTTCTGTTTAAGCTGCACTAACAGGCTGGACATTTGTTAGCTTATTATCTCCTTTTCATTTTGTATGCAGTTTTCATATTGTACTTATATTTGAAATTGTGGTCATTAAATAGCTTAGACAAGTTTAATTAGGATATTAGATTTAGGTTAAGTGGTAAAATGAGATAACTAATTAGTTTGCTTAGTCATTAGTTCAAAACAGTTTCAAAAGTGGTGTTTGGATTTATAGTTTAATCTGTTTTAGAGGCTAGCTCAGTGGTTTAAGCTTATTGGTTTAAGTTTGTTTAACTCATATTGAATCATATCTGTCAATATTTTGTGCCTGCACAAGTTCTAAGTCAACATGGTCTAAAATTTGTCTCATTCACTTAACTGTCAAGATTTTGGAAAAGCAAAAACTTATTTTGTGTTTAAAATTCTTAGACAAAGCTTGCAGAAGTGTCATTTCATCCATTAACATCATAATCAGTCCTCAAAGTGGAATCAAAGTTCATGAAAGTCAAATAATCTTAACTGCTTTCAAAAGTCAAAATTGAAAAAAGTGATTTTCATCCAACTGGAGTGATTTTTAATTGAGTCATTCTTGGGTCAAATTCAGTGAAACCTGGCATTTTAAAAACTTCAACTGGTCTCTTTACTTATCATCATTTTTGTGAATTTTTGTTATTTTTTTAGAAGCTTCAAAAAAGCTTGTGAAGTAGGTCTTATTTCCCCTGTTCACAAAACTCAGCTTATGCTGAGTTTTCTCAGTCTTGTGCAGCCTTTGCACAGAGCTCATAAGAGCTTTTCATAGTCTAGTTTTTGGTTTGTAAGCACCCAGCCAGGTCTTCTGTAGGTTCCTTCATCTGTTTTTTAAATTTCAGCTTATTGAGTAGCTGGTGCTTAAGCTCAAAGTAGTACACTCAAAACTGTTTTAGCATCTTAAATCAAAACAATCAAATCTGTGTAGCTGGTGATGCAGTAGTTTAGGATAGTTGTTTTTAGTTCATTTTGAGTTCTCTTATCATATTATAGCTTCTGTGTAACTGTTGTGGACTGTGGTTTTCATTTGGCTTATTCAAAGTGCTTATTACATAAGCACTTGCATGGCAGTTTCATTTTCTTCCACATAAGCAACTGTTTTTCTATTTTTCTTAGATTCAACATATTAAATTAGACTTTTCCTGAAATTTTCATAGTTTTTCATAACAGTTTGCTATTTTTCTTAATTAAAAACAGTTTTTAGGTAATTTTAAATAGCTTTTAATACAATTAAATCAGAAAAAGTTCAAAAAAATAAATTTTTAATTTTCTTAGGTTAAGATAAATATAAAAAGTAAAAAAAATTATTTTTCCAGATTTTTCATAGTTTAATTTGTAATTTTTAGTAATTTTATTAGTTTTAAATAGTTTAAAATTCATAGAAAATAGAAAAATAATCAGAAAAATATAAAAATAGTTTTGAAAATTCTCTTTTGTTATTTTAGATTTTTCCAAGTCATAATTTTATTTTTCTAGCTTTATTTCATATTTTCTTGTATTTTAGGTTATTATTAAATAGTTAAAAATAGTTTTTAATTAATAATAATTAGATAAATAGTTATAAAAATAATTTTCCTTTTCTAAAAAGATTCTCATATCATTAGGTTTGTAAAAATATCATTTTCATATTTTTAGGATTAATATTGCTTCATTTCACATTTTCTTTTGTACGTGACGTAGTTTTTAATTAAGTTTTATAAAATCATAAAATCAAAAACATCATTTTGCAAATAGTGATAGCGTTTATTTAATATTTTTTATCTTTTTAAATTTCCTTTAATTTGCATTTAAGCCCCTGTAATTTATAAAATAACTCAAAATCCTTACTGATCACTATCCTTAGTGATTATTCGACATCTGATTGTGTTAAACACCAGTCATCCTCCGTGGGACTTAACGACCCGGGAATCCACTGTATTCTCATGATCTAAATTACATTTGGTGTTTGAGCTGTTTTAAGTTCCTTACGGTTAGCCATTCACAAGTGGCTAGCTTGCGTGAGAAAACTTGACGGTTTTGCACCAATCAAATTTTGGCGCCGCTGCCGGGGAGGCTGTAAGCGTGTCCTAAGCATTTTCAGACCCGTACTTGCACATATACCACCGTTTGTAAACAGTTTTTTTGTAAAGTTATAACAAAAATCAAAAAAGTTCATTAACACTTTTCCTAAAGTGTTAACAACACCAAACAAAATATAAAACAACAAAACAATCGTAACGTTTTCTAGCTTGTGTTTCTTTTAAGGTGATTCTTAAAGAAATACGATTTGGTTAAACGAGACGATACCAAAAATATTGTCCAAAAGTTTTTAAACCATCAGCACAAATCTATACCTACGTCTTTTCAGTGGTACTTAATATATACATAAAAATCAACCACCGCAAATCAAGGCAGTACACCTACTAACTGGGGGTGTGACCATAATAAGTTCCCGAACATCAGATTTAAAACTTGCCTTTGTGTCCTTGTGATTTGGTGTACCTTTTTCAAAGAAGCCATTTCATTTGTGATTATTGGTTAAGTTCACTTGTCGTTTTGCCTCCCATTTGTTTTGAAAACTGATTTTTATACTTAGTGCATGCGCACTCGTTCTTCCAGTTCTACAAGTCCACTGTCAGAGCTTGCAAATATTCCTCGTAGACGTAGAGGACGTTCTGCTCCTTCAGCTGTGACTGAGGAACGTTTACCACCACCACCACCTGCCGTAATGGCAGAAGACAAGCCGATGAATGAGCTTCTCCAAGCACCCATCGAGGGTTACGGAGATGCTATTGTTGTCCCAGCCATCGTGGCTGATACTTTTGAGCTCAAAACCGGGTTACTTAATCTGGTAACCCAAAGCCAATTCTATGGTTTTGAGCGGGATGATCCTCATGCACACATTCGATGGTTTAACAAGATTGCATCTACCATCAAGTACAAGAATGTCCCACATGAAGCCATTAAGCTTCTTCTGTTCCCATTTTCTCTAGAGGGACAAGCCCGGAATTGGCTTGAGAAACAACCCCCTCGTTCCATTGAGACATGGGAAGATCTAGTCACAAAGTTTGTTAACGAATTCTATCCTCTATCCCGAACTACAAGTCTTAAGAATGAGATAATGAAATTCTCTCAGAGATTTGATGAATCATTCGGGGAGGCATGGGATCGTTACAAAGAATTGCTCCGTAAGTGTCCGCATCATGGTTTTTCCGAGTTAATGCAAATGGATACTTTCTACAATGGTCTGAACCAGACTAATCAAGACTCTTTGAATGCCTCCGTGGGAGGTAATTTCTTTAGCAAGACCACAAAAGAAGCCTTGCAAATCATTGAAAACAAGTCTCAGGTCCGTCCTTTCCGCACAAAGACATATCAGACTCAGTCTAATGCTGGACCTTCTACTTCATCTCCCGTGAGTACATCTAGCACCGATGCTACGATTGACAAACTCACGGATATTGTTCAGGCTTTGGTTCTTGCTAACCAAAAGAAAGTCACTTTCACACAGACACCATCATATGGTGAAGTGAAGAAAGTTGAAGTTTGTGTTACTTGTGGTGGTCCTCATGCATACTACAACTGTACTGCCACCGATGGTAGTCCTTTTGAAGCCAATGCTATCGCCGGTACTTCAAATCAAGGAGGTAATCAATACCATCCTCAAAATGAACCAAACTACCGTGCTAACACTTATCAGGCACCACCCGGTTTTAACCAGAATCCTAACCGAAATCAGAACCAACCTAGAATGAACCAAGGTTATCAAAACCAAGTTAATTTCTATCCCGGACCAAAT
This sequence comes from Chrysanthemum seticuspe, assembly GCA_019973895.1. NCBI lineage: Eukaryota > Viridiplantae > Streptophyta > Magnoliopsida > Asterales > Asteraceae > Chrysanthemum > Chrysanthemum seticuspe. Next base: position 97,246,183 of record BPTQ01000002.1, read on the forward strand.
CAAGGTTTCCAACATCAAGGAAATCTTAATCAAAATACTTTCAATCGAGGGAATCAATTTCAGGGGAATATGAATCCTAATCAAGGGAATTCTGGCTATAATCAGAACATACGGCCTCAAATTATCCCTCCACCTCCTCCTGTATCAACATCTGATGAGCTTTTAAAGCAATTCATGAAGACTCAAGAGGAGACAAACAGGTTGTTGGTCAGTCAGATCGCTGAATTAAAGAAGTCTTTAAATGATCGACCCTCGGGCTCAGGTACTTTACCTAGCAACACGATCGCTAATCCGAGGGGCGATGCAAAGGCGATCACAACCAGAAGTGGTACTTCATATGAGGGACCCGCTATTCCTACTACCTCTTCTTCTTCTCTCCCGAAGGTAGTGGAAAGTGAACCTGAGGCGACAAAGGACAAGGAACTTCCTACTAATAACGGAAGTACCAGCAATGTCCATCCTCAGGTTGTCCCGAAACCCAATACTAAACCTGGAGTTGTTTTTGAACCTCCAGTTTGTAACCCCAAATCCAAGACTTCTATTCCTTACCCATCACGTTTACATGAGCAAAAGCTCCGCGAGAAAGCCAGTCAACAAATGGAAAAATTCTTTCAAATTTTCCAAGAACTACATTTTGACATAAGCTTCGCGGATGCTATCATGTTGATGCCCAAGTTTGCATCAACTCTAAAACACATGTTAAGCAACAAGGAAAAGCTGTTTGAAATGGCTAAAACTCCTCTGAACGAGAACTGCTCTGCAGTTATCTTGAAGAAGCTTCCCGAGAAGCTTGGAGATCCTGGAAAGTTCCTTTTACCTTGTGTATTTCTAGGAATGGTTGAATGCTTTGCCTTAGCCGATCTTGGTGCAAGCATAAACCTGATGCCTCATTCAGTATGGAAGAAACTTTCTCTTCCGGACCTTACTCCTACATGCATGACTCTCGAGCTTGCAGATCGTACAATATCCCGTCCTCTTGGAATTGCCGAGGACGTGTTTGTGAAAGTAGGAAAGTTCCATTTTTCAGCTGACTTTGTAGTTGTTGATTTCGATGCTGATCCACGGGTTCCTCTCATTGTTGGAAGAGGATTCCTGAGAACGGGCCGTGCTCTCATTGATGTATTTGAGCAAGAAATCACATTACGTGTTGGTAATGAAGCTGTCACCTTTAACCTTGATCAAACTTCGAGGTACTCCGCAAACTATGATTCTGAGTCGGTTAACCGAATAGATATCATTGATGTTGCTTCTGAAGAGTACTCTCAAGAAGTTCTTGGTTATTCTCATAATTCTGTGAGTGGGGATCCCACCACATCTTCTCAACCTATCATAGCCAATTCTACTCCTTCTCTCACTCCGTTTGAGGGAAGCGACTTCATCTTGGAAGAGATTGAAGCATACTTGGCTAGTGATTCTGTTCCATGGGAAATTGATCATGCTCCAATTGACATCGAGGGGGACATACTTCTCATTGAGAAATTGCTTAAAGATGATCACTCATCAACCCCTCACACTAGTGATGCAATTCCAGAAGAGATTAATCACCATGAGATTAATTCGGAGAGAGATATTCTTACTCTTGAGAAGTTGTTAAATCAGGACACTTCTCCTCCACTCCCTCCCGTCGAGCTTCATAACAAGGAAGTCAAGTCAGTTGAGAAAACTGAAGAATTTCCTGAAGTCGAACTTAAGGACTTACCACCTCATCTTGAGTATGCATTTCTTGAAGGTGATGATAAATTGCCTGTCATTATTGCTCGAGATTTGAGTAAAGATGAAAAGACTGCTCTCATAAAGGTCTTGAAGTCACACAAGCAAGCAATTGCTTGGAAACTCTCCGACATTAAGGGTATCAACCCTGAGTTTTGTACTCACAAAATCTTAATGGAGGATGACTTCAAACCAGCAGTCCAACATCAGAGAAGGGTGAATCCTAAGATTCACGAGGTTATCAAACAAGAGGTTCTCAAACTTCTTGATGCCGGTTTGATTTACCCGATCTCTGATAGTCCTTGGGTCAGTCCCATTCACTGTGTTCCAAAAAAGGGTGGCATAACTGTTGTCACAAATGAAGAAAACGAGTTAATTCCAACTCGATTGGTTACAGGATGGCGTGTGTGTATTGACTATCGCAAGTTAAATGAAGCCACCCGTAAAGACCATTTTCCTCTACCCTTCATGGACCAAATGCTTGAGAGATTAGCAGGGAATGAGTACTATTGTTTCCTTGATGGTTTCTCGGGTTACTTTCAGATCCCCATTGATCCACAGGATCAAGAGAAGACCACATTCACCTGCCCATATGGAACTTTTGCCTACAAACGTATGCCTTTTGGCTTATGTAATGCTCCTGGCACGTTCCAACGATGTATGATGGCCATATTCCACGACATGATCGGGGAAACAATGGAGGTGTTTATGGATGACTTCTCGGTCATTGGGGACTCATTTCAGACATGTCTCTCCCATTTAGACAAAATGCTAAAACGGTGTGAAGACACCAATCTCTGTCTAAATTGGGAGAAGAGCCACTTTATGGTCAAAGAAGGCATAGTCCTTGGCCATAAGATTTCCAAAAATAGGATTGAGGTCGATAGAGCAAAAGTTGATGTTATTGCTAAACTGCCTCATCCTACTACCGTCAAAGGTATTAGGAGTTTTCTTGGTCATGCCGGGTTTTATCGTAGATTCATACAGGATTTTTCTAAAATCGCTCGGCCTATGACCCATCTTCTTGAAAAAGAAGCTCCTTTTATCTTCTCTCCTGAGTGCATCGAAGCTTTTGAAACATTAAAGAAAAAGCTTACGGAAGCACCCATTCTAGTTGCCCCCGACTGAGATTTACCCTTTGAGCTCATGTGCGATGCAAGTGATTTTGCTATCGGTGCAGTCTTAGGGCAACGAAAAACCAAGCATTTTCAGCCTATCCACTACGCAAGTAAGACTATGACTGAAGCTCAAACCCATTACACCACTACAGAAAAAGAATTATTAGCTGTGGTGTATGCGTTTGAAAAGTTTCGGCCATACCTTATCTTGACCAAATGCGTGGTGTATACGGATCACTCGGCTCTCAAATATCTCTTTGCAAAACAAGATGCAAAGCCGAGATTGCTCCGTTGGGTTCTCCTCCTCCAGGAATTTGATATCATTATACGTGATAAAAAAGGAGCTGAGAACCTGGCTGCTGATCATCTATCCCGATTAGAGAACCCTCACCAAGATGTTTTCGAGAAAAAGGAAATAAATGAAACATTTCCTCTCGAGACACTCAATGTGGTTTCTTTTCGTGGAAACTCTTCTACCCCATGGTTTGTTGACTTTGCAAATTACCATGCGGGTAACTTCATAGTGAAAGGAATGTCGTCCCAACAGAAGAACAAATTCTTCAAGGATGTTAAACATTACTTCTGGGACGACACCTACTTGTTTAAAATTTGCGCGGATCAAGTCATCAGGCGATGTGTGTATGGTCAGGAAGCTATTGACATTCTCAAGGCTTGCCATTCTGGACCTACTGGGGGACATCATAGCCCCAACTACACCGCCAAGAAGGTGTTTGATTCCGGATTCTATTGGCCCACGATTTATAAGGATGCCCATGAATTTGTCAAAACATGTGACGCTTGTCAACGTCACGGGAATATCTCACAAAGGAATGAAATGCCGCAAAACGCCATTCAAGTGTGTGAGATTTTTGACATCTGGGGCATTGACTTTATGGGGCCATTTCCTTCTTCTCGCGGTAACAAATACATACTCGTGGCCGTTGACTACTTGTCAAAATGGGTTGAAGCTAAGGCTTTGCCTACCAACGATGCCCGAGTTGTTGTGAAATTCTTGAAATCTCTCTTTGCTAGGTTTGGAACTCCACGAGCCATAATCAGTGATCGTGGTACGCATTTCTGCAATGACCAGTTTGATAGAGTCATGCAAAAGTATGGTGTAACTCACCGTCTCTCTACTGCGTACCACCCCCAAACAAGTGGGCAAGTGGAAGTTTCCAACCGAGGGATTAAAAGAATTCTGGAGAGGACAGTTGGCGAAAACCGTGCCTCTTGGTCGGATAAGCTAGATGACGCACTCTGGGCCTTCCGTACAGCTTATAAAACACCCATCGGGTGTACTCCATACAAGCTTGTATAGGGGAAGGCATGTCATCTGCCGGTTGAGCTTGAGCACAAGGCATACTGGGCCTTGAAGCATGCCAACTTCGATATTCAGACAGCTGGTGATCACCGGAAAGTTCAAATGAATGAATTAAATGAACTCCGTGATCATGCATACGAGAACTCTTTGATCTACAAAGAAAAGACAAAGAAGATTCATGACTCAAAGATCAAAAACCGCGTTTTCAACGTCGGTGATCGAGTCCTTCTTTTCAACTCAAGATTGAAGATTTTCTCGGGAAAACTAAAATCCCGCTGGTCTGGACCATTCACTATCACTAAGGTTCATCCTTATGGCACCATTGAGTTATCTCAGCCCGATGGTCCAAATTTTAAAGTAAATGGGCATCGATTAAAGCATTATTTTGGAGAGGACATTCCTCCTGTGATTGTCCCGGATCTACAAACTTTCCCCATGAACCAATGAATGCGGGGATCGAGTCAAGCTAGCGTGGGGGAGTTTCCCCACATGTTGTATATATATAAGAGTTTCAAAAAAAAAAAAAAAAAAAAAAAAAAAAAAAAAAAAAAAAAAAAAAAATTCTTGCTTAATAATGGCCGTAGTATTTCCCTTTTACGTTCTCAGTTTCGGCATAACCGCCGGTACTTTGAATATTGAGGGCAATATTCATTTCTAGTGTGGGGGGGAATTCTCACGAATTTTATCATGTAATTATACCGCCCAATTCCCCCGTTTTTTGCCAAAATTTTTTTTGGAGTAAGTGTTCTACACTTACTCAATTGGTTATCAGTCCGCCTTGTCTAATAAACAAAAAGAATTGGCTAATCCAGGAGCAAACGGCTCTTGGTAAAGATATCTCAAATCCGTTAACGGCTTGCAATTTGCCCAAAATTGTATGGTATTCAGCTCACCATATCCTTAAAAGTGAAGAGTTGGCTAGCCCGCAAGTTTATGGCTTGTGGTAAAGGCAGTGGAAAAACCATAATTGGTAATCAGCTCACCAAAGATATTTTATCTAATAGTTGGCTAGTCCAGAAGCAAACGGCTTCTGGTAAAGACAAATCAAAACCGTTGAAAGCTGGTGATTTGCTCAAAATCATTTGGTTATCGGTGTACCAAGGTTCTTACTTGAACTGAAACATTTGGCTACTCCAGAAGTAATGGCTTTTGGTAAAGAGATGAAATCCATTAATTTTTCTCAAAACATTGCTAGGGACTAGCAATATCTTAGTGTGGGGGATTGATGAGTGTCTAAATACTCATCATTTTTGTACCAATTAAACTGCAAAAACAACTGAAAACACTCAGAAATGCATCAAAATGATGAAAATATCACAAATAAGTGTTTTATATGTTTTAAATGCAAAAATATCAAAATCTGGTGAAAAACGTATCAAGTTTGCATAATTGGCAGTTTTAGTCCCCCAAGTTTCAAAAGTTGTCAAAAACAGTCCCTGGTAAAACAAAATAAAGAAAAATGTTATTCAAGGTCCCTGAAATATTCTAAGTTGTCAAAAATGGTCCTTGAATAAATCTTTTGTCAAATGGCAGAAAAGGTCCCTCAAGTTTTGAAATTGTCACAAATAGTCCTTGGAAAATGGAAAATGTCAAAATTGGTCCTTGTACTATTGAAGTTTGTCAGTTTTAGTCCTTATATTAACTTTGGGAAATTGGCAGGATTGGTCCTTCAAAAATCAGAATTACAAGTTTAGTCCTTGTGTTATAAACCTAAGCCTAGCCTTGTTAAATTAGAATTGAACCCCTGCCATTTGCCATTGTGACCCCTGCATTAATCCTGTGACCCCTTCCCTTTTTGAACCCCAAGTCAAACCAAACCATAGCCCGCCCCCACTGTTTATCTTCCCCCTAAGTTGCCTGCAACTTTCAGCCCCTCTCCCATCACCTTTTCACCTTTCCCTCCACCCCCCATCATCACAAACCCACCACAATAAATGCCACCCCCCCTAGCTGCAAATATCAGAGCTACAGGTCAAACCAGGCTTTCCCGCCAAAATGATAAAAACGGCCAAAAGGCTCAAAACTCATCCATTGGCCAAGCTGAGAGGTGGGATTGGCTCAGAAGGACACGTGGAAGTAAATTGGAGCATAAAAGAGGAAGAGAAGCAAGGGAGAAACGAGTACTAGTTTTTTAAAATTAATGTATGTCATTTTTTTTTAAAGTATCTTAATTAGCTTTCAAATTTGTAATTTCAAGCTTCATGGTATTAAAACTAAAGTGTTTGATCATTGTAATCTGTTTTAAGCCTTAATTCAAAATTTCACTTAAGATTTATATTTTCAGTTCACTGTTGCAAAATTCAATGTCCAACTCTTATGTTTAAGCTTCAATAAGCTTCATTTAAGCTCAAACAAGCCTACTTAAGCTCAATATAGCTTTTTGTAAGCCTGGGAAAACAGTTTCAATCAAGTTCCATTTTGGTCAACAAAAGTCAACTGAGAAGAAGAATTTGGTTAAGCAGTTTGGAAATGGTGACAGGGTGTTGCAGAGATGGATTTGGGTTGGATTTGATATAGAATAGTGGATTTGGGTTCTGTTTAAGCTGCACTAACAGGCTGGACATTTGTGAGCTTATTATCTCCTTTTCATTTTGTATGCAGTTTTCATATTGTACTTATATTTGAAATTGTGGTCATTAAATAGCTTAGACAAGTTTAATTAGTAGTAATTAGGATATTAGATTTAGGTTAAGTGGTAAAATGAGATAACTAATTAGTTTGCTTAGTCATTAGTTCAAAACAGTTTCAAAAGTGGTGTTTGGATTTATAGTTTAATCTGTTTTAGAGGCTAGCTCAGTGGTTTAAGCTTATTGGTTTAAGTTTGTTTAACTCATATTGAATCATATCTGTCAATATTTTGTGCCTGCACAAGTTCTAAGTCAACATGGTCTAAAATTTGTCTCATTCACTTAACTGTCAAGATTTTGGAAAATCAAAAACTTATTTTGTGTTTAAAATTCTTAGACAAAGCTTGCAGAAGTGTCATTTCATCCATTAACATCATAATCAGTCCTCAAAGTGGAATCAAAGTTCATGAAAGTCAAATAATCTTAACTGCTTTCAAAAGTCAAAATTGAAAAAAGTGATTTTCATCCAACTGGAGTGATTTTTAATTGAGTCATTCTTGGGTCAAATTCAGTGAAACCTGGCATTTTAAAAACTTCAACTGGTCTCTTTACTTATCATCATTTTTGTGAATTTTTGTTATTTTTTTAGAAGCTTCAAAAAAGCTTGTGAAGTAGGTCTTATTTCCCCTGTTCACAAAACTCAGCTTATGCTGAGTTTTCTCAGTCTTGTGCAGCCTTTGCACAGAGCTCATAAGAGCTTGTCATAGTCTAGTTTTTGGTTTGTAAGCACCCAGCCAGGTCTTCTTTAGGTTCCTTCATCTGTTTTTAAATTTCAGCTTATTGAGTAGCTGGTGCTTAAGCTCAAAGTAGTACACTCAAAACTGTTTTAGCATCTTAAATCAAAACAATCAAATCTGTGTAGTTGGTGATGCAGTAGTTTAGGATAGTTGTTTTTAGTTCATTTTGAGTTCTCTTATCATATTATAGCTTCTGTGTAACTGTTGTGGACTGTGGTTTTCATTTGGCTTATTCAAAGTGCTTATTACATAAGCACTTGCATGGCAGTTTCATTTTCTTCCACATAAGCAACTGTTTTTCTATTTTTCTTAGATTCAACATATTAAATTAGACTTTTCCTGAAATTTTCATAATTTTTCATAACAGTTTGCTATTTTTCTTAATTAAAAACAGTTTTTAGGTAATTTTAAATAGCTTTTAATACAATTAAATCAGAAAAAGTTCAAAAAAATAAGTTTTTAATTTTCTTAGGTTAAGATAAATATAAAAAGTAAAAAAATTATTTTTCCAGATTTTTCATAGTTTAATTTGTAATTTTTAGTAATTTTATTAGTTTTAAATAGTTTAAAATTCATAGAAAATAGAAAAATAATCAGAAAAATATAAAAATAGTTTTGAAAATTCTCTTTTGTTATTTTAGATTTTTCCAAGTCATAATTTTATTTTTCTAGCTTTATTTCATATTTTCTTGTATTTTAGGTTATTATTAAATAGTTAAAAATAGTTTTTAATTAATAATAATTAGATAAATAGTTATAAAAATAATTTTCCTTTTCTAAAAAGTTTCTCATATCATTAGGTTTGTAAAAATATCATTTTCATATTTTTAGGATTAATATTGCTTCATTTCACATTTTCTTTTGTACGTGACGTAGTTTTTAATTAAGTTTTATAAAATCATAAAATCAAAAACATCATTTTGCAAATAGTGATAGCGTTTATTTAATATTTTTATCTTTTTAAATTTCTTTTAATTTGCATTTAAGCCCCTGTAATTTATAAAATAACTCAAAATCCTTACTGATCACTATCCTTAGTGATTATTCGACATCTGATTGTGTTAAACACCAGTCATCCTCCGTGGGACTTAACGACCCGGGAATCCACTGTATTCTCATGATCTAAATTACATTTGGTGTTTGAGCTGTTTTAAGTTCCTTACGGTTAGCCATTCACAAGTGGCTAGCTTGCGTGAGAAAACTTGACGGTTTTGCACCAATCAAGGATGCATACTTACTCTCACGTCGGAGTCTAATCGTGGGGTCCGTCCCCACGGTAAGACTAACAGTTTACCTTTCTTGTGCAGGGATCTCATCCAAATCACTTAAATTAGTACAAGATCAATCCACCGAAGGCTTGCCGGCCCAGTCCAGTAAGCTATGTCCAGACTCTACGTAGCCCATCGCACAAATTGTACTAACAGTTGTGGTTTTGCTCGCTTTAATACTATTATTACATCTCTTAAAGCACTTGATGAATCTTTTTGTAGTAAGAACTTTGTCAAGAAATTCTTAGAGCACTCCATCCGAAGTGGAGAGCTAAAGTGACGGCTATTGAGGAATCAAATGATTTCTTAAAAATGTCACTAGATGAGCTAATAGGAAACCTCAATGTACACAAAATGGTGATGGAGAAAGATTCAGAAATCATCAAAGGAAAAAGAGAGAAAATCAAATCCGTTGCTCTAAAAGCAAGAACGAAATCAAGTGATGATGATGAATCTTGCTCCAGTAGTGAAGATGAGGAGTATGCCATGGCCGTTAGAGATTTCAAAAAGTTCTTTAGAAGAAGAGGAAATTTTGTAAGACAGCCTCGAGAAGAAAAGAAGCCATTCCAAAAAGATCGGGATGACAAAAAGGGTAAAGGTGAAAGAAAGTGTTTTAGATGCGGTGATTCAAGTCAGCTAATAGGAGATTTTCCTAAGCCACCTAAAATCAAAACTCAACGAGCTTTTGTAAGTGGTGCTTGTAGTGATAGTGAGGATGATGAAGAGTCAAGCAAGGATGAGATCGCTCTAATGGCACATGAGTCAAACGAGGTACATTCCGACTCATCTTATTCCTCTATTGATGATGACACTTTGCAAAAACAATATAATCAATTATGTGGGCTTAGTCTAAAAATCATAACTAAAAATAAGTTTTTAAAGACTAAAAAGGAATTTTTAGAAAATGAAGTCTATGAGTTAAAAGAAAAGGCAAAACGATTAGAAAAGGGAAAAGCAAATGACGATGGTTGCAAATCATGTCAAGAGCTTAACCTTGAAATATAAAAACTAAAGCTCACACAAGATGTTCTAATCGAACATAATTCTAAATTTAAAAGGTTTAACAAAAACATTGCTTGTGCCGATGAAATAGTTAGAATTCAAAAAACACTAGGAAACATGAATGGACTAGGATTTAATGAGGTGTTAATTCCAAAGAGTCAAACCAAAATGGCCAAAAAAGACAAACAAACTGTCAAAACTGCTGCAGTGCAGCACGGACTAGACGGACCCAAAAATAGGGTTCCGTCCTTTGTGTAGATTGGTGTCGTGGGAACTGCAGCAGGACAGAATGTTTGTGATACGGACCGTAGTGAATTTGTCAAAGTAACAAAGAAAACTAAGGATAATGTTAAACTAAAACCTGCTGTTACATCAGGAGTAGGACTTGTTAAAAATGAATTTAGATCTAAAACTACTCAACCACAACATACAACCCAACTATCAACATAACGGTTGGAATCAAAACTTCCCTAGACCATATCAAACTCCAGATTACATGCCATGGAACTCTTACCCATGATTTTCATACATGAACCAAGTAAATGGTATGTTTAACCCAAACAGACCCATGAGATATTGGGGACCAAACGCTTGAGTTATTTGTGTTTTAGGTATGCTTGAAAGTTGGATTGGAACCTGATGAGTGGATAAAAGATATTGGATGCTCTTGACACATGACGGGCAACAAAAGCCTCTTCTCAACATACCAAGAGTATGTCGGAGGTAATGTCACTTTTGGTAGCAATTTCAAAAGCAAAATCATTGGCAAAGGTACGATCGCTCATAACTCCCTAACTATTTAAAATGTTGCTCATGTCGATAGGTTAGGATTTAATCTACTTAGTATTAGCCAATTATGTGATAAAAGGTATAAAGTACTATTTGAAGAAAATGGTAGTAAAATACTAAAAGATGGTATCACTATAGCTAAAGGAGTTAGGAAAAATAATATATACGTCATGAAAATAGATAAAACATCTAATGACAAACTTTGTCTAACAACATTAGATGATAGCTCAACTCTTTGGCATAGACGCTTAGGTCACGCAAATATGAGACTTATACAAAACCTATCTTCGAAAGAGCTAGTTAGGAATTTACCAAAACTCAAATATGACCAACATTTTTGCGACGCTTGCAAAATTGGTAAACAAACCCATAGCAGTCATAAGGCTAAAAACATGGTGTCCACATCTAAGTGTCTAGAACTTTTGCATATGGACTTGTTTGGTCTATCCGCCATAAGAAGCTATGGAGGCAACTTATACACTTTGGTCATAGTAGATGATTACTCAAGGTTTACTTGGACGTTGTTTTTGAAAACCAAAAATGAAGCTTTTGATAAATTTGAAATTCTTAGCAAGAAAATTCAAAATCAACTAGGTGTTAACATTGTGTCGATCCGAACGGATCGTGGTCGTGAATTTGACAATGAAACACAATTTGGAAACTTTTGTGATGCAAATGGTATAACACACAATTTCTCGGCTCCAAGAACACCTCAATCAAATGGAGTTGTAGAACGTAAAAATAGAACCATTCAAGAAATGAGTATAACAATGCTTAATGAACAAAACATTCCTCAAAAGTTTTGGTGTAACGCCGTTGACACTTCTACATATATTTTAAATAGAGTCTTAATACGTCCTTTCTTAAACAAAGCACCATATGAGCTCTATAAAGGTAAAAAGCCAACTTTAGGATATTTTAGAGTATTTGGATGTAAATGTTTCATTCTTAATAGTAAAGATTATCTCACCAAGTTTGACCCAAAGTCTTATGAAGGTGTATTTCTTGGTTACTCACAAACTAGTAAAGCTTACATTGTCTTGAACAAATAAACAATGAGAGTCGAGGAATCGTTGAACATAACATTCGACGAAAGTCCACCTCCCTCTAAGACATCACCTTTGGTAGATGATGACTTAGTTGAAAGTCAACTTGTAGAAAGTCAAGAAATAATTGAAAATGACAAGGAAGATAAACCATTAAATAATGAAATCATAAACATCAAAGAATCCAAAAGTCATCCTTTAGAAAAGGTCATAGGACAACTAAATCAAAGAACCTTAAGATCACAAGCCCAAAATCAAAGTAATCATTTTTGTTTTGTATCTACCATTGAACCGAAAAACATAAATGAAGCAATAAAAGATGAATCTTGGGTGATTGGTATGCAAGAAGGGTTAAACCAATTCGTTAGAAATGATGTTTGGAAGTTAGTTTCAAAACCTAAAGATCAAACTATAATTGGAACGAAATGGGTTTTTTGAAATAAAATGGATGAAAATGGTATAGTGTCTAGAAACAAAGCTAGGCTTGTCGCACAAGGTTATAATCAACAAGAGGGGATTGATTATGATGAAACTTATGCACCGGTAGCTAGGCTCGAGTCTATTAGAATCTTACTTGCATATGCATGTGCTTATGAATTTAAATTATTTCAAATGGATGTTAAGAGTGCGTTTCTTAATGGGTTTATTAACGAAGAAGTATATGTTGCTCAACCTATCGGTTTTACCGACTTTGAGAAACCACATCATGTCTTCAAACTTAAGAAAGCATTATACGGTCTTAAGCAAGCACCAAAAGCTTGGTACGATAGACATAAGACTTTTCTTGTTGAAAAAAAATACACCATGGGATTAGTAGATAATACTCTTTTTACCAAGAAAAAGGAATCACATATTATCATTGTTCAAATATACGTTGATGACATCATATTCGGATCAACTTGTCAAGAACTATGTGATGATTTCTCTAAAATCATGCACGATGAGTTTGAGATGAGTATGATGGGTGAGTTAAACTTCTTTCTAGGAATTCAAATTAAACAACTAGAAGATGGCATATTCTTTAACCAATCTAAATATATAAAAGATATGCTTAAGAAATTTGGTCTTGAAGACTCAAAACCAACTAAGACACCCATGTCTTCGGACACTAAACTCACCAAGGATGAGGAAGGTGAATCGGTAGATAACACTAAATATAGAGGAATGATTGGTAGCCTACTCTATCTCACGGCTAGTAGACCCGAAATTATGTTTATTGTTTGTCTATGCGCTCGCTTTCAAGAAAATCCCAAGGTACCACACTTAGAAGCCTTGAAAAGGATATTTAGATACATTAAGGGAACGACATGTTTAGGATTATGGTATACCAAAGGAACGGGTGTAGAAACTATAGTGTATGCCGACTCGGACCATGCCGGTGACTATGTCGATAGAAAAAGTACAAGTGGTATTTGCACTTTTGTCAGACATTGTCTCACCTCATGGTTTGCAAAGAAGCAAACGGCTTTAGCTATTTCAACTACTGAAGCCGAGTACATCTCAGCCGGAAAAGCATGTCAACAAGCTCTTTGGATGAAGCAAGCTCTCGTAGATTACGGAATTCATCTCAACGATATCTCTATACTTTGCGACAACAAAGGAGCTATTGATCTCAGCAAAAATCCCGTCCAACATGCTCGTACGAAGCATATTGAAATCCGCCATCACTTTCTTCACGACAATGTTCAAAAAGGAAACATCTCAATCGAGAAAGTATCCTCCGAAGACAACATTGCCGATATCCTAACTAAGCCTCTCAAACGAGAACCATTTAATCTTCTTAGACTTGGTTTGGGGCTAATGGAACCAAACATGTAGTTAAAACATAGTCTAAACCTTAGAACAAAACAGAACAAATTAGTTTAATTCTACTACTGTTCCCACGGCACCAAACAACAACAAAGACGGAACCAGTTTTTTGGTGTCGTCTGGTCCGTGGTGACAACAGTAGCAAAAATACCTCCTACAAAACATCTTCTTCCTCACAACCTACTTTACCAAAACGTTTCAACATCATACCTAACTCATTGTTGACACTTTCTCACCCACTAATCACTGAAGATAACATCATTGTAAGTATCCTAACTACATTTCATCTCCTAATTCTGAGTCTAGGATTCCAATTTGTGCACCAAATCATTACATGGGGATTATGTATATTCTTATACAAAACATGGATTTAATTGGCAAATTGCATAAGTAGTCATTGAAATTAGGTACTACATTGTCACATTGCATAAACAAATCATGTTTCCCACTATTCAAAAGATAATGACTATAAGGCCTTATTCAAAATAACCAAACACCCCATGTCAAAATTTTTGAAAAGCTTCTCACTTGTAGGAAAACAAATTTTCATTGTTAATACAAATAGAAACGTAAAATTTTCATCACTTTCATTCTCTTGAATACTAAAGGTAATGCATAACTAATATGCATTCCCGGGTATATTCAAATGAAGCCACATTGAACTAGGAGCGTTTGGGTTATCTCTTGCCTTTTGCCAAACACCCCCACTAAAAACCATTTTATGCATAAAATGAGTCGAGATAACCGCAACTCCAAATCCTTTTCATATAGGCACACACTAGAATCAAAACGCTAAGTTTATTCTTATTTTTAACATGTAAATTCTTGCTCATAGGAATAACCATGGTAGCCGCAAGATTCTATGATAACAAAAATACTCTTAGCTACATTCCTAAACATCACAAAACCAAGGGCCTCTCCAAAGAACAAGTCGAAATCTTTAAGAGTCTAGAGCAAAGGTACTTCCATGAGGGTAGAACCATTCACTCCTCCTTTGTTGATGGAACCAATCTCCGTCAAGAACTTGCCACCATTCACTTCGATTGTCTTCTTGACATCGATGAACCCATTTGCCCTAGGTTTGTTTTAGAATTCTATGCTAGTGTTACAACTTTCATTGATGAGGATGATGAATTTGCTCTTAGGTTTAGGATCAATCAAAACGACTACTCCATCTCCTTAAGCCAATTTGCTCAAGTGCTAGGATTTCCCAACCAAGGTACATGTGTCTACTCGGATAAGTGGTCACTCACAATCCTTGATGCAATCAATGACCGCTCTCTTCCCTACCAAACTCCTTTAGCGGATAAGGATGTCATTCGTGAGCACCTTTTTAATGTAAGGGGCACTCCAACCCGTGTCACCCGAAAGGGAAAGGAAGTGAACCGAGATCCATATGGTATGGAGCTCAATGAGCTTAAGCCCGAATTTAAGAAGTGGGAGGAAATCCTTAGAGCCAATGTCATTAGCACTATAGGAAATAGGGACCATATCAATGCTTGCCTTTGTCACATGCTCTACAACTTGTCCACCCGTCAACCATTCAATTTAGCCTACTACATTGCTAGGAGAATGATTGACATTCCAACTCAAGGATCGGTCGCTCTTCCTTACGGGATGCTCCTCACCCGTCTCTATAGAGCATTTGCACCCATTCCACCAAGCCCAAAAGGGTTGAAGCTTGACTATGCTCTCATCCCTCACATTTTTGTGCCCTTGAGTGACGAGCGAGTAGCTAAGACTAAAGGCAAAAGGGCAAAACCTCCAAATCCTTCATCATCATCATCAAATAGCTCCGAGGACGGTCTCCCAAATTCTCGCCTTCCACCTCAAGAGTACTATGCATCTCTCCTCGAGATTGAGAATGAATCGGTGGAGTTCAAGCAAACCAAGGGGATGTTCAAGTGCCTCGGTAGGATGATGACAAAGATCTACAAGAAGTTTGATAAGTGAGGTTCATTTGAAGGAGTGTTTGGAACAAGACAATAATTATGGTGTATGATACAATTTGGTTGTTTTTAATTTGTAGGATGATAATATGACTTAAAACAAAGTTGTATGCTAACCGGTTCATGCAGGGGGATAGCACAAGTGTGTTATCAAATTTTACCCATTTTCACTTTAATGTGAAAATCGTTAGCCTTTGGTCAAAGTCTATGCTCCACTATGTTTGTATATGTGTTATCAACTTTTCCTAACTAGAAATAATTATTGTCACATGTTTTAAGCAAAATTTTAGGTTTCAGAAAAGTTCCCGACACCTAAAAAATGGGTCTTTGAACTTTTCTGGTGTCCACGGATCAGACGGCACCAAATATTTGGTACCGTCTGTTATGCATTTTGCTACCGCCGTACCTGTACAGGCGGACCAGGCGGCACCATTTTATGGGTTTCACCTGTGTAAACTTTTGGTGCCGTGGATCCTACAGGTAATTTTCTAAATTTCGCTTATTTCAACATTCCAAATTACAATACATTGCTTCTAGGATAGTCTTTACTAGTTTTTATCCATATTAGAACTAGTTTAACACACTTGGGCATATAGGATATCCATTTCCTACCAAAATTCAAAAATTTCAAAAATTCACCCAAGGAACCCTTTTGCATAAAGGAAGGAACCAAAATTTTGGTTCCTTGCAATCCGTGGGTGACCTGATTCTAAGAATCCCACAATCATTAGAACACATTTATTGCAAATCATTGTCACTTCACTCCATTCTCCTTGTATGGATTGACTTGGGTGATATGACTAGCATTAAACCCACTTCCAAATCATTAGGAACCTCATCTCTTCTATGGATTAACATCAAATCAAACACATTTCTCCACAATTCCACAATCCTATAAATTAAGAGCTTCTAGGATGATCATCCTCACACCTTCTCAAATCTTGTCATCTACTAGCAAAACCTTAAGCTAAAAATGACTAAGTCTTCACCATCAACCAAGCCTTGCATGAGAACCGCTAGAATGAGCGTAAGACAATGTTGCTTTGTCAACATAAGCGCCTCATCCGAATCCTCACCCTAAACAATCTCATCTCCCATAAGAGATGAGAATTTCCTCACTTTGACTACACCTACACCACCTCTCAAATCACTCCACCACCAACAAAGACTCCTATCACAAGCTCACCACCTCCCGCTCCTATCCAAACATCAAAGTCACCATCACCTCCCAAATCTCCCACTCTCATCCCATTAGAGTTATTCTCTACACCACCTACTTCTCCAAATTCTTTCTTGGAGGACTTGGAATATTTACCTCCTAGGCCCAATCATCCACCACCACTACCATCTTTTGGCACTATTGAGCGAATAGCTCATGAGTCTCCACGTCCATCATTTGACCCAAACGGCCCGTTAGGGCCTAAACCTCTTCTTTTCCATCCTATCCACAAGGAAATCCATGGTCCTTTGTATGGGGATCAACCATTACCTACATCATCCATGCCTCCTCATTTGGAGGACATTGAGGAATCCATGTGGGATGATCACCCCACCAAAGAAGAGATTGAAGCCGAGCTCAATCATTTCCATCAATTTTCCAATATGGTGGACTCCCATCTTAGTGAAACCATGAAAATGCAAAGTGCTTTGCTAGCCTCAATAATCACCACTTCAACCACCAACACCAACAACTCCACCATTCCACCACCACCAAATCATGAACCATACTACCCTCCTAGACACGGTTGCTCCAATTGTGAGCGGACCGCTCACATTCCCGAAAGGACCCTGGTGATGGTCCATGAGCTTCAAGACGAAATGAGGTTCATCCTCAATCACATCCTAGAGAGCATCAATGCTCTTTCTCATCCACCACCTCAGTAGGAGGGTCCTAGTTTATTTATTAAGCATTTTTTACTTTTCTAGAATTTTCTTTGTCTTTTTCTAATTTTTTAGGATAATTTTCATTTATATTTTCTAGGATTTTATTCTTTTATCAACACTTCATTGTGTTCCCTTTTCATGATCTTCATATCATGAAAAATTTTAACAAATGATTGGTGTTTATTATATTGTTGTGGATTGTTACATGGTGTTTGGAAATACTTGTGATGATGCTTATTACTAACATTTTTTTTGTAGCTTTTTCACAATCCATGTATCTTTCTCTTGGCACCCAATTTAGGGGGAGCATTGGTCAAGGGGGAGATAATGGCTCGAACTCATCACATATTCCGCCTCGCATCTTATTTTTGTTGAGAAAAAAGGGGGAGAAATATATAGAACTTGGTTATAATTGACTTCCTGAAAAAGTCAAACTGCATACTTTGACTTTCTAAAAAGTCAACATCATACTTCAACTAATGAAGACTTTGACTTTCTAATAAAAAGTCAACTGCATACCTTGACTTTCTGAAAAAGTCAACATCATGTCTAAATTGGACTTACTTGCATTATCATCTTTATCTTTCAAGTTCTAAAACTAATATTTTTATAACTCTTGTACAATCTTTACATCTTTTATAAAAATAAAATTTATGTTTTGTCCTCAACAAAAAGGCGGAGATTGTTAATACAAATATCGTCATTAAACGTTATTTATATTTGATGATCTTTACCTAAGTTTTGTTAACGACAAAAGTAAATTTAACTTTTATAAAGCCTAAAGCTTGTCAAGTTTAATAGATGTTAAAACAAGCTTTTCAAATAATATCTTCATCACTCAAGCATTTACATTGTGATTAATCATATTTTTGATATGACTCTAAACCATAATGTATGTTAATATTTTTAGATCAAGAATGTTTTAGTTTCTTAAAAACAAAACATTACATATGTATTTACATTTTAACATATTTCTAAAAATAGAAAAACAACACATGACATCATGTAGTGCATCATTGAAATCCTTAGAAGATTTCACTAGATACTTTGTGTAGATTTAGACTCTACATATCTTACACAATATTGGATAGATATGGTTGACTTTGGTAATATTTTGGTAATCTTGCTGTCAGACCCCGGCGGCACCAAATATTAACACGGACGGAACCCTTTCAAGGGATCCGTGGTCCGTGGTGCTTGCTGATCATTTTGGCTATAAATAGCAAAGCCAAACCAAGTTGTTTTTCATCCCTTTCTATCATATTCACATACATTCCTTCTCTCTAACATTTCTAACTCAGTTTCATATCATATTAGTGATCACTTTTGTAGCAAAGAAGATCAAGGGCACATTAAAGCTTCAACGAGAAGTTGAAAGTCTTGTTTGTTTGTTGTTGTATGATCTTGTGTTGATTCATACATCATTGTTGTACCAAACCATCATAATCTTGTGAGTGTGAGTTGTTAGTATTTTAGTCCTTAAAATACATGGTGTGTGGGAGTGGTTGTACCCTTGAAAAGAACTCGACATCTAGCTTAGTGTCGGAAATAGTGTGTAAGCGAAGTGTAAAGGTTTCTCCGCCGCTGAAAGGAGCTTGTTGGCTAGTGAAGTTAAACTCTCGAGTGTAAGACTCAAGGAGTGGAGTAGGGCAAGGAAAAAGAGTCCTTGTAGACCGAACCACTATAAACAACTTGTCGTGGTTTGATTGTTTCTTTCCTTAACTACTCTCTATATATTGTTTGCATATTGATTATCATTCACTAACATATCTAAGATCAATATCAATTGATCTTTCAATAAGTTTCAAAACAAAGTTTTTAATCGGTAAACTATTCAACCCCCCCTTCTAGTTTTCCACAAAGATCGTTGATTGGACTTGCGAATCACACAAACAATAAACGTTGTTTCGAATAGATATTTTTTTCGAATTAATCATGGCTTGAAAAAAATAAACTTGGATTTGTTGTAGATTTCACGAAACCTGCACAAAAACACTAAAAACACAAAAATTTGTGCCAACATTTCTTTCAACACAAAATCATTTTCGAGAAACGAATACTTGTGAAAGCACAATAACATTCACCTGTCATATACAAAACATGTGCTAGTTATTATCACATAACCAAAATGTGCTATAACAATAAAATAAGGGTGTTCAAAAAAACCGAAAAATCAAAACAACCGAGGAATCGTACCATAACCAAACCATATATTAGAACCATGGTCCTTGTGGAAAACTAGAAGGGGGGGTTGAATAGTTTTGCCGATTTTAATTTAGTTTCAAAAACTTTAGATTCGATATTATGTGAAATCGTATGGACGAAGAGAAAGTATAGATCTAATGGTAATGCAAGTAAATAAAGTAAAGTAAAGGATAGAAATGACACAACCGATTTATAGTGGTTCGGCTACAAAGACACCTTCCTTGCCCTACTCCACTCCCCGAGTCACCTACTCGAGAGTTCAAGCACTATGTCAAAAAACTCCTTCAACTTGGCGGAGAAGCCTTCACAACGTTTCTTACACCTTTTTCCGGTACAAAGCTAAATACCGAGTCCGTAACACGGTGGACCAAACCAACACGACTACTACACAACAACTATGTGAAATATCAAATACAAGATCTTTGCTACAGAAATCTTGTGGAGGAACAAATCAATCAAGGACCCCTTGCTTGGATGACTTGTAGAATGCTCGTGATCTCGCCTTAGAGAAACCTATATGAGAATCACAATAGAAAGAAAGAAGAACAACTCTCAAGATCAAGTGATCTTTTGTTAGAAGAGAATGAGAGTGTATGAGAGAATTAGTAAGAAGAGGGGTGAGTTAGAATGAAGAAATGGCTCTCTATTTATAGGCAAAACTTTCCACTGTTCCCCGGATCCCACAGATCCCTCCCTTAAGGGATCCGTCTGGTGTAAACCTAGGGATCCGTGAGACGCTCCTCTTTGCCCATGGGTTTTTTGGTTATGGGTCATGGGTTATGGGTTGGTCCATGGGTATTTCTTTAGATACAATCTATCTAATGAGTTCAATATATCTAGTCAAGTGGGTATGGGTCAATACCATGGGTTATGGATATGATCCATGGGTTGTGATTTTTACCCATCATAATAAACTATTACAACAAATGATTTATTACAACAATTTGTATTAAGTGATTATATGTAAATGCTTTAGAAAAATAACATATATCCTTATTATTTTACTTATGATAACATTATTTTTGTTATCAACAAAACACAAAGAGATCGCAAAATATTAATAAACATTTTTACGGTTTATTTGTATTAACAATATCCCCCTTTTTGTTGATGACAAAACATAATGTTATGATGAGTAAAAATTAAGATTAGATGTATGTTTTGAAAGCCCTTAGTTTTACTTCTTCTCCCCTTTTTTGTCGAAACAAAAAGTTAACCCAAGGAAGAAATAAAATGTGGAAAAATAGTCCACGTATCGCCTACTCCCCCTTGACAGTAGCTCCCCCTTGTTTGGGGCATCAAGTGAGAAAAAAAATCCTACAAAGAAAAGGTTAGTAGTAACATGCATAAGTAATCTTGTGATTGACGAGAATCAAGATTGGGAGCCAAGGTATGTAAACAAGGCCTTGTAAAAAAATAAAATCTAGTGGTATTTATGCCACAT
Organism: Chrysanthemum seticuspe; assembly: GCA_019973895.1. Taxonomy (NCBI): domain Eukaryota; kingdom Viridiplantae; phylum Streptophyta; class Magnoliopsida; order Asterales; family Asteraceae; genus Chrysanthemum; species Chrysanthemum seticuspe. The sequence continues at coordinate 97,267,092 of BPTQ01000002.1, forward strand.
ACAAGCATGTAAAAATAAGAATAAGACTTGTTCTTGAAAATGAATCAAAAGAAAAATACTAAAAATAGAAAATAGCAATAATGATTCCTTCCATGCTTGCATAAGGTTAATAATGGCGGTTTTGATGAGCAATGGTATTGATGCGATCAAGAATGAGGTTGAGTATGAATCGCATTTCTTCCCTAACTTTTATTGCAGTGTCGCTAGTAGATTGGCAATGTTCATAATGTAAGTGATGTGGGTAATGAGTGCGGAAGTTATCCGGTTTGTTTTGATATGTGAGTTGCGGAAGATGTGGTGGAAAATTAGGAAAATACGGATCAAAGTCCGGAATATTTGGAAGTGATGGTGGAAAAGAACCTAGATGTTCTTGTAGCTTAATGGGAGCTAAGGATGGTGATGTTTCAAGGTCTTTGAAAATTGTGTTTGGGGAAGTGGGAGGTGTCAAAAAGGCTATTTCTTTTTGTTTTGGTTGTTGAGATCTTGTTGGAGTCTTAAGGAGTTCCAAAAGAGTGACTTTAGATGGTGAGTTGATGGGTGATGAAGTTGGTGTACTTGTTGGTGATGAAGGAGGTGCTATAATGGAAGCATCTTGTGGTGAGTTAGTGGTTGGTGATGAGCCATTTGATGATGGTTTTGCTAAGCAACAAGACCGGATGCTAATCTGTGCGGATATCCTAAATTATATCATCTACTCTATCTTTGTACATATTTTATCAAAAACAAAATACAAAAATAGAAAACCAACAAAACAAAATAGAAAAATATAAAACCAACAAAAATCCATAAAAATCAAAAAATTTGAAAAAATACCAAAAATATGTTTTCTAAAGACATGTCTGCTGGTATCGATAACATCTGCGGTCTTAAAAATGTCATTCAATAATGGCACGGGACCATAGATGAAGTTCGAACAGGAGGTGTAAATATTCTTTGTCAAAACATGTCAAAAATTAATGGCTTGCAGTTACTTCTGACTGTGACCCGCGCTTAAACCATGGCTTGCTATTATTTCCGATAGCAACCCGTTCTTCAAAGAAAGGAAAGTGCTGCGCTAAACCATCTTTCAAAATTCGTGCACTTATCCTAAATACTAATTTGAGGAAAGTATGTCGAAGGACTGCTGTTCCTACACAAATGTTTTTCCGTCTAAAATTCTTCAGAAAAATATTTGCTGTATTTCAAAATGGTGGAAAATGAGTTGCTTGAAAAATCAATCAGATTCAGAGTTCTTATAAAATTTGCAAACTCAATCAATGACTTCAGCGCTGTTAAACTTTTCAGAAAATGAGTCATTGATTGAGGGGGAGAATGTTTTCAAATTTATATCATCTAACGGGCTTTCTTAATTATCCTAATATGCTTAATTAAAAATGATGTTAACCTATGTTGAAGGACTAGGTGCCTAGGATATGATTGCTAGGATTAGATGATTAGAGTTTGATGTACACATTATTCCCATACATTTATATGATCTGATGGATATGTTGAATTGACTTTTATTAGTCGATTGCTGTTTGGGTGTTGTCGACCACCATATATTTGTATGTGTGTTCACTAACGTATGCAGGTATCTTGGTATAAGAATGTTCCCGATCAGGATCCTACATAATATGATGTTTGGATGCCGAAAGGAAAGGGTAACTAGATCTTGGGTTGACAAATGAAGAAACGGAGCTTAATTGGACTTCTATGGAGAGTTGGCATAAATGCAACGTAAGAGGTCTCACTGCATTAGCAGATGGTTTTCTTCTAAGTGATTGAAGACACGGAGCTTAATTTGACCTCAGTTGGCATGAAAAAATGCAACGTAAGAAGTCTCACTGCATCAGCAGACGGTTTTTTCTTCCAAGCCCTACAGCAACAACATAAGCCTCTCAACCACCTAACGTATCTTTGTGCAGGATACCATTTTTAAACAATTTTGATATAATTTGATTAAAATTGTTTTGAAAATGGAAAATATTGTTTTGAAAATTAATTGAACTAAATTTTGGAAATCACCTGACTTCATTTTATCAAAATATAAGTCACTCAATCATCGACTACTGTCATCGATTGAGGGGGAGAGTGATTTAAAATAAAATATTTTCAAACGATATTTCTTCATAAAAGTCCGTTTGTACAATAATAAGTGGTGATCTAAAGATTTAATATTATGTCATGGTATGATTTTTCTTTAAAATCAAGATCTTTTAAAATAAAATTTTTTCTGTTCTTGTTTGATTGTGAAATTGTTTTATTTTACTTTAAGATCTCTTAAAAACCATCATACCTGACACTAACAATCTTTAATGTCTTAATTTGGTCCTTATCTGTCATTTTTCAAAATTAGATCTTGCCACGTCTTTCCCCTAAAAATTTTTAAATGATTTAAATCAATTGGGATCACAAATCTCAAAAGGTTTGAAATTTTTGATCGGGGGAGAGATCGTGATTTAAATCTCAAATTTGTTTAAATGGAATTGGTTTTAGTCCTTAAATGGCACTCCTTCCTCCATGTGCCAAACGACTTTCAAATATACAATGCACATGTTGAGGAGGAGGATTTATCCAAAAACAAGATAAGTATTTAAACCTGGCCACATATTCTCCCATGTTTTCCAAACCTGATTAAATCACTTGAGATCCAAAATCTCAAAGGGTTTGATATTTTTGATCAGGGGAGAATTTGTGATTTAATAATGAAATTTGATAAAGGATGATCGATTTGATTCAAAAGTGCTAGTTCTCTCTAATATGTGCTAAACTCTTTCGTTTATCGATGCACATATTGAGGGGGAGCAAATGGTTTCTTAATGGCTTTTGTAATCGTGGAAGTACTTCAAAGATCTCTTGCCTCTATTTGATAAAATTATTTCAAATATCATACGCACATATTGAGGGGGAGAATTTACCAAAGAAAATCAAATGGCTTTTTCTAAGGAAATTGTGATCAAGAAATTATTTCTAAGAACTCTTGCCTCCATGTGCTAAACAATTTCAAAATCATATGCACATGTTGAGGGGGAGCATTTCTAAATGATTAAAACAATTAAGGTACAAAATGCTTTGATATTATATCACAAGTACCTTGATTGATTTTTCAAATGATTTTTCAATTGGTTTCAAGAAGGAAAGAACAATACCAAAAGACCGACCAATTTACTTCATGCATGGTGATATAAGGATGGTTAGGTTAGGTATTCGTTCCCATGATCCGCCAGAACCAGAGGGATCTACCCAGGGGACAATCCACTAGATAGTGTAGAGTCCTTAGGTATATTGAAAAAAAGGAGAAAAATGAGAATATGGGAAGAGTGCGGACTGAGACAGAGCTAGTACTGGAATAAACCCAACAAGGTTCTAGTTATGAAGTCTCGGTAAGCACTGAAGGGGTTGAAGAATGAAAAAGAATTGAATGTGAAAAAGGGCGAAAAGAAATAGCCCTCCATTTATTCAACCTTAGGGCAGAAACCGGGTTCAATACATATGCTACTGGTGGTTACCAAGGTAACGCCGGTATTGAAGACAAAACTTCATGGACCCAGTGACGCACTGCACTACAACTTCCCAAGCTACTCAAGTTCCTCTTAAAAGGGCTTGTTTCATTCTCACGGGGAACCGACATAATCTATCGACTTTCTCTTAGAGATGGTTGATATTGAAGTAGGAGACCCTCTCCCTAGTATCCGGCACAGGAACCAAAAATGCACAATTGAGTCTAGAGCCAAGAGATCATCCACTATATCTCATTAGGACACAAAATTAATGAAGACTTGTTGTTTCACACAATGTGGAAAGTAAGATTATATATTAAGAGTCCTATGCATTATCCTTGTGGTATTGCCAGAACATCCGAGTGATATGTAAAAAATATTCACGATGAAGATGGAAATCCTTCTAGAGCCAACATCAAACAAGCTCTTGGTGGGTGACATGTGAGATCTTTTCTAAAGATCAAACTTGTGACAACTGGATAGAAACAATGGGGCGATTCACTCGTGAATCAACCTTGGTCCAGGATTGGAATTGACGAATACTTTTGGAAAAACCGTTCGATGTGCAAACCTTCTTTTCTCTAGCACGTCGAATGTGTATTCATTTTCAAACACAAAAAGTATCTCTGGTTGAAAAATACATTTGGAAAAACCGTTCGATGTGTAAATCTCTTCTTTTCTCTAGCACATCGAATGTGTACTCATTTTCTAATACAAAAGGTATTTTGATTGAAAATTGATTTTTCTCATAAAACCTTCGTCGTATTGCAAAACTCTTTCTTCGAGCAATACGCGATTGTTTTCAAATCAATTTTTCATCAATCAGTGAATCTCAATTCGCTGGTTCACTCACTCCGGGTTGTCTTCTTTGAGACGTTCCGGTTTGAGAACAGCTAGAACAGCTGCGAAACCCTGTCAAGGAGATTCTTCAGAATGATACCTGATCACAGGCACGTACTGATCAACGGGGAACCGTGGGCCATGTACCTCAATTCAACGAAAGTGATCAAAGACACTTTCGTGTGTTTTATTGCTAACTGTTGTTTGCAGGTACATTTGGACGGTTGCAGCTGATCAGAATTTAGAAGTCAATCCAAAGCCGCATGCTCACAGCATCCACACTTATTTGAAGAAATCATGACTGGTGCATATCTACATAACTTGGTTCTGATATTTTTATACTATGCTTCTGCTACGCTGCTGCAAATATCATGAACCAGTAAAGCTTCCGCTACTCTGATGGAAAGATGTCATGATTCAAAAGTGTGAGCATGTCGGTCCAAAAGTCACAACATCACATGATGGCAACACAATAAAGGGTGATCCAGAGATTTACTGTGGTTGATGATCTCATTGAAAGCTCGAAGATCATCAATGATGTAGATCAGTTCAAAGGCCTCCACTTAAAAGTACAAATCAATGCGGACTTTGAAGAATCGCTACATAAGCACGAAGATTGCGGAATTGAAGAATTAAAGTCTACGAGCTCAAGAACAAAGACAAAGAAAGAATGCTAGGATGCAAAATGTATTTCATGGGGTGACCTCCCTTAGGGGGAGATTGTTAGGAATTGGAAATTCCATGTTAAAGTGTCGGTCACCCCAATTATAGTCTAGCATATGTTAGCTCGTAGACTTGTAGTTATTTATGTTATTTAGTAGTTAATTAGTTAGTTTGTAGCGTAGTATAGTTTAGTGTAACACCGTGGAGGAAGGACGGGTCTGTACCCACTGTATACCTGATCCACAGGCCGATAGGAGGTCGTGTATTCTGTAACTATAAATACCCCTTCCATCCATGGAAGGGGTGGAGCTTTCTAATCTAACCTTTCACATTTTGTTCATCAAGTCTCTACCAAGAAACTCCCTCTCTCTACTTTCTCTCTCTAAATGGCTAACATGTATTTCTATCATCCAAGACCACCCGAATCATCAAACACAATAATATTTACGATCCTACAAGAACCGTGCCTCCGTTTAAGCATCATGAACAATCTTCAATCCCTGAAATCATAATACTGACAAGCATAATTCTAAAAAGAAAAAATGAAAGAAATGAAAAACAAATCTAACTCACTTTCGTAGGAATCACGGTTGCATTTAGCGAATGCAACAAGCCTTTTAAACCACTTGGTGTCCCAAGTGGACGAGTGAAGTCTCGTGAGGGTTTACAGGGAACACACCCACAAAGTTCATTTAAAAACTAATACAAGGTTACTGTGTTTTAAAATGAAAGAATTAAATCAGAGGAAAGTTACGTCGTAACTACTATGAGGGAGGTACGCCGTAACTGGCAAAACCTGGTATGAGCCTTCAAGCGAGTAGTTACGGCGTAACCACTGAGATGGTATTACGCCGTAATTGGTAATGCGTCAAGAATACTGCTGCTAAAATGTTGGTTACGGCGTAATCACATGAGTTACGCCGTAACTCTGTTCAGATCAGCAACTGCAGTAACAATTAGTTCCTCGTTTCCTGCAAAAATGGTTAGAAAACACAAAACCCAACAGAAAGGAAATAAAAACAAAAGAAAGGGATAATTCAGGTTGTCTCCCGAAAGAGCACTTTTCTTTATTAACGAGTCTTTAAGTTAGACTCAGAGTTGCGGGGCTCCTATGGGGGCTTTTGGTCTTGCCCCACTTCTTCAATATCATTCATCAAACTATGCCTCATCCATGCAACATTCGAGGCAGTTCGGAGGTATTCAATGGTTTCGATTTTTCGGACTTTACAAAATTTCTCTTCCGGTCCCAGGTGGTAGCGAGTGAATTCATATTTTTCGACAATAATTGGAGGTGGTTTTTTGTAGATAATCCCTAGGAGTTTGCACCTCCTTTGTTCATAAGCTTCGTCATCGGGATCAGTGAACTCCTCATTTCCTTGCAACTTAAGGCAATCAAGGATTCCTTCAATATCATCGTCATCAGAAGCTGTGTCCTTGAACCATTCTTCATCGAGCAGATTCTCCACTAGAACGCGCTTGCATTCTTCTTTGTCATTACTAACCAAATCCTTGTCATTTTCAATTGTTGTTTCACTAGTGTTGTTGAGACTTTCGTAGTTTGAATTTTCTCGATCCATGTATTCCTTCCAAATCTTCTCTTTGGTTAATGTGTCCACATGTCCATACTTAATCTTCACCCAACTATCGAATCTTAGGTTATCCAGCCAAGGTAAACTCGTTCTCTTCTCATCATTGGTCGAGGACCAAGAATTCATTTTTTCCTATTCTTCCAGAGCTGCTTCCCCCGTTACACATTTCATCATACGGGTTGCATGACGCCCAGAAAATTTTCCTAAGAGATTTTACTCTTTCACACCAGTGACTGTGTAATTTCTTATTGTCAGTTTCACTTAAATGCTTATCCGTGCAGTTTATATCATTATTAGCCTCTTCCTTTTTCTGAATGTGCTCTTCGTAATCAATTTTTAGCTTCTTAAGAAGATTTGGATTGATCTTGGCATCCCCAAATTGAATTGCGTACCAATCTTTAAAGGCTAACTCACCGAATTTTATACAATGTCTTTCATGCTCATTAGGGCATGACCATTCTTCCTTTCTTTCATTGTATCCGCCATTGCAATACTCGTGGAAAGGGCTACATGTAGGCCATGCTCTTGTGGTCTCCTCATCGGTTATGATGACAGGAGCACATTAGTGAGTTATAAGTGGCTCTTCTTCATCTTCAAAGGAGAGTTTCTCGAGTCTTTCCTTATCAGTGTAAGCAGTCCATAAAAACTTGTTATTCTTGATTCTCTCTTTGTCAGTACCTCCATCACAAGTTTCGTTTCTGGGATCACATGAAGCCCATAGGTCAAACGAGTCCCCCTTAGTTACTGGTATGGCTTTGCACCAGTGATACCTTTTTTTAGATGGTGATAAAGGAGATAGGTTAATATCGTGGGACCAATCACCAGTATTTTGAGTCTCTGATTCACCTATATCAAAGAAGCTGTCGGCCCATGTATCACAGTTACGCCGTAACTGAGATTCTTGGTTACGGCGTAATTCGTTAAAGTGGATTTCCTTAGTATTCTTCACAACCCCATTGTCGCTGTCAAACACATAGTTACGCCGTAACTCATTAGGCATGTTACGGCGTAACTCAGATCTGTCGACAAAATCATCCCCTAAATCCGTATCATTAACCTGAACCTTTGAGTTATCATCAGAAAAAATCACCTTACATTCCATAGCTGTAGGATCTTGGTTTAACACAAACAAGGTAGGCGTTAGGTTAAGGGTTTAGAGAGAGAAAGTGGGAGAGAATGGGAACTCTAGAGAGACAAAGAAAAATGTATTATGAAAGCTCCAACCCTTTGCCTTGGAGGGCAAAGGGTATTTATAGGGTACAAGCTTAGACGCCTCTACAAGGCTGTGGATCAGGCATACAGTGGGTAAAGACCCGTCCGTCCTCCACGGTGTTACAAAGTAATCTAAATACTAACACTGAATTACTACGACTACGAGCTTTCTAACGAGTATACATACTTGAGGTGACCGACACTTTAAGTACTGGATTTACTAAATCCCAACAATCTCCCCCTAAGGGAGGTCACCTCAACTTACAATGATTACAAACTGATATAACATTTCGTTGTTCTTGGTTTCTTTGATTAAGCACTTTTGGTCTTTAGCTCGTAGTCTTTGATTCATCATGTTCTGCATGTTTTGAAAAATCGAGTGGAGGTATTAAACTGATCCACGTGATGTTAGAGTATTTGAACCAGCTTTGAGATTATCAGCAACCATAAATCTTTGACTCTTCCATTGTGGTGTTGATAGTATGTAATGTTGTGACTTTTGGACCGACATGCTCACATTCTGGATCTTGATATCTTCTTATCAGAGTAGCGGAAGCTTTAGCTGATTCATGATATTTGCAGCAGCGTAGCAGAAGCATGAAGTGAAAATATCAAATTCATTGATGCACTTATCATGATTTCTTTAGAGATGAATGTATTGAGTGAGCATGTGGTTATAGATTGACCGCATCATTCTGATCAGCTGCAAACGTCGGGCATACCTGCATACAACAGTTAGCAATAAAGCGCATGAAAGTGTCTTTGATCACTTTCGATGAATTGAGGTACACGGCCCACGGTTCCCCGTTGATCAGTACAAGTACTGCCTGTGATCAGGTATAATTCCTAAGAATTTCCTTGACAGGGTTTCGCAGCTGCTCTAGCTGTTCTCAAATCGGAACGTCTCAAAGAAGACAACACGGAGTGAGTGAACCAGCGAATAGTGATTCACTGATTAATGAAAAGAGATTTGAAACACAATCGTGTACCGCACAATAGAAATTCTTTTTGCAATACAACGAAGGTTTTAATGAAAATCAATTATCAATCATAAATACCCTTTAAATTTGAAACATTAATACACAGTCGATGTGCTATGAAAAAGAACTTTTAAGCACAACAACCGGTTTTTCAAAGGTATCCGTCAATCCATAACCTGGACCAAGGTTGATTCAAGATTGAATCGCCCCATCGTTTCTATCCAGTTGTCACAAGCTTGATCTTACGAAAAGATCTCACATGTCACCCACCAAGAGCTTGTTTGATGTTGGCTCTAGAAGGATTTCCATCTTCATCGTGAATATTTACATATCACTCGGATGTTCTGGCAATACCACAAGGATAATGCGTAGGACTCAAGATATAATCTCTCTTTCCACATTGTGTGAAACAGAGAGTCTTCATTGAAAGTGTCCTAAGGAGATTTATTGATGATCTCATGGCTCTAGACTCAATTTGCGCATATTTGGATCCTGTATCGGAGACTAGGGAGAAGGTCTCCTTCTTCAATATCAACAATCTCTAAGAGAAAGTCGATAGATAATTTCGGTTCCCCGTGAGAATGAAACAGGTCCTTTTAAGAGGAACTTGAGTAGTTTGGGAAGTTGAAGTGCAGTGCGTCACTGGGTCCATGACGTCTTGTCTTCAATACCGATGTTACCTTGGTAACCACCAGTAGCAAATGAATTAAACCCGGTTTCTGTCCTAAGGTTGAATAATTGAAGGGTTATTTGTTTTCACCCTTTTCTCATTCAATTCTTTTTCATTCTTCAACCCCTTCAGTGCTTACCGAGACTTCATAACAAGAACCTTGTTGGGTATATTCCAGTACTTGCTATGACTCAGTCCGCACTCTTCCCATATCTCATTTTTCTCCTTTTATCATCATACCTAAGAACTTCTACACTAACTAGTGGATTGTCCCTGGGTAGATCCCTCCGGTTCTGGCAGATCATAGGAACAAATACCTAACCTTATCATCCTTATATCACCATACATAAAGTAAAGTTGGTCGGTCTATTTGGTATTGTTCATCTGCCATTGGAACCAATTGAAAACCATTTGAAAATCAATCCAGATACTTAAGATATATTATCAAAGCATTTTGTACCTGAATTGTTTTTGATATTTTTAGAACAAGAGCTCCCCCTCAACATGTGCATCAAGTATTTGAAATTGTTTTGCGCACGGAGGTAAGAGAACGAATTAACTTCTTTGATTACCATTTTCTAAAAGATATCAACATCACTTCCCTAATCAAATCTAGTAGATAAAGCATTTTGGGGAAGGATGAGGTTTTCATAAGTTTGCTCCCCCTCAATATGTGCCTTGGAGTTTGAGATTGTTTTGCACATACAAGAGGAAACCTGCACATTGATCACGTTTCAAATCTTAGTGGTTTAAGATAAATGCTCACCCTCAACATGTGCATGGAAAAATTGAAATCGTTTGGCACATGTGGGAAGGAGAGCTTGTACATCCTTATAAAACCATTTACCGAATTATCAGTTTAAATCCAATTTAAATCACAAATTCTCCCCCGATCACAATTATCAAATATTTTGAGAATTGTGATCTCTGTAGATTTAAATTGATTTTAAAAGCTTTTTAAGGAGAATTGTGACTTGATAATGAAAGCGTTTTAACTGATAATGATCAGATTTAAAAACTTTACACTCCATTGATTAAACATGCATGATTATCTTTTGAACACAATTGAATGACAAATAACTTTTTGATTTAATTGAAATCATTCTCCCCCTCAATCAATGACATAAGTTGTTGGTTGAGAGATAGATATTTTGACAAGTAAGACCAGCTGATTATCAAAAATAGAGTCCGAGTTATATTGCAAAGCAATTGGTTTTCATTAGATAGTAGATTAATGTTTATAGAATCAGAGCAGGAGATTTGAAAAACATGATAAAGCATGGCTCTGTTCTTTCTTTGAAAAGCGGGTTACTGTCTGAAATGACAGTAAACCAACATTTTTCTCCATTTCGTTTTTTTTTTTTTTTAAGATTCGAACTTCATCTAGAGACCCGTGCCATTCTTTGAGTGGCAACTCAAAGTCCGTAGATGTTATCGAACTGACAAGAAAAACATGATAAAAAAAACAATATTTTTTGAAGATTTTTCAAGATTTTCTGATTTTTATGGATTTTGAAACGTTTTATATTTTTCTATTTTCGTTTTGTTGGTTTTATAATTTTTGTATTTGGTTTTTGAATAGATATATACAAAGAATAGATAGAGTCGGACACCTTTACTCCTCGACGTCTTCCTTAAGACGTTTGAGCGTTTCTGGTTGAAGGCTCTTTAAGCCTAGTCGTGGAAGAATAAACTCAAAGCGTTCTCGAGAAAGAGCTTTTGTGAAGATGTCTGCTAGTTGATATTTAGTCCTTACGAAGTATAGTTCAACCACTCCATTAGCAACTTGTTCCCTGATGAAATGATGTCGAATGTCGATGTGCTTTGCTCTAGAGTGTTGAACATTGTTGCAGCAGAGAGCAATGGCACTTTTGTTATCACAATACATAGGAACTTTGTTGAATACAAAGCCATAGTCAGATAATTGGGATCTCATCCATAAGATTTGAGCACAACAAGATGACATGGCTATGTATTCAGCCTCTGTAGAGGATATGGAAGTGCTCATTTGTTTCTTTGAAGACCAGCTTACGAGCTTGTCACCTAAAAATTGAGCACCACCTGAAGTACTTCTACGAGTGTCTTGACATCCTGCATGGTCAGCATCTGCATAGGCTGTTAGAGACATACCGGAGTCCTTCGGATACCAAAGTCCCATGTTAATGGTTCCTTGGAGATACCGAAAGACTCGTTTAACCACTTCAAGGTGCTTTTTGGTAGGCTTAGCCTGGTTCCTAGCACACATGCATACAGCGAACAAAATGTCTGGTCTACTGGCTGTGAGGTACATCAGGGATCCAATCATACTATGATATTTCGTTTGATCTACGATGATTCCTGAGTGGTCCTCATCCAGTTTTGTACGCTCCACCATAGGAGTGTCAACAGGATCACTGGAGGTAAATCCAAATTTCTTTAAGATTTCATTAGCGTATTTAGATTGATTTATAAAAATGCCTCCGGGACTTTGTGAAATTTGTAATCCCAAGAAAAATGACATTTGTCCCTTCATAGACATTTGAAATTTGGAGCCCATCTCCATAGAAAAACGATCACATTCATTAGGGTCAGTCGAGGGAAAAATAATATCATCAACATAAATTTGAACGTGAATTAAATGTTTGTCTGACTTTCTGGTGAACAATGTTGGATCAACTGCTCCTTTGCTGAATCCGGTGGATAGAAGAAACTTTGATAGTGTATCATACCATGCCCTTGGAGCTTGCTTCAAACCGTAAAGGGCCTTTTTCAAGCGATAGACATGAGTAGGATGCTTTGGATTCACAAAACCTTCTGGTTGGCTGACGTATACGACTTCTTTACGATCTCCGTTGAGAAAAGCCGTCTTTACATCCATCTGATAGACAATCATATTCTTACTTGCAGCATTAGCCAGGAAGATTCTGATTGCTTCGATGCGTGCAACAGGAGCAAAAGATTCCACAAAGTTGATACCTTCTTCTTGACGATAGCCTTTAGCAACTAACCGTGCCTTATTTTTCAGAACATCACCGTGCTCATCAAGCTTCACTTTGAAGATCCACTTGAGAGCAATGATCATTGCACAATCTGGAACTGGTACTAATTCCCAAACATCTAGACGATCGAACTCATGAATTTCTTCTTGCATTGCATTAAACCAGCTGTCCTCAGACATTGCAGTTTTAACATCTTTTGGTTCGATCTTGGAGAGTACTGAGTTGAAGAAGCACCATAAGGCATCAGTAGCAAATTGTTTTCGAGTTGATACGGAACGAGAAGGATTCCCAATGATGTTATTCAATGGATGGTCATGTGTCCATGTTCTAAGGTGTTTGTGTGGTTGTTGTTGAAGGACTGATGTAGCAGAGTTATCCCCTGATGAAGATAGTTCAGGTGTTGGTTCAGGGGCAAAGATGTTTTCAAATGGAGCATCTTCGGGAGTAGCAAAGGGATTAACTTCATCATTGGTGTCAGAAACACTTCCATGATGTACATTCGATGATTGATGATTCGTTGATGAGACCGAGTGATCAGCAGCAGGCCCTTCTTGGCTCAATGACATTGATACTGAAGGATTGTCTTTAGTGACGGGGATAGGAGCAGCCTCTGTTGTTGGAATTGATAGATCATTGGCACTTGGATCATACTGTTCATCAAACATTGGATCAAATAATTTCTTCAAATCATCTTCAGATGGAGGTACATATGGAGTTGCTGGAGAGGGAATTGGTACAAGGGATGAACCAATTGGACTGTTTTGAAGTGCGGGTCCAGAACCGGATTGTCCTGGAGCCATTTGACAGGTCAGCTCATCGAACGTAATGTGAATTGTTTCCATGATATTTCGGGTTCTCTTGTTGTAGATTCTGTAACCCTTCTTGTTTGGTGCATAACCAACAAAAACTCCAATATCTGCCTTTGCTCTTAATTTTCCTAAGTATTGACCATCATTCGTTGGATAGCACAAGGCACCAAACACACGAAGGTAGGACATATCAGGTTTTCGTTTATGAACTAGTTCATATGGAGTTTTTCCATGAGAGGTGTGAATAAGGGAACGATTTTGGGTGTAGCAAGCAGTGGCAATGGCTTCAGCCCATAGAAACATTGGGACCTTTGAATAAATTAGCATTGTTCTTGCGGCTTCCACAAGAGTTCGATTTCGTCTTTCAGCAACACCGTTCTGTTGAGGAGTTCGTGGAACACTTCTTTGATGACTGATTCCAACACTTTCATAGAACTTAATTAAATCTTTGTTAACAAACTCTGTGCCATTGTCAGTTCGAACAATCCTGACAGTATTGTTGAGTCGAACCTGAAGCTGTTTGATGATGACAACTAGAGTTTCATCCTTTGTCCTCAAAAACTTAACCCAAGTAAATCGAGAGTAGTCATCAACAACTACTAGAATACATTTCTTTCCATTTATCGTTTGCACTCTCATTGGTCCGCACAGATCCATATGAAGGGTATGAAGGACTTCCATTACAGAGTTTGTGGGTTTTGGTTTGTGGGCATATTTCGTGCTTTTTCCCAATTGGCAGGCTGAACAAAGATGATCCTTTTCATACTTTAATCTAGGTAAGCCTCTGACAAGATCCTTTCTGGCAAGGTTATTAATGGTGCCGAAGTTCAAGTGATTGAGACGACGATGCCATAACCATGACTTTGTTTTCGAAGCCTTTGATAATAAGCAGATTGGAGAGGACTTCATCATGTCTTCGATAGAGATGGTGTATAGGTTTGAACCACGAGTTCCTCTTAATAATTCCACACCATCAAGTTCTCTAACGAAACAAGTATGTTTTCTAAAAGCCACTTCAAGATCGGAATCACAGAATTGACCAACAGAGAACAAGTTATGACCAAGACCTTCCACATAGTATACCCGGGAAATTACACTATCTCCAACCACATAATCTCCATAACCCATAATAGCTCCAAAATGGTCGTTTCCGAATCTAACTGTCCCGATGAATTTGCTCACGAAGTTCATGAGCCGCTATCGGTCTCCAGTCATATGCTTGGAACAGCCTGAGTCCAGGTACCACAGAACGATTTGAACGAGCTGCAGTTGAACACAGACAAGAATGGATAACTGGATAATTGGGATCCCCATGTAAGAATGAGTTCCATTTGGTTAGTAACAGTGATTGGATCACCCACATCGGACATAGAAGCATTCATATCAGAAATTGAGGCAATGGAATCATTATGAGTCGATGCAGTACTAGTGTTCATATTTGCCCTATTCAAAGTATGTGCACTTCTTAAGGGAACAGTTCTACCAGTAGGCATCCATTTTCTAGTGGGCATTGCCTGATTATCCTTATGGCCAACAGGTATCCATTAATAACCTATCTTACTAAATGTTCTTCCTGTGGGTTTCCACTGTTTTCTAACTTTCTTACTCCTTTGCCTTTTAGCCTTTTTGGCATGATTTTTTTCATTAACAATTTTAACTGGGCATTTGACAGCATTAGACAAAACATTCACACCACTTTCATGGTTAGCAACAGAATTCAAGCAGACATCATTACATGGTTTGCATATAGTAGCCGAATTCGAATTAATTACAGTATGCTTATAGCTAATACTAGAATCAATACGATTCGTTTTATTCAACTCAAACATAGTGTTCCTAGGGTGATCTTCTACTCTTTTCCAATGCACATTCTTAGCTTGCAAGGTCCTATCATTCCTTGTATTGCCTTGAGACTTTGACATGCTCGCTTTAATGTCACTGATTACTCCTGTAGAGGGAATGGGAACATTAGTTGGTTTTGCTACTTTTTGCATTTCCTGTTTAGATGTGTTGGGTTCTAAACTACTTGAAGGCATACTAGAGTTCACATTCATGGTATTGGGCATTGAATGAGTTGTATGCTTGGCACTAGGCATAGAACAGGGTATCAAGGGATTGACTTGCTCACCTAAGGTTTTGGGGCATATTGTAATTAAGCATTCTAGAAGTTCTTGAGATCGTTTGGCATATAAGCATGCATGGCCAATTGCATTATCAAGTGGTTTCTCTAACTTATCCTCTTCTACAATCTCACGGAGACATTCTAGGCTGTCTTTAAGGTATGAGAAATATGTTTGAATAGCAAGTTTGTTATTCCTAAGATGAGGAGGAACATATTTCACAGTCAAAGCATATTTATTACAGACATGCACCTTTGAAGCACCATTCTCCCCATTTGTCATTGGCATTTTCCCTTTTAATTGACTCTTCAGATTCTCAATTTCCTTTTCCAACGAGGTTATTTTTTCATTATTTTTGTTACGAGTGACTTTTATTGACTCAAATAACTCATTGAAATGACGTTTAACCTTTTCATTTTCTTCAAGAAAATTCTCATTTTCCTTTTGTAAAGAGTTAACCAAGTTTTGAAGATGAAAATTTTGAGAATTCCGAGAATCTAAAGGAGGAGGCATTTGGGAGCCAGTCACATTGGTCTTTTCACCCTTTAATTAAGAGATTTGGGCTTTCAATATTTTGATCGTGTTATAATGAGCTCGAATTTGTTCATCGCGTTTGCTAATTTCAAAAACTGCATCAAACTCAGGAACATCAGAGGATGTCTTGATATTTGAGGTTTTAACATTTTCTTTGAGATGTTGATATTTTAATTGCAAAGCAAGATGTTCAACTTCTAATTTAGAAAAATGTCTAACCAGGTTATCATGATCATCCTTTTCGATTTTCTCATGCAATTTTGAATTCGTTGTTTCAAGCTCAATTACACGATCATGGGAGACTTTCAGAGCAACAGATAATTCATGAAATTGAGAAGCATTAATGGAACAATTTGTAGCAGTGTAAAACACATCTTGAGCAATACATTCAGAAATAAGATTCTCATTTAAGGTATGCAAGTTCTTCCTCTCAATCTCATTATATTTTAGTTCTCGCTCATAGTCACTAACCTCAACAATCATTGCATCAAATTCCTTTTCCATTTTCTTAATATCAGAATTAATTCCAATTTTAAGACTCTCAAATTGACCTTTTAATTGTTTGAAGAAAGGCATGACCTCGGTTAAATAACATTCTTTGGTTTGCTCAAAGCCCCTTTCCCCCTCAGTTATCCCTGTAGGTGTGATTCTCTTCTTACACGTTTTCTCAAAATCAACAAACAGCTGATAGACAACATATAAGCTGATTAAGGTCCTGCTATTAGTTGCAATAGATCTAGGAACTAAGTTCATTGGTGTATTAGGAGGATACACAGTTGCTTTTGGCAATTTTCTAAGGGGAGGGTTAGAAACAACAAGATTCTCTGCTTTTTTCTTATCTAAATCCATTTTCCAAAACACTTGTTCAGGAGTTAGAAGTGTCTGAGTCTTAAACTTGTTTAAGGAGATCCAGTTTTCCTTAGTGTAATCATGAGGTTTGATCGTTATGTTATTCTTTTTACACTAAGGATTTTCAAGCTTCTTGTTCATTTTCTCCCTAGTGACTTCATCTGATTTCTTATCTTCCTCAGTGCACTCAACGCAACTAGGTTTCTGCCTAGGCTTAAGGATTTCATTACCATCATAAAGTACCTTATGAGCAGTTCTAGCCTTTTTAATAACCTCTGGACTTGGTTCCTCAACAAGGGGAACGCTATGCTTATCGCTTAAGACTCTATGCTTAGTGATCATGTGAGCAGTCTGAATGGTATTCCCTTGTACGTACAACTTATTCTCAAGTTTGTTTTTCAAAGTTTTTAGATTGGAAAAATCATTCAAAAGTTTTGATTCCTTAGCATTGAATTCTTGCTTAAGCATTTTCACATTTTCTTGAAGTTCTTGTTTTTGCTTAGCAGTTTTAGAAAGCTTTTCTTGTAAGGAGTTTAACTCTTGTTTTAATACTTCTTCTCTAAAATTACTTTTTCTAATAATTGTACGCATTTGGTTATCCATATCCTGCTCACGGGTAGTTAACTCAAACTTAGCCCGCTGTTCATAAATAGCAACTTGTTCCTTATAGGTGTTGAGCACAGTGGTCAAGGAATCATCAGGCACAAATGCAGTGTATTCATCAGGCATGCATTCATTGTTAATTGCAGAAGATTCATCACTAGGTACAACAAGACTGTCATCTTGTTTCACATATTGTTCATTTGGGATAATATTGTTATTTCCCATATTTTCAATATCTGACTCAATGATTTCAGTAGATTGTACTTCATGGTGAATCTTTTGCTCATCAACCACATCATATAGTTTGAGTACCTCTTTAATGATGGATTCCTTGGATGGACTGGCTTGCTAAGATGAAGAGTTCATTGGAGAGGTATTAGCCATGAAGATAGTTTGTGCACATGGTTCATCATCAACGTCCGAGTCAAATGCATCACAGTATGCAACTTGAAAGGCATTGGGATTGTTCTGAACAGCATGCACTGGTTGTTCGTCCACATCTCCATCATATGTTCTAGCATTTCCATCAGACAAGAACAACAGCTCCTCTTCATTCAACATTACACCATTATCTTGTGCTTGAACCAACAACATCTTGTCCCTGAAGTATTCTGCGTTTTGAAGGCGTTTTGGTTGAGTACAGTTCCTAGCAATGTTCCCTTCTTCACCACAGTTGTAGCATTTGATTGGCTTTGCTTGACCCTGGTTTCCATTCCTTCCCCATTTCTGATTTGCAACATAGCCTCTACCAGCTCCACCTCTTCCTTGTTCGTACTGCCTTTCTTGAACTGGTTGAACTGTAACCTTTCCATCTCTGACCAAAGCATGGTTGTGTAGATTGGATGCAGTCCTGATTTCATTGTTAGTGTGAAGTCTGTTGGTATGTGGGGAGAAGGTTAGGTTTTGTTTAACCATAAGAGCCAATTTATTGATAAAGTGCTCCATGACTTCATCAGAATTAGGTTGCTTATATCCCGAATCAGGAACGGGCTTGTGATTATCATTTCCAGTGGGTGTGACTTGTGATGCTTTGGTGAAGAATGCAGTTGTATCATTTGATGAGCTTGTTTCTCCTGGTTGAGATTTGAACTGTTCAAGAATCCTTTTTTCAAACATAGCATGTTTCTCATTCTGAAGAAGGAAGGCATACAATTGCTCATAGTTGGTGTTCTTAAGTCCTTTGGTAAGCTTCACTGAAGTGACAAACTTGTGCCATTTGGGATTCATGTTGTTTACGAATTTTGAGTTCAGCTGAATGTTTGGCATAGTCATCTTGATATTCCTCATATCATTCACCAGCTTGTGGAATCTCACGTAATATTCATAAACACTCTCTTCAGGTTTCATCTTAAAGTGTTCAAATTCATCATACAGCTGTGATTCTCTGTCTTCGATAGTCAATTCAGAACCCGAGAGAAGCATCTTGACATTATCCCAAACTGCCTTAGCTTCTGTGTTGTGATTGATCAGCTTGTAGATGTCTTTAGGAAGACCCTGAAGTATGATGTTAGAAGCCATGATATCAGCATCAGATCTCTTTTTCTCCTTATCACTCAGCTCATCATATGTCTTAGGTCTGTCTAATCCAAAGATCATTGTACCATCTGCTGCAGTATCAATTATGTCTCTTGTGGTCTCAACCCGATAAGGTCCTTCATCAATTGACTTAATGATGTTAATTCCATTCTCCTTTCCTAAGCAGTACAACCTGATTCTTTGTAACCAAGACTCATAGTCAGTTCTATCAAGCATGGGAGGACGAGTATCAGATCTTGCACCTTGCACATCATCAGCAACGGAAGACATGTTTAAATTCTACGGGATTTTACAAATCTTTGACTTAACTGGGAAATAGATTCTTTCACGGGATTTTACAAAATCAAGAGATAAACCGTAAAACTTATATACTTATGCGTAGACAGCACTGTTACGCGTAGGAACTTATGCGTAGACACTTATGCGTAGATGAAAGGCTTACGCGTAGACAGCAAACTTACGCTTAACTTACAAACTTACGAGTAGACACAAGCTTACACGTAGACAGAGTTTACGCGTAGACTAGAGCTTACGCGTAGAGTTTTAGGGTAAAAGGCTTAAGTTTATGCGTAAACCAAAGCTTAGGCGTAAGAACCTTATGCTTAAGTCTCCCTTAGGCGTAAGACAAGCTTATACGTAAGAAAAAGCTTATGCGTAAGAATTGTTACGCGTAAGTTTTATGCTTATGCGTAAAATTAGGGTTTTACCCACAAAGATCCGTTACACTTAACAGTGCATGAGATATCCAAAGTCGAAGTGTTTTTCAGGCTTATCCAAGCAAGAAGAACACTGAGTAACCACCAGAAATGAAGATCAAGTGACAAATACCTTACGCGTAGGATTAGGGTTTCGTTATGCGTAGAAAGTACAAATATTGCCAAACACGTTTTTATGATCAAAACCTTTTACTAAACTTGATTAAGATGATGAAACAACCTTAAAAACACCAAAACAACAAAGCTTGAGGATCAAAACCTCCTTTCTCTCTTACGCGTAGTACCGTACACTCGTATCCAAACACGCATAAAAACCAAGAAAAACTTGTAAAGTTTGAACCTTTTTGCAAGAAACTGAAAGTTTAACACTCAATAAACCTTAACCCATAAGAATCTTGGATTAAAAAGTGTAAAATTTAAAGCTTTAAGGATTCAAAAAACTCGTATACGAGACCACCCTTTTTATGCGTAAAACAAAACTAAACCTTAACCCAAACAATAACTATCAAACCAAGAACATGAGAGATGGATGATCAAACCTGGCTCTGATACCATTTGTAGGATCTTGGTTTAACACAAACAAGGTAGGCGTTAGGTTAAGGGTTTAGAGAGAGAAAGTGGGAGAGAATAGGAACTCTAGAGAGACAAAGAAAAATGTATTATGAAAGCTCCAACCCTTTGCCTTGGAGGGCAAAGGGTATTTATAGGGTACAAGCTTAGACGCCTCTACAAGGCTGTGGATCAGGCATACAGTGGGTAAAGACCCGTCCGTCCTCCACGGTGTTACAAAGTAATCTAAATACTAACACTGAATTACTACGACTACGAGCTTTCTAACGAGTATACATACTTGAGGTGACCGACACTTTAAGTATTGGATTTACTAAATCCCAACAATAGCTGGTTTAGATCCTTCAGGTTTATCGTTATTCCTCCTTACTTTTTCACTGAGCTTCATCACCATGGATTCTAGATTTTTCAGAGTTGAGTCGTGCTTGGAAAGGTTTCTGTCAGTGTTTTCCTGGAATTCCTTCAACCACTCATCTTGCTCCTTTTGTCTTTGGGCTGAATTTTCCAGGAACTTATTAATTGTTTTTTCAAGACTGGGATTTCTTTTTCCATAAGGGCCGCGGTTGTAATTTCCACGATAACCATTACTATTTCGATTATCTCCGTAAAATGGTCGATTTTCTCCATACGTAGCTTCTTCAATATTCTCTTCGTCCATATAAGGACAGTTTTTCGTAAGATGTCCTCCTCCACAGATTTCACAACCTACTTGGATGGCATGAACGGTTTCTCTGACTTTCAGCATATCTCGACTGAGATTTTCAATTTTACTCGCTATTGCTGCAATTCCGTCAAAACTTCCCCCTTGGTTTCTTTTACTCCCACCGTCGTGCCATTTTTGAGAGTGGTCCGCCATTTTTTGAATGGCTTCAATTGCAGTGGTAGGAGTCATGTTCGGGATAGGTCCTTGATAGTCCAGCATTTGCCTTGTAGTTACGTTTATTCCTTTGTAGAAAATATTGACCTTCTGCTGGTTATTCAAATCATAGGTAGGACACTTATAAAGAAGATCGTTGTATCTGTCCCAAGCTTGATACAGAGTTTCGTCGTCTTCTTGTTTGAAATTATGGATCTCCAAAAGCTGGTTAGAAATCTTCGATGGCGGGCAATATCTTTGAATAAAGTGTTTCTTTAGTAGCGCCCAAGTATTAACTGCCCCGGCGGGCAATCTTTCGATCCATCTTCTGGCTGCTCCAGTAAGAGTCATTGGGAATACCCTTAGCATAACAGCATCATTCGATACGCCCGGAATGTTGAAAAGGCTAGCGATGTATAGGACATTTTCAACGTGCTCATATGTGTCTTCGTCCCTGTTTCCTGAAAAAGGGTTAGCGCGAAGCTCCCTCATAAATTGGTCTTTAATTTCGAAACGAACATCCGCTCCGATTGCCGGTCTTAAGAGACCCGGCCCTTGTTCCGCTCTTGTCAACGCCAAGTATTCCTCAAGAGTAAGGTCATCGATGTTAACAACTTCCATGGTACCTGAAAGCTTGAAATATGATCGTGAGAAAAGTTTAAAAACGAAATGAAAGGCTTAATATTAATCCTATATAACTCCCCGGCAGCGGCGCCAAAAACTTGATGCAAGTTTTACTGACCAGGTCTAAATATTTATAGTGTCTCGCTATACCTATGGTCTACCCTAGTGCACTAACGGGCAGTGTACCCGGTCGCGTGTAGTGTAGTAAATGGTAAAGCCGAGGTCGTCCCAAGAGCTATGTGTGTTGGATTATTACTAAGTCTAATTGTCACAGAATAATAATGGTTTCAATAGGGATTTAATTAATTAAACTACTAACGCAGAATAAAATAAAAGCAGATAAATGGATAAAGGGAAATCAATAGAGGAATAGTGGTGCTAAGCTAGTCAATCCTCCTAGCTAGTTATGTCTACGTCTACCTAGTTCCAATTACTTCAGGTGGGGTCAAATTCGAGAGGACAGCATTTGGTCAATTCGCCCTAACCTATCAGCAAAGATGCCACCACAGGAGAAATCAGGCGCACCGTTATAAGTCCAGTTGTTCCTGGTCCCCTAAGCCAAGTCATTAAGTACCGCTACATGCTAGATTCAAAATAGTGAGTGCCCGGCTGTTAGGAACTTAGACACTACACCCCCCAATTCTTAAGTTCATCCAAATGATAGTTGATCAGTTGGTCAAAGCGCACAAGTAGAAAGGGTCGTCAGTTGGTCATATCTTACCCTTCCCATCTCAGTCCGCTCACCTAGGGTCAGTTGGTCATATCTCTTAGGCAATTGGCCTCTACCGCTATTCAAAACTACCAAACCAAGGGTGACTACCAAAGAACTATGCATGCATACACTTAGAATAATTGTACGGAAGTAAAGGTAAACGCAAACAAAACAATTAAGGAATCATAACTAGGCTAGCACCAAAGCGTGCTTAGCCACTCATATTAATCATGCAAATCAATTCAATATTCAAAGGTACGAAATACATGAATTGAAAGTAAAAGAAATATAAAACGCTAAAGCTTATCGTAATGGTGTGACTTCTCCCTTGGAAACAGCTCTGTATGCTCCCCTAGACCAGCCTTGAGCTTTTTCCCACGTTCTCAGAGTGTTGTGTGTGGAATGGGATGATTAGAAATGCTGAAATTCGTGGGGTATTTATAGGCCAGGTCTGGGTTACGGCGTAACCAATATAGGAGTTACGCCGTAACCTTCTATTTCTTCGTAAATGCACTAGAACTGCTAGTTACGGCGTAACCTTATTAGTGGTTATGCCGTAGTCTTCAATAAATTCGGTTACGTCGTAAGTGATGCAGTAGTTATGCCGTAAGTATCAGCGGCGTGGAACCTCTTTTGACCTAATGGAGTTACGTAGTAACCTTTGGGAAGAGTTGCGCCGTAACCTCTTGATAAGTTGGCATTCTGGGTCATGCAATAGTTACGGCATAATGTGAGAGAGGAGTTACGCTGTAAATTCTTCAAAATAGGCATACTGTGATAAATCTTTAGTAATGTTTCCATTTCCGCGTCTCTTTAGCTCCAATGCTCGTAATTTACCTGAAAGTGGAAAACAATGGAAAACAAGAGTAAATCCATATATATGATATAAATAACAAGCATTATTAGGGGAAATTGACACTTAATATTCAGGACTATTTGATGTTATCACTTATCTTGGGTTTTGAAAATTCCCGTATTGCTTGTGAGTTGTGCGTGAAATAGAGATCCTAGACTCAGAAAGAAGAAGGCTAGTGTTTACATACCTTGTAGAGTTAAAAATAAAATTACGACGATTGTTCCATGAGACCAAGACCAAGACGAAGTAGGTTGAATTGTTCCCGCTTCAACGGTTTGGTGAGGACGTTGGGTATGTTGTCTTCTGATGCTACCTTCTCAATAGAGATGTTCCCTTTTTGAACATTGTCTCTTAAGAAGTAATGACGAATCTCTATATGCTTTGTGCGAGAATGTAATACCGGATTCTTGCTTAAATCTATGGTACCTTTGTTGTCACATAGAATGGCTATGTCGCTTAGATGAATGTCGTAGTCAACTAACGCTTGTTTCATCCATAGTGCTTGTTGGCATGCTTTTCCGGCGGAGACATATTCGGCTTCGGTTGTTGATATTGCTAATGCCGTTTGTTTCTTTGAAAACCAAGATGTTAAACAACATCCCATAAAAGTACATACCCCACTTGTACTTTTTCGGTCAACATAATCACATGCATGGTCAGAATCTGCATATACAATTGTTTCTACTCCCGTGCCCTTAGGATACCATAATCCTAATTGTGTTGTACCCTTAATGTATCTAAATATCCTTTTTACGGCTTCTAGATGTGATGTTTTAGGGTCTTCTTGAAACCTAGCACATAGACAAACACTAAACATGATATCCGGCCTACTAGCCGTGAGGTAGAGAAGACTACCAATCATGCCACGGTATTTTGTGTTATCAACGGATTCGCCGTCTTCATCTTTTGTTAGCTTGGTGTCGGATGACATTGGTGTCCTAATTGGTTTTGACTCTTCTAAATCGAATTTCTTTAACATCTCTTTTATGTATTTAGATTGATTAAAGAAGATACCATCTTCTACTTGTTTGATTTGTAGACCAAGAAAGAAACTAAGTTCTCCCATCATACTCATCTCGAACTCGTCATGCATGATTTTAGAGAAATCATCACACATGTCTTGACAAGTATATCCGAATATAATATCATCTACATATATTTGAACTATGATTATATGTGACTCTCTTTTCTTAGTAAAAAGTGTGTTGTCAACTGATGTGTTTCCCGTGTTGCAAGTTTTAAAAATTTATAAACATGATTTAACCGTCTAATACTATAAACACATACGAGCAAGTATCCTCGTTCGCGATAGCAAAGGTGGGTAAGTCGAGATCGTCCCAAGGGATTTTGTGTTTGAAATTGTTTTCTTAAAAAGATTTGTAACAAGAAAGCTTTGTCAAGGCTTCCTCAAAAAGTGATGTTATAGTGAAATTCAACAATAATAAATATATATACTTGTGTGTAGTCTATAGGCAATCATAAGTAGTGTTCATGAAGGCTTGGTGTAAACTCTTGATGGGATGCACAAATCATAAGAAAATGATTTCCAACCATGGTTTATGTTTACAAAAATCATTCTAAGAACAAAAACATATAGGTAATCCTTTCGGTCCTTATCCTAATGATTATCCTTTAGAAAATCCATTTGTTTGTAAAGTGTTCTTATTAAACTCGTTCTTACGAATCTTTTGACCTTTCGTGATGAAAATGTTTCTAGTCTTGTTTTAATAAGTAAACATGGTGGTTGTCAATCACCATATCCCCATACTAGTTTGTCACTTAACTTTTTGGAATAAAACACAAGAGAAATCCTTTCGGTCCTTTTTCTTAAAACATGTTTTACCGACAAATCAAACCAAGACTAGTATTTTTCCAACAAACTCATTCAAACAAGATCATATATACATGCATCACATATGAGAATACTAGTATGATTTCCTACATCCCAACACACAAGTATATCCAAAAACTACTCCATGATAATAATAACAAAACACAAGAAATAACAAAGTAATTCCAATAACTCAAGAGAATAGAAATCCATAATAAGTTCATAGAATACCTAAACTTTTGTGATTACAAGAACTAGAAATCGTGGCTTATAGCAACCACACGCCTCCAATCACCTAGCTTAACCGTATAACTCCGAATAACCAAAACAATGGATGAGAATGGCTCTCTCCAACCTCCTGGATGTTTTACAGTGAATACTAAACTTTTGGGATGAATAAAAATGGTTGGTAATAGTTTTGGTGTAAACTATTACACTTTGGGTTGTGTCACACCTAGTAAACTAAGTCTAGGTTTAATATACAGCCAAAGAAACTTGTCTAACTGGCCAAAAACGTTCCCAACAAGTTAATATCAAGAAATGATCAGCCTCCAATGATTATGGGAAGTTAAGGCAACATTAAATGCATCTTTATGTAACTCCAGACCATGCAACCGGATCGGTTACACTAGCAACCGAATCGGTTGCCTTTTTGACCATTACCCAGCCGGATTCGGTTACGGGTCACGACCGAACGGCTGGATGCTGCATTTTTTACTTTTGTTGACTTTCTTGATTCATGCCTCACTCTTTGCTCCCGCTGATGATTTCCAAGGTGAAACTTGATCTTTCCTTGCTGTAGATACTTAGAAATCATTGCGCTTCCTAATCATTGAGTCCAAAAGCTTCCTTGCTCGACTTCCTTCCTTGGGAATTTTCCAAATGTGCATAAAAACTTCATTTCTTCATCATTTGTGATACCTGGCTACATATACATACACAATACGCATCTTTTGCACTTTTGCAACAGTTATGAGTAAATATAGCCGATTATCACGCACAAAACAAACAATAACGCTACTAAAAACATGTTTATTTTAGGCGTTATCATCAACTAACCCCATGGTGTAGTTGTGTTTGATTAAGAATGACTTGAGTCTATCATACCAAGCTTTTGGAGCTTGTTTAAGACCGTAGAGGGCTTTCTTTAACTTATACACATGTTTGGGTTTTTCAAAATCGATGAAGCCCGAAGGTTGAGCTACATATACTTCTTCATTAACAAAACCATTTAGAAAAGCACTTTTGACATCCATTTGATAAAGCTTAAGATCATTAGCACAAGCATAAGCAAGAAGTATTCTTATAGACTCTAATCTAGCCACGGGGGAATAGGTCTCATCAAAGTCTATTCCTTCTTGTTGGTTATACCCTTGGGCAACGAGTCTAGCCTTGTTTCTAGACACTACTCCGTTTGCATCTAACTTGTTTTTGTAAACCCATTTGGTTCCTATTATGGTTTGATTACTAGGTGGAGGGACAAGTGTCCAAACATCATTAGAAACAAATTGATTTAACTCTTCTTGCATAGTCATTACCCAACTTTCATCTTTTATGGCTTCTTGTGTATTCTTAGGTTATATGGTTGAAACAAATCAAAAGAGGCTACTTTGGTTTTGAACTTGAGACCTTAAGGTTCTTTCGTTTAACTTTCCTATGACCTTATCTACGGGGTGATCTTTTGACTCTTTAATATTTATGAGTTCATTATTTGAAGATTCTTCTTCTTCTTCATTTATCTTTTTCTTTATTACAATAGCTTCACTTTCAATAATTTCGTCATCGACAAGAGGTGGAGAGGGTTTGGGTGGACTTTCATCAAATTTTACATTTAATGACTCTTCTACCTTCATTGTTTCTTTATTTAGTATGACGTAAGCTTTGCTATTAGGAGAGTAACCTAAAAAGATACCTTCGGTTGATTTAGGATCAAATTTTGTAAGGTAATCTTTAGTGTTGAGAAGAAAACATTTGCTACCAAAGACTCTAAAGTGGTCTAACGTGGGCTTTTTGCCTCGAACTAACTCGTATGAAGTTTTACCTAAAATAGGTCTAATTAAGACTCGATTAAGTATGTACGTTGAAGTATCAATGGCATTGCACCAAAACCTTTGAGGTATGGATTGCTCATTTAGCATTGTGCGACTCATTTCTTGTAGGGTTCTATTCTTTCTTTCAACTACCCCATTCGATTGTGGAGTGCGAGGAGCCGGGAAGTTGTAAGTAATACCATTATCACAAAAGGCTCCAAATTGCACTTCATTATCGAATTCCCTACCATGATCCATTGTAATAGACACTATAGGACTTCCTAGTTGTCTTTGGATTTTCTTGCTTAATATTTCAAAATAATTAAACGTTTCCGTTTTGTTCTTTAAGAATTTAGTCCATGTGTACCTAGAGTAATCATCCACTATAACCAAAGTGTAGTAGTTGCCTCCATAACTTTGGATAGCGGATAGACCAAATAAATCCATGTGTAGTAATTCTAGACACTTAGTTGTAGACACAATGTTTTTAGCTTTGTGACTAGAATGAACTTGTTTTCCTACATTATAAGCATCACAAAAGTGATGTTCATATTTTAACTTAGGTAGATCTCTTACTAGATCTTTGGATGATAGCGATTGAAGAAGTCGCATATTGGCATGACCCAATCTTCGATGCCATAAGGTCGAAGTATCATCCATAGAGGTAAGACAAAGTTTGTCTTTAGGTTCATTACCAATTTTAATGACATAGACTCCATGTTTTTCTAATTCCTCTTCCTATGGTTATGCCATTTTTTAATATCTTACTACCGGTTTCGGTAAAAAGTACATTGCACTTTTTATCACGTATTTGTCCTATACTTAAGAGGTTAAAGGTTAGGTTTTCTACGTGACACACATAGTTAGTGGTTAGAGATTTGTTAGAAATCGTACCTTTACCGATAATTTTACTTTTTCTATTTCCAAACACCACATTACCTCCATTGAAGGATTCATATGTGGAGAATAGATCTTTATTTCCGGTCATGTGCCTCGTGCACCCGCTATCCTTGACCCATTCATCCGAATCTAGGTCGACCTTTAAGCACACCTAAGAAAACAATTAACTCAAAAGTTTGGTCCCCATTTGTTCATGGGTCCATTAGTGTAAAACATTCCATTCATGTTAGACATGTATGGATAAGGTCAATATGCATTCCATGGTGCAAAGTTTTGAAAAGGAAAGCCATTTTGCATATTTGGGTTCCATCCCATTTGATGGTTACAACTTGGGTAAACATTATTAGGTCTCCTAGATCTGTTAGGTTTTGAGAAAGATGGAGCTTTGTTTCTTGTAAAGATAGGATTGTATTTTGGGGGTGGTTGTCTAGTGGTAATATGAGTTGGTTTCTTCTTATTAACAATAATAAAATCAGTTCTAGAAGAGGAAGCTATGTTTTTACCACTGTTTGCTTCAGCAGACCCACGGATCCCTGGCTGTACACTAGCCGGTTCCCTTTTTGTGGGATCGGTGGGATCCGTCACAACAGTGGCCTGTTTATCTATTGCTTTTACGAATTGTGTTTCTTTGTTTTCACTAGTTGACGCATCATGTTGCTGAATACCTAAACCTTTTTGGTTATTTCCAGTTTTAACACTATCTAGTATCATATCTAGAGTATTGGTACTCATTCTAGGAATCTTAGAATCTAGTTGATCAACTAGTGTTTGAAGTTGAACGCAAAGTTCACATTCACCACTTGCTATTTTACCGTTTTCTAGACGTTTCAATTTTGCCTTTAACTCTATGACTTCCTTATCTAAACGTTGATTTTGATTTTTCAAAAACTTGTTTTTGTTAATTACTTTTAAGCTAATTTTGCAAAGTTTGTCATATTCATTATGTAATGAGTCATCATCTAATGATGAGCTACTATAGTATTCGTAACATACCTCTTCATTTGCCATGAGACAAATTTCTTCGTCCTCCTCCTCGCTCATTCCCCACGAACCGCTCATGAATGCCTTTTGATCATCGCGTTTGGGACACATACTAATAAAGTGGTTTGGGTCCCCACATTTAAAGCAAGCACGATCATCTTTTGGCTTCTCGTCCTCTTTGCTTTTCCGGAATCCTTTCTTATCGTCATAAGGTTGTTTGACGTATCTTTTCTTCCTTCTAAAGAACTTTTTAAAGTCCCTTACCGCCATGGCATAATCCTCGTCATCACTATCCAAAGAGGAGTTCTCTTCATCACTTGAGGCCTTCTTGGCTTTGAGGGCAAGAGATTTGTGTTTCTCTTTCACTTTTGAGGCTTCGGAATCCTTAGCAAGGACAAGCTCATAGACTTTTAAGTTGCATATGAGTTCATCAAGGGTGAGTATTGTCAAATCTTTTGACTCTTCGATCGCTGTCACCTTAGATCTCCACTTGGATGGAAGTGCCCTTAGATATCTCCTAACATGGTTATGGCTAGAAAAAGATTCATCAAGTGCTTGTAAAGATGTAATAATAGTATTAAAGTTAGCAAAAGAATGATCTATAGTTTCCTCATCCGATATTGAAAATTGTTCATATTGTTGAACAAATAAATCTATTTTATTATTTTTAACTTGTTGATTACCTTGATGAGTTACAACTAAAGAATTCTAAATTTCTTTAGAGGTTTTAAGCATAGAAATTCTTTCGAATTCCTTTTTGGGTAAAGCATTATATAAAACCATTTTAGCTTCACTATTTTTTGAAAGCTTTTTCTTCATTTCATCGTTTAGTTTATCATGAGGTATGTTAACTAAATTTTTTTTATCATCTTTTGAGGTAGCCTCAAAATCGCCTTCAACAATAATGTACCAAAGATCAATATCTTTAGACTTCACATACGTTTCGAATCTATTTTTCCAATATATAAACCCATTAGTTTCAAGTAGTGGTGGTCGTTGCATAAATTGCCCTTCCTTGTAATTTTCAGAACCCATAGTGATCGAAAAGTTTTTAAAATACGATTTACTTTAAAACTTTTATAAACTTAGCTCTTGATGCCAATTGTGGAAAACTAGAAGGGGGGGTTGAATAGTTTTGCCGATTTTAATTTAGTTTCAAAAACTTTAGATTCGATATTATATGAAATCGTATGGACGAAGAGAAATTATAGATCTAATGGTAATGCAAGTAAATAAAGTAAAGGATAGAAA
Source organism: Chrysanthemum seticuspe (assembly GCA_019973895.1). NCBI lineage: Eukaryota > Viridiplantae > Streptophyta > Magnoliopsida > Asterales > Asteraceae > Chrysanthemum > Chrysanthemum seticuspe. The sequence goes on from BPTQ01000002.1 coordinate 97,297,281, forward strand.
TGACACAGCCGATTTATAGTGGTTCGGCTACAAGGACACCTTCCTTGCCCTACTCCACTCCCCGAGTCACCTAATCGAGAGTTCAAGCACTATGTCAACAAACTCCTTCAACTTGGCGGAGAAGCCTTCACAACGTTGCTTACACCTTTTTCCGGTACAAAGCTAAATACCGAGTCCGTAATACGGTGGACCAAACCAACACGACTATTACACAACAACTATGTGAAATATCAAATACAATATCTTTGCTACAGAAATCTTGTGGAGGAACAAATCAATCAAGGACCCCTTGCTTGGATGACTTGTAGAATGCTCGTGATCTCGCCTTAGAGAAGGACCTATATGAGAATCACAATAGAAAGAAAGAAGAACAACTCTCAAGATCAAGTGATCTTTTGTAGAAGAGAATGAGAGTGTATGAGAGAATTAGTAAGAAGAGGGGTGAGTTAGAATGAAGAAATGACTCTCTATTTATAGGCAAAACTTGCCACTGTTCCCCGGATCCCACGGATCCCTCCCTTAAGGGATCCATCTAGTGTAAACCTAGGGATCCGTGGGACGCTCCTCTTTGCCCATCGGTTTTTTTGTTATAATGGGTCATGGGTTATGGGTTGGTCCATGGGTATTTTTTTAGATACAATGTATCTAGTCAAGTGGGTATGGGTCAATACCATGGGTTATGGATATGATCCATGGGTTGTGATTTTTACCCATCCTAATAAACTATTACAACAAATGATTTATTACAACAATTTGTATTAAGTGACTATATGTAAATGCTTTACAAAAATAACATGTATCCTTATAATTTTACTTATGATAACATTATTTTTGTTATCAACAAAACACAAAGAGATCGCAAAATACTAATCAACGTTTTTACGGTTTATTTGTATTAACAGTCCTATTCTTTGTTCCTAATATTTCAAATTTTCGGTTCTCGGGACTGTTCGGGTTGGAACCGTCCGGTTCCGGTACTTTCCCGAAAGGACCTACTCTTTTGAAAATATGAAATAGGGTTTGTTTGAGAAGTTGTATACATGCAGCCGAAAAAAAAAAAAAAAAAAAAAAAAAAAAAAAAAAAAAAAAAAAAAAAAAAAAAAAATAGTCCATTAGTAAGCTATAACAATAAAATTTAAAACCTAAAAATATCATTTTTTTATTCAAATAATACCAAGCTATCAGTTGTAGTGTTTTACAATTACTAATATCATTCGGAGATTCAAATATCATCATCACCATCATTCATCCAACATGAAAGTAAGTTCTTTTCCTTTAAGTTTTTTCTATACATTTTTTTTCCTTTTTATTGTGATCATAATTGATTAGATAGTGATATTATGTTACGATATGATAAAATTAAAAAGTTATAAGCGGAAACAATTGATTGAGCATTAAGCGTTTTTGGAGGTTTGAAACATAAATGCGTGTTCTTGATACTTTTGAACAATTATAAACTTATATTTTGACATATTGTGTTTTTGTTTATGTTATTTTGAACAAATGGAATTATTGAAATGATTTACATTGTTGGAGACATTTTTGTGTGTTTGTATTGATATAGCATGTCCTTTATGAATGATCGACAATGAAAAAAATGAATTTTTTATACACTTTGGTTCTCGTCGGGAACTACCGAAAATTCGCGTACCGAAACCGTACCAAAGAAAATGGGACAATTTTCGGTTCCACATTTTCCTTATTTTCGGTTCTCGTTTCTTCAGGTTCTGGTTCAGTTCGGTCCGGTTCTAGTACTATGGACACCCCTACAATAAAACATATGCCAACTCCATGTCAACACAAAAAATGTGCGCAGAATATACTTCTATGAATACAAAACATGCGTAGAAAAATTCAACTATGGTAAACATGCGCAAAACTTTTATTCACAGACCAAACAAAATGTGCGCAAACAAGACTTGGACCATGGAACACACAATCTTGCACACTTTTTTTAATCTATCTTTTTAAAAAACCACGCACGTTTTAAACCTTGCACACATTTTGTGACTTATAAAGAAAAATTTGCACACCTTTTCTAGTATCACAAAACCGCGCACATTTTTTCTTTTGACATAGTTAAACACAAACAATAACATGGGTATTTTTTCTACTCAACTAAAACCTGCACCCTTTTTTGTTTGTTAAAATTACTACATGCGCACCTTTTTCTATTTTTTTATTTCAACAACTCGGGCACATTTTCAGTTATCATAAACTTGCACACGCTTTCTCTTTTTACAAACTCTTGCAATAAATTAACCTCGAGCATGTTTTAATATTTTTGTGAGTCGCGCACGTGTTTGCACTAGTTAGACCTTGCACATCTTTTAAAGGTCTAAAACACTCACGCACAAAATTTATAACCTGCATACATTTCTTGAATTTTAGCTCGCACAAGTCTCTTATGGTCTCAAAGCTCGCACACAATTTGTACACTCAACAAAACCCACACAACTTTTGGTTTCTTCTTAAACTCATTTACATTTTTAATATTAATACAAACTTGCGCACCTTTCTCAAAACACCCTTCAAAATGATACGCTTAAGTTGAAAAATTATTCACATACAAACTTGCGCATCTTTCCCCAAATGGGTGTGTTGTTTTCTCAAAATGATACAATTGTTCTAGATCTCGAGCACGTTTTAGGATTTAAACAAACGTGTTCGATACACATGTCAAGAAAATGATACACTTGTCAAGGAAATGATACACTAGTTTTTGACACATTTGTTCGATACACTTGTCAAGAGAATGATACACTTGATTTTGACACACTTGTTTGAAACACTTGTCAAGAAATGATACACTTGACACACAATGTGGGCCAAAATGTTCCACATGTCCTAAAACCCGCACACCTTTTGTGATATTGATAAACTTGGTCTAAAAATGATACACTTAACACCCAAAATGGAATGTACACTTTGGACCTCGCACAACAAACTCAAACTAGCGTACAAAACTCATAAAAAGCTTCAAACTCTGGCACAAACATCAACATCACACACCTTAACTTTTGTTCAACAAAAACACTCTTAAAATCAATAAAAATCCAATTTTTATCCAAATTTAGCCGTTAAACTGGCATTAGAATCATTTTTAAGTGATTATTAAGCAATATTATCATACAAAACTTTAAAACCCACTAGTGTTAAGCAAAAAAATAAGCAATTTTAAGCTATTTTTCACTTCTGTCGAGTTTTAGTCTTTTAATCCTAAAATCAACCACAATTACTCAAATTCAACCGTTCAAATCACTTAAACACTAATCCAAATCACTTAATATACGTTTCCCCATCACTTTCAACCATCAAAACTCATAAAACTAAAAAAACTTCAAAATATACGTGAGTGAGATAAAAAAAATGATGAACCGAATGAAAGTTTTGGTGTATTTGGGTTGTGTAGATCGATAAGCTCGGGATTAATCTTCAATTAACAATCTCACTAGCTTTGATACCACATGTTGCATCCGGAACTCAAGCTTTATCAATGGTGGTTAAAGAGAGAAAGTAGAGAGAGACACATAGACGATAAATCTGGGTATTAGGCTATTTTATTTCTTAAATGTTGCAATGTGAATGTTATACATCTTATGGTAGCTTATAGCATTATCTATACTTACTGATGTGCCTAAGTATACAATAATAGTCCCTAAACTATTTCATCTTAAGCACATTGATCCTAATCTAGTTACATTTTATCTTTATATCATAAATGGAATTCATCTCAAATCCCGCCCTGGGCGAAACCTGTAACAAGGCCTTCAAAAATAAGTGTCATATAAAAAGTGTCATCTTTTTATAAGATATAATGCAAATTGGCTATTTAAACACTCAATGTATGACCCATTTAAGATATTTTGTCATCAGAGTGTTTATTTCTATGAAATATTATGCGTGCATATGCATATAAATATAAATAGGACAATTTAGGGGCATGGGGGTCGCCCACCTCGCCCACCCTCAAGGACAGCTCTAAAGCTTGTAGAAGCTAACTTTAAAAAAGGGTTTAAGCTTTCAAAATGTAAGTTATATAAATTTGCTAGCGACTTTATAATGTAATTTATATGTTTGTCAATTTATTTATTTATTTATTTTTTTATATATTTTTTTCAATTTACAAAATTGCAAGTTTCAACTAACTTATCAAACATATCTAAAAGTAGGGGCAATAACTGTTGGAAAATTTAGGGCACTTGTGGAATTAGTTCAACCTGGTTTTGGGTAAGGAGGTACGGAGTGTACACCCATGAGGTCCCTGAACACCCTGACTCAATAGTGGTTGGTACTGGTAGTGCTAAGTTAGTACTGATAGTGCTAAGTTAGTACTGATAGCCAGTATTACTACTTGTGGAAAACTAGAAGGGGGGGGGGGGGTGAATAATTTTACCAATTTAAAACTTCCTTTTAAATATTTAGATCGACTTATGTCAATCTATTTGGTTGTTTATGTCGGACGTTGATAGATAGATATATAAACGTGTAATGAAAGATAAAGAGTAAGAAGCACATCACCACGACACAAGTTATTTATAGTGGTTCGGCTACAAGGACACCTTCCTTGCCCTACTCCACTCCCCGAGTCACCTACTCGAGAGTTCATAAGCACTACACCAACTCCTTATGGCGGAGAAGCCTTCACAACGTCGCTTAACCTTTTTCCGGTACAAAGCTAAATACTGAGTTCTTTCACACCAAGGCGAACCACACCTAACACAACATCGCCTACCCTTTATACGGTGCTAGGCTAAGCACCTAGTTCCATTACTATGGAGGAACTACTACCATTCACGACACAACACCTATTATCAAGGAGATCTATTCCTTGTTACAACATCATCAAGGATATCACCATCCTTGTAAATAAACAAATACTTATATGTACAACGATGCACCTCATCGATTGTATGACCTAAGCATTCTTCCCAAATGCTACTTGATTTGATTCATCGGCATCCTTCACTAATGCCTTTGACACAACGCTTGGCACCCTTCACTAATGCCTTCGTCTTGACACCTTTAGCATTCTTCACTAATGCTTTTACACGGATGATGAGCACCTTTCACTAATGCTTTCATTTTGACACTTTCGGCATTCTTCACTAATGCCTTCAACCCAACATCTATGGAGAAAGGAAGAACTATCAACAAGAGAACCTTCGTTGTCTTGATGATGACGAAGCATGGCAACTCATGGACTTGAGCTTGCACGTCTTCAAGAAGTGGTGATATTTCCTTTAAGAGGAACCTAGAAGATCACACAAAAACAAAAGACAAACTACATAGATCACTTGGATCTGAGGTTAGAGGGTTAGAATACTTGAGGAAAGTATGTGTGTAAAGTGATGATTAGAAAGGAAGAAATGGCTCTCTATTTATAGAGAAAATTCTCTACTGTTCCCCGGATCCCACGGATCCCTTCCACTTGGGATCCAGCTAGCACAAAGCTAGGGATCCGTGGAACGCTCCTCTTTGCCCATGGGTATTTTTGGTTATGGGTCATGGGTCATGGGTCATGGGTTATGGGTTGATCCATGTTTTTCTTTCTACATACAATGTATCTTAAGGATATAATGAACTTGGTTAAGTGGTATATATAAAACCATGGATTATGGGTCAATACCATTTGCTAGTTTTTACCCATTTTAATATTTACATGTTTTTACCCATTTTAGTATTTACATGCTTTTACCCATTTTAGTATACTTAGTTTAAGTATGTGCTAACCCAATATGTAAACATTAGTTGTTGTACATATATATATATATATATATATATATATATATATATATATATATATATATATCTAAATCATAAAATCACTTAAGCTTGTTATAGTGTTTTATGTGAAAGCGTAAGTGTGTTAGGAAACTATTAACTCAAACTATTTACGTACTTTATTTGTTTCGTTAAAATGATTTTACGTTTGTTATCGACAAAACATTTGAAGATCGTAAAATATAAATAAACGTTTTTACGGCTTATTTGTATTAACAATCTCCCCTTTTTTGTTGATGACAAAACATAAAATTATTTTAAGGAAAATCTAAAATTCGTAAAAGTTTGAATTTGTAGTTTTTACTTTCTTCTCCCCCTTTTTGTCGAAACAAAAAGTGTTAAAAGAAACTAACAAAATTTTTATAAGAAAAGTATGTAAAAATGTAAAGAGACCAAGTGACGGGAATGGTACTCGTCTTAACTCCCCCTTGACGAGTCCATCCCTTTGAAAGGGCGTCAAGGACATGACGTAAAATACACTAAATGAGTTTGTACTTAATTTTGCAAATGGTTCGTCTAAGTGACGAAAACGTGCTCCCCCTTGGAGATTGCAAAGATGCAATGGGGTATCATGAAGTATAATCCAAACACGGATTAATGTTTGCAAATGTTTTCGCAATATCGTTTGACACAAAGCTCCCCCTAGCTTTATGGTGTCAAAATCTTCATGTGTTATTTTGAACATCTACAAAGTAAAGGTTAGAAATCAAGAGTATAATGCATAATTTTCTGCAAGAAGAACTCAAGTTAGTACAATTTTGTGCTTCTGTACAACGGATCCCACGGTTCCCATTTTTGGAGGGATCCGTCTAGGTATAATGGAGGGATCCGGCTGTCTGTTGACAGTTTCTTCAGCAATGAAGATGTGTCAAACAATGCTACTATGAGGATAATATATATATGTAAAATACAAAGCACAACGCACAACACATAGCAAATAAGTGTTCATTCAATAAAGCAAGAGATAACCAACCAAATCTCTAAAACTAAGAGAATGAACTAGGGCATACAAGTATCACTAAATACCAACTAGATACTAGACTTAAAATGCTACAATGTGCTTGAGTCTAGGGATTAGTGGACTTGTTGATTTGATCCAACTTTGCAAGAAGATGATTAAACATGAAATGTATCTCATTTCATACTTCTTGAACAAGTCCTTGAGTGTTTAGACAATTTGGACAATTATTGTCTTGGTTTAGACCCGAAGGGAAATGGATACTTTGAGGAGGTTCTATGTGTGCTTGTGGGTCTTCATTTAGAGAAGTAGGAAGAGGTTTTAAAAATGAGGGTGGTAATGGAACTTCTTCAAGGTTATTCCTTGTCTCCCATGATGGGCTAGTTGGTGTTGTGGGTGGTTCCCTATTCAATGAAAAAGTTGGTGAATGGGAGGTTCTTGGTGGTGAATGATCTAACGAGTAGATGTTCGGGTGAGGAAGAGGCTCATTCAAGGATTGTAGTCCATGATTAATGAATAATGGTTTTGATGGCTTGCTAGAACTAGCTACATTTGGTTTTGAACTAGATGACCCTTTTTCTAGTCCGAAAGGTTTGATGCTAATCCTTGCGGTTCTCTCAGCCTTTGGATGAGTTTGATGAGGTGAAATTCTAGCTTCACTATCTCTAATGGGAGATGTTTCGGTGGATGAGATTTCATGGATCATTTGACCTTTTCTCTTGGATGATCCTAAGGTTGAAGAGTTGTTGCTAAGAGCCTTAGTCATAGTGATGATGGTGCTTGTAAGAGATTCTTTAGTTGCTGATTTTTGAGATTTGATTGAGAGTGGTGACTTAGTCCTAAGGTTGTTTGGTTTATAAAGGATAATTTGAATTAGGAAATTAAATCCTTGGCCACTTAGAGGACTAAGCATGCTCTTGAGGTTTTGATCAGCTCTAGGAGGGTAATTAATGAATGCTAAAAGTGGTTAGAGAACCAAAAGGTAACTTGAATTTGAATAAGGAGGCTGATTTAATCTTTCTGCATGTACGGATCCCGCGGATCCCTCTCAGAAGGGATCCGCCTGGTTATAGACCAGGGATCCGGCTATCAGACAGGTTTTAAGTGAAGTCATTATGCTTTTGTAAGGTTTATCATTAATGGATTTTGAGGTTTTGACTTAATTTAGAAGTCTTTAGCTGTTGGATGTCTCAAATCCTCAACCATAACAAGTAATGGTGCTTAATGATGGTTTTGGCCAAGAACATTAACCTTGGGTAGTCTAACCATATGTTTGACAAGGATTCTTTTAATCTGTTGTGGAGAAATGGTGATACCAAGTCCTAAAAGTAAGATGATGTCCTAGGATAAATTTACTAAAATCTTTAAAAATAAAAAGAAATAAAAAACTAGTTTTTGGTCCTAATTTTGAGTCAAAGGTGATTGAGATCAATTTCCTAAAATTGAAGGATAGGCCAAACTAAGTGCTATCAAATGTGATAGATAATGTGTGAGTGTTGGAGCGGAATTATGGTGAGTTTTAACTAGTTGATTTCAAAAATATATCCTAGATAAGCCATGGATGAAAGTGAGGTTTTCAACTATAAGCGGAAGACTTAGTTGGCTCTAGTGTCTTATGTTTGACTTGTTTGAGGTGATCTAGTGGACTATTTTGATGTAGCCTAAGTCTGTTTTGCACATAAGGTGCATACGGATCCCGCGGTTCCCTTATGGGAGGGATCCGGCTAGTGTAAAAGATGGGATCCGCCAACTGCTGATCAGAGAGCTATCAGAAAATGTGCAACTTTGCACTTTAGTAAATGCTTTTCCTAGTTGTTTCTATAGGGACTAAATGCAAGAACACAAATAATATAAATTATATTAAAGTAGGAAACGCTGAAATTCCTAGAATGAGTGACGACGACCACACCAAGAGGTCGTAAAATCTCATTTTCCAAATACCTAAGTTAGGATGTTTAGTGCCAAGATATGGCGATACCTACATACTACAAGCATAGTTTAAATTGTTTACAAGCCATTGTTTGAAATTGTTCATCATGCACTTGAGTCCTAAGACTTTACCTTTCTTCACTTCTTCACTTGTCCTCCATGCTTTATCAAACCATCTTCACTTCTTCTTCCTCAAGAAATTGGCGAAGCATTTGAATTCCCTTGGTTTGTTGCCATTCGGGTGATTCATTGGGGATGTTTGGTAATTGGTTAATGTAGTCCAAAGGGTCAAGATCAATATTCTCAAGTGGGTTGCTACTACTCCCTTCACCTCCACCTTCTTCTTGCCTTTCTCTTTCGTCCGAGGAATCCGTGGGTGGATGTGGCCTCTTGCCTTCCACCATAAACCTTGTTGTTCTACCCTCGGTTAAAGGTACCATAACTTTATTGCAAAAGCTATGATCCAAGGATTGTGGAGAGGGGTCTAATGCAAAGATGAATTTGGCAAGTCGGGTTAGTAGCATTGCATATGGAAGCACCATCTTGTCCATGCTTCTCACACTTGCCATTCTCTTGATCATGTAGTAGGCAATGTTGAAGCGGGTCTCGGTCACAAGACAATAGATCATGAAGCTTAGACATGCATTGGGGTGATCCTTGTTTCCTACTAGACATACCACATTCTCCCTTATCACAACTTCCCATTTTCTATACAATGCATACATCTCCGAAAGCTCCATTTGAAAAGGATCCCTATAGATCACTTTTGACTTTCTAGTCACCCTTGATGGTGATGCTCTTGGCATAAACACGGTGTCCCTTACCGTGGTTGCTTCCGGGATTGTTGTGTGATAAATGTCGTGATGATCAACCATAGAGTGTAATTCTTGCAACGACCATTCATTAGAGTATATGCAAACACCATCATGTGGCACCCCTATAATTCTTCCAAATTCCTCAAGTGAAAGAGTAAACTCGTGTCCATTTATAGTGAATTCAATTGAAATTGACCCATCATCATTTCTAATTATACCCATAGTCTTGTAGAACTCAAGCACAAAGACCGGGCAAATTTGCTCGTTTATATCCAATAAACAATCAAACCCGATAGTTCCAAATACTTCCCTCATGTCGGTATTTGCAAGGAATGATGGATCAACAACTCTACCTTCATGAAAGAGTCTCCTTTCAAGCAACTTAAAGGCTTTCCTATCGTCCAGACTTAAACCATCTTTCCTATGATACATGGGTATGTAGTGGGCGGTGTCTTGGTAATCTTGTTGCTTGTTGCTTGGCATGATTGTTCCTAGATAATTCAACCACAATGTGGTGTTATTGATGAATAGTAGCCTAGAGGGTTTAATCACAATTTTGCTCTCATCATCTTTGTTGAGTTCCAGAAATGTGTTTAATTTGTATTAACAATGTTAATTCTTTGATTTAGATTATCTTAGAAAACAATGTGGTGACAAATTATGACAAACCCATTTGAACCCAACTCTTAAAGATGAAGAAATTGTAATTCTAAGAATCAAGGAATTAAATTAACAATGTAGTGAAGATTATACTTACACAAGTGATTGTTATGCTTGAGAGAGATGATCAAGTTGCTCCTGTGAACAGTAGTAAGGTTTTTGTTCGTGAGTCTTTAAGAGGAAAGTAGGTTGTGGAACATCCACAGTGATCATTCTTTCATTTAAGTTGTCTTCTGTTGCACGGATCCCACGGATCCCTCTCATTTGGGATCCGGCTAGTGTAAGTCAAGGGATCCAGCTTGACAGCAAAAATCAGCTCAAGCCTTCCTTGATACCTTTGGTTTGGGAGTTCTAAAGCGCCTAGGGTTTTGATGTTTTAGGTTCTAAAACTTGTGGTTGATGTTTTGACGATGTTAAGCTAATCTTATTTGACGTAGTTCCCTTTTAAAGAATTGGTCATAATTCTTTGGGAATTATTTTTCAAATATTATAATAAAATCCCATTTTATTATAATGTAAGAAGTTTCACATAGATTTTTATTGACGTAGATGGAGTGTCAATAAATCCTTTGTGATAAATAATGATAATGGTTATCAAATAACCAAAATGTCATTATTACGAATTCGTAGTGTAGTCTATACAAGTAAGTCGAAGAATACCATTCTTGATGATGACTTTAATATAGATAACTACTAAAGTAATTATTAATAAATCATGCAACTAAGATTTCAATAATAAAATTAAAAGTAAGTGATTAGTAATCATACATTTGCTAAATATTCTTTTTAAGAAAAGAAATATTTAGATAAATTCTTTATGATCTTCTTGGTAACTCCAAATCCAAGTATGGATAATGCTTAGAAAAAAAAATGTTAGAGCATTCTATCATTGTCCAACAATAAACAATATACTGATTTTTTAAAATATGACAAAAATAATCATTCTTTGTAGTTTTCAAATATACATGGATCGTATCAAGTTTTTAAAGTACAACATACTCTAAGAAACTTGGTAACGAAGCTCTGATGCCAATTGTGGAAAACTAGAAGGGGGGGTTGAATAGTTTTACCAATTTAAAACTTCCTTTTAAATATTTAGATCGACTTATGTCAATCAATTTGGTTGTTTATGTCAGACGTTGATAGATAGATATATAAACGTGTAATGAAAGATAAAGAGTAAGAAGCACATCACCACGACACAAGTTATTTATAGTGGTTCGGCTACAAGGACACCTTCCTTGCCCTACTCCACTCCCCGAGTCACCTACTCGAGAGTTCGTAAGCACTACACCAACTCCTTATGGTGGAGAAGCCTTCACAACGTCGCTTAACCTTTTTCCGGTACAAAGCTAAATATCGAGTTCTTTCACACCAAGGCGAACCACACCTAACACAACGTCGCCTACCCTTTATACGGTGCTAGGCTAAGTACCTAGTTCCATTACTATGGAGGAACTACTACCATTCACGACACAACACCTATTATCAAGGAGATCTATTCCTTGTTACAACATCATCAAGGATATCACCATCCTTGTAAATAAACAAATACTTATACGTACAACGATGCACCTCATCGATTGTACGACCTAAGAATTCTTCCCAAATGCTACTTGATTTGATTCATCGGCATCCTTCACTAATGCCTTTGACACAACGCTTGGCACCCTTCACTAATGCCTTCGTCTTGACACCTTTAGCATTCTTCACTAATGCTTTTACACGGATGATGAGCGCCTTTTACTAATGCTTTCATTTTGACACTTTCGGCATTCTTCACTAATGCCTTCAACCCAACATCTATGGAGAAAGGAAGAACTATCAACAAGATAACCTTCGTTGTCTTGATGATGACGAAGCATGGCAACTCATGGACTTGAGCTTGCACGTCTTCAAGAAGTGGTGATCTTTCCTTTACGAGGAACCTAGAAGATCACACAAAAACAGAAGACAAACTACATAGATCACTTGGAACTGAGGTTAGAATACTTGAGGAAAGTATGTGTGTAAAGTGATGATTAGAAAGGAAGAAATGGCTCTCTATTTATAGAGAAAATTCTCTACTGTTCCCCGGATCCCACGGATCCCTTCCACTTGGGATCCGGCTAGCACAAAGCTAGGGATCCGTGGAATGCTCCTCTTTGCCCATGGGTATTTTTGGTTATGGGTTATGGGTTGATCCATGTTTTTCTTTCTACATGCAATGTATCTTAAGGATACAATGAACTTGGTTAAGTGGTATATATAAAACCATGGATTATGGGTCAATACCAGTTGCTAGTTTTTACCCATTTTAGTATTTACATGTTTTTACCCATTTTAGTATTTACATGCTTTTACCCATTTTAGTATACTTAGTTTAAGTATGTGCTAACCCAATATGTAAACATTAGTTGTTGTACATATATATATATCTAAATCATAAAATCACTTAAGCTTGTTATAGTGTTTTATGTGAAAGCGTAAGTGTGTTAGGAAACTATTAACTCAAACTATTTACGTACTTTATTTGTTTCGTTAAAATGATTTTACGTTTGTTATCGACAAAACAATTGAAGATCGTAAAATATAAATAAACGTTTTTACGGCTTATTTGTATTAACACTACTGGTAGTGTTGGTTTCTACTGTTAGCGTAGTAACTGATGGTTCCTACTGGTAGTGTTATGCTTCCTGCTGCTAGTGTAATGGTTCCTGCTGATGGTTCCTGCTGGTAGTGTTTGGTTCCTGCTGCTAGTGTAATGGTTCCCACTGGTAGTGTTGCAGTGATTAATTTGTAACAGCTTTGAGTCATTCAACTGGCTGTTATGACTGCTTTATGACCACGTGTAATTGGTCATGTAACCACTATTTCTATGATAATGGAGGTTTATTATGGGTGATTAATTGGCCGTTAATCATTCATAATGTCCATTGATTAGTGTTGAGTGTTCTCTACTATAAATAGAGAGTGACATCTTCAGCTTGAAGACACACTGAAAAAGAACAAAACCAGGAGAAACAAACTGAAAGCATAAACACTTGAAAGCAAAAGGTTATTGAATTGTGCCTAATTCTATAACAACATTTGGTCTTATCCCAAGTAGATATTCGTGTAACCCAGGTATTAGGGTCGAATAGTTTACTTTGGAAAGTGATTACACGATTCCAAGTGATATCCGGTAACCACCTAGTGGTATTTGCATTGCTACTGATTGTCTTAACCCTGTTCTGGGAACTACCAACCAACAATCAAAGTAAACTATTTTGATATAATCAATGGCTGCTGCTGCAATGAAACACATGGCTTCAAACTTTGCCAAGCTTGATAAGTTTGAAGGGGTGGACTTTAGGAGATGGCAGAAGAAGATGCACTTCTTGCTGTCAAGCATGAGTGTGGTCTATGTGCTGAACACTCCTATTCCTGATGATGGGGGTGATGCTACTGTGGAGCAGATCAGGAGAAGGAGCAAATGGGAGAATGATGACTACATTTGCAGAGGCTTAATCCTCAATGGTATGTCTGATTCTCTATTTGACATTTATCAGAACTTTGAATCTTCCAAAGAACTGTGGGATTCCTTGGATGCCAAATATATGGCTGAGGATGCATCAAGTAAGAAGTTTCTTGTAAGTAATTTCACAAATTACAAAATGACTGATTCAAGACCAGTCATGGAACAATACAATGAACTTCTTGGAATACTTGGAAGGTTTACACAACACAATATGCACATGGATGAGGCTATTTCAGTCTCTTGTGTTATTGATAAACTTCCTCCTTCTTGGAAAGATTTCAAGCATACCTTGAAACATAAGAAAGAGGAGTTAACTCTGGTTGAGTTGGGGAGTCATCTGCGCATTGAGGAATCTCTCAGGGTGCAGGATAATGACAAGCCAAAGAGTAGCAATGCTACTGGTGCATCTGTTGTCAATATGGTGGAGCATAACAACTCCACCAGGTACAATGACAACAAAGGCAAACGTAAACATCATGACAACACAAGGGCAGATCCTAACAAGAAGGCAACACCTACTTGTTGGAAATGTGGCAAATCTGGTCACATTAAAAGGGATTGCAAAGGTGTTAAAGTTGGTGGTAAAGCCAATGGATCAGGCACTAATGGTTCAGGGAGTGGTGGTTCTTCCAACTCACTGAAAGGTCAGAATATGGTTAATAAGTCTTTTTAGATTTATTATGTTACATATGTATCTGAATCTCATTATGTGCAGGATGATGATGTTGCCTGGTGGATTGACTCTGGTGCAACAGTTCATGTGTGTAAAGATAGAAGTTGGTTCAAGACTTATGAGTCACTGAACGATGGTTCTATTCTTCACATGGGAAATGAGTCAACACCCTTGGTGCATGGTCGTGGTTGTGTAGATCTTAATTTTAGTTTTGGAAAGATTGTAACTTTGTTTAATGTTATTCATGTTCCTGATATCAGGAAGAACTTGGTTTTAAGTAGTGTTTTGAATAATCATGGATATAAACAAGTTATTGAATCTGATAAATTTGTTCTTTCTAAGAATGGTGTTTTTATTGGTTTTGGCTATTTATGTAACCAAATGTTCAGGCTTAATATTGTCACTGATAGTGTAAATTCAGCCTTTGTGACCACCATTGACCTGACTGACTCAACCCTTTGGCATGCTAGACTTGGCCATGTACACTATAAAAGGATGCAAGATATGTCTAAGGATGTGTTAATCCCAGCATTTGACATGGACATTGAAAAGTGTAAAACTTGCATGTTGACCAAGATAACCAAGAAACCTTTTCAGGGTGTCAGTCGTGAGACTAAGCTCTTGGAGCTTATACACAGTGACCTGTGTGATTTTCATGCCACTCCCTCTTTGGGGAATAAGAAGTACTTTGTGACATTTATTGATGATGCTTCTAGGTTTTGTTATGTCTATCTATTACATATTAAGGATGAAGCATTAGATAAATTCAAAGTATTTAAAACTGAAGTTGAATTACAACTTGGGTCCCTGATCAAAAGATTAAGGACTGATAGGGGATGTGAGTACATGGATACTCTGTATTTTCAGTCTATTGGTATAATCCATGAAACGACTGCTCCCTATACTCCTCAGCAAAATGGCATTTCTGAAAGGAAAAACAGGGTGCTGAAGGAGATGGTTAATTCCATGTTGTCCTATTCAGGACTGAGTCAAGGGTTCTGGGGTGAAGCTATGTTAACAGCTTGCTATTTATTAAATAGGGTTCCCAACAAAAGGAACAAGGTTACCCTTTATGAACTCTAGACTAAAAAGAAACCCAACCTGAACTATCTCAGGGTTTGGGGTTGTAGGGCTGTTGTTAGACTCCCTGATCCAAAGCTGAAAACTTTGGGTGAAAGAGGCATTGACTGCATCTTTGTTGGATATGTTGAGCATTCCAAGCCTTTTAGGTTCTATGTTATTGAACCTAATGAATATGTTTCAATTAACTCCATAATTGAATCAAGGGATGCAAACTTTGATGATAATAGATTCTCTCATCTGTCCCTAGACCAAGTCAGAGGATTCCTAATGGAACTCATGACATTGGTGTATCAGAGGTCCTTGATGAAGTACCATCAGAGGTCCCTGATGAGGTTGTGGTTCAACAACCTGAACCTGTGCTCAGAAAGAGCAAAAGGGTCAGGACTCCAAAGTCATTTAGACCTGAGTTTCAATTATACTTAATTGAAGGAACAAGGGATGAGGTCTCTGACCAATACTCCTATTGCTTCATTGTTCAGGATGATCCCAAGACATTTGAAGAAGCAATGAAGTCTCATGATATTGCTTTCTGGAAAGAAGCAATCAATGATGAGATGGATTCCATCATGGGTAACAACACTTGGGTGTTGGTTGATCTACCACCTGGTTGCAAACCTCTGGGTTGCAAATGGATTTTCAAAAAGAAAATGAAGGTAGATGGAACTATTGAAAAGTTCAAGGCTAGACTAGTCATTCAGGGCTTTAAACAAAAGTCAGGAATAGACTATTTTGATACTTATGCCCCTGTGGCATGTATCAGTACCATAAGACTGCTGATTGCTTTGGCATCTATTCACAATCTGATTATTCATCAGATGGATGTGAAGACAGCTTTCTTGAATGATGAATTGGATGAGGAGGTTTATATGAACCAACCTCAGGGCTTCATCTTGCCTGGCAATGAAAACAAGGTGTGTAAACTGATTAAGTCTTTTTATGGACTAAAGCAGACACCTAAGCAATGGCATCAAAAATTTGATGAAGTGGTTTGTCTAATGGTTATTTACTTAACCAATCTGACAAATGTGTATATAGCAAATTTGATGAATCAGGTAAAGGAGTCATCATTTGTCTATATGTTGATGACATGTTGATCTTTGGCACTGACCAAAATCAGGTTGACCTTACAAAGGAATTTTTGTCATCAAGGTTCTCCATGAAGGACATGGGGGAGGCTGATGTTATCCTTGGTATAAGGATTAAACATGAAAGTAAAAGAATTTCTATCTCTCAGTCTCATTATATTGAGAAGGTGTTGAGGAAATTCAATTACTTTGATTGTACTCTAGTGAGTACACCTATGGATACTTGTGAGAAGCTGATGCCTAATAATGGCAAGGCTGTATCTCAACTTGAGTATTCTGGGGTAATTGGCTGCCTGATGTATGCCATGACTTGTACAAGACCTGATATTGCATTTGCAGTGGGTAAACTGAGCAGGTATACTAGTAATCCTAGTGCTCATCACTTGCAAGCAGTTCAGAGGGTACTGAAGTATCTGAAGAGAACTATGGATTATAGTCTTTCATATACTGGTTATCCTTCAGTATTAGAAGGATACACTGATGCAAGTTGGATCAATAACACTGAAGACAATTCGTCTACCAGTGGCTGGGTATTCCTACTTGGTGGAGATGCAATTTCTTGGGCATCCAAGAAGCAAACTTGCATCACCAGTTCAACAATGGAATCTGAATTTGTGGCCTTAGCAGCTGCTGGTAAAAAAACAGAATGGTTGAAAAACTTGCTTCTTGAGATTCCATTGTGGCCTAAACCTATAGCACCTATTTCTATCTGTTGTGATAGTGCAGCTACATTGGCAAAGGCTTATAGCCAGATGTACAATGGGAAGTCTAGACACTTAGGTGTCAGACTTAGCATGATTCGTGAGCTTATCACGAATGGGGTGGTATCTATAGAGTTTGTTAGATCTCAACAGAATTTAGTTGATCACTTGACGAAGGGTTTGGCTAGAGACTTGGTTATAAAGTCTGCTAAAGAGATGTGTTTAAGTTCAACTTAGTTACTGAATGCTAGGACACCCAACTCCCTCCTGAGGAAACTTGGGAGCTGAGTTCAATGTGGAAAGCTGAACATTCAGTGGACTTGAGTACATGCTTTATTTACATCCCAAGGTTGTGCTCAGAACCTGCTGAAAGGAGGATGAAGTCTTTATTTCTTAATGCTTAATTTTCTTTGCAAAAGTGCTTGGCAGGAGCATGAATAAAGATGAACCACCTATGTGAATGTTGAAGTATTGCCGCTTCAGGGAGCTTTGGACTTTTAGCTCTTACAACATTTATGAATTTGGATATGGACACATGGCTTGTATAGTGTCAGGA
This sequence comes from Chrysanthemum seticuspe, assembly GCA_019973895.1. Classification (NCBI taxonomy): domain Eukaryota; kingdom Viridiplantae; phylum Streptophyta; class Magnoliopsida; order Asterales; family Asteraceae; genus Chrysanthemum; species Chrysanthemum seticuspe. The sequence continues at coordinate 97,315,024 of BPTQ01000002.1, forward strand.
GTTGTTAAGTGTTTGAAAACTTGTGTGTATTTTATCTTCAGGTATTCAAATGGGTTGAAGGGTTCAATTCTTAGAACACCCTGATTCTCGAATATTTGAACGTGTAATGTACTAAGATGGAAATTCAATCCTCAGGATATTTTCGTTTATGCACATGTTTTGTTTGATGTTTGTTTTTCTTGAAAAGGAAGTGAACTAAATTTGGGGAGGATTGTGGGAAAATTTAGTGCACTTGTGGGATTAGTTCAACCTGGTTTTGGGTAAGGAGGTACGGAGTGTACACCCATGAGGTCCCTGAACACCCTGACTCAATAGTGGTTTGGTATTGGTAGTGCTAAGTTAGTACTGATAGTGCTAAGTTAGTATTGATAGTGCTAAGTTAGTACTGATAGCCAGTGTTACTACTGGTAGTGTTGGTTTCTACTGTTAGTGTAGTAACTGATGGTTCCTACTGGTAGTGTTATGGTTCCTGCTGCTAGTGTAATGGTTCCTGCTGGTAGTGTTTGGTTCCTGCTGCTAGTGTAATGGTTCCCACTGGTAGTGTTGCAGTGATTAATTTGTAACAACTTTGACTCATTCAATTGGCTGTTATGACTGCTTTATGACCACGTTTAATCGGTCATGTAACCACTATTTCTATGATAATGGAGGTTTATTATGGGTGATTAATTGGCCGTTAATCATTCATAATGTCCATTTATTAGTGTTGAGTGTTCTCTACTATAAATAGAGAGTGACATCTTCAGCTTGAAGACACACTGAAAAAGAACAAAACCAGGAGAAACAAACTGAAAGCATAAACACTTGAAAGCAAAGGGTTATTGAATTGTGCCTAATTCTATAACAACATTTGGTCTTATCCCAAGTAGATATTCGTGTAACCCATGCATTAGGGTCGAATAGTTTACTTTGGAAAGTGAATACACGATTTCAAGTGATATCCGGTAACCACCTAGTGGTATTTGCATTGCTACTGATTGTCTTAACCCTGTTCTGGGAACTACCAACCAACAATAACAAGGTAAGCCGCTCGTGAAGAGCTTAAAATTGAATATGTAAAAGCTTGTAACAAGCCGAGCCTAAACGAGCTCGAGCTTAAGCAAAGCCTAAATTAATAATGGAGCTCAATTCCTAACATTAAAAATAAAGATCAACCAGGCTCGCGAGCTTTAGAAATATATGCATGGATGAAACTTATAAGGGACTCAGAGGGGTTGTGGCCCCTCCAAAATTTATGACTCTATATACATTTTATACTTTTTTATATATGTTTTAGTCAATTTTTAATACAAAATATTTAAAGTAGTGTATATCGGCCTCCTAAAAAAAATACTTTTTAAATTGGTCTCTCTGTCTCTAAATATATGCATATATAATACGTATAACTATATATCAATGTGGTCAAAATAAATAAACGAGCTTAATCCTAATATGCTTAAGTATCCATGTTTTATTTAAACTTTATTTCTTGAACTTGTCATACAAATAAATCGATCCCGTCATAAAAATAAGTCGATCAGCTTGTGAAATTTTAGCAAGCCATGGTCAAGCTAAAACTGACAACTCCTAAAACCATAAGGGACCAATATACATTTTGCAGTTCAATTTCTTTCTTTATCGTTTTACCCTAATTCCCAATTTTTAGCCCTATTTTTCACTTGTGCAGTGCACAGCACAGCAGGTACTCTCACTGTGTTTATTTTACCCAATTGCTAATTTTTCTCTTGTTTTATGTTTTTAATATTCAAGATTAATTATTGATTTGATTGTGATTTAAATTGTTTCAGGGACTTTTAATCAGTTAATTATACAAGACCAACTACTTCTGTTTGTAAATTTAATGTAAGTTTAAATCTTTTATATGTTTTAGTTAAAATGTCTAGGAATGATTTATGGTCCTTTAAGCATGTTATCTGATAAAAAAGTTTGTTGATTTAGTTTTTTTTTTTTTTTTGGTTATTATTGATATAATTATGTTAGTGTTTTATTTCGTTAAGTTCGTTGTATTGAATTGGATGGAATATTGGTGGGTTCTTGAAATTAATTGGTTTGGTGCTAATCGTTTTTGTTTTTGCACTAGTAGACGTGTCCTTGTTATCATAGAATAAGGTTAGGTTAACGGTTATTATTTAGAAGGTTCTGGGTGGGTTCTTGAATTGATGTGCTTTAACCCCAATGCGACAGTTTAGCGTAAGAGCTTGGGGGTCTCACTAATAGGTCTCAGGTTCAAGTTCTGATAGTTGCAAACTCTTTGGGGACACCTGCCCTAGCCATATAATCTACAGTTGTGTAGGGCTAGTGAATTACCAGGCTCCATGGGTTTTTACGGGTGGTAAGTGGAGTTTGAGGTTTACCTGCAAGGTCACCAAAGGTGGCTTGAGTGGGATTTACCTTATGGTGTTTGGCTTAGCTTTTTGGAGTATTGTTATTCACTTATTCCGGCGGTTGTATCTTTGTGAAATAGCTCATTAAGCCATAATGGTATATGCTAGGTTGCAGTGGCAAGAATTCAGAGTAGGGTATGCACAATTTTTAGTGGTAAAAAAGTAAATTCGGTTTTTCGAGGTTTTGTTTATTCGGGTCGGGTTCTCCTCGGGTTTGGTTGGTCCAAGTCGGGTTTTTTTGGGTTTATGCTCATAGCAAGTATATAAGATCAATATTTATCATACGGACTTATAATTCAACGACCCATAATATAGCCGAAAGTAGATTAACATGCCAATTTACCAAACATATGACAAAATAAATATGGAATACCGAAAACAAATGTAAACATAATAATCTATATCTATACTACTTTATAATGCATTTAGGTCTTTTAAAATTAGAAGGCTTAAAAATTCAGACTTTTTTACTTGCTTATTATGGAAAGAATTAAAAAAAATAACATAAGGAGCTCCAATCATTGAGTGACATGTGTCACTTCTCTAACTAAAAAATAACAAAAAGGGAGGAGCTCTAACAAACTAAAATAAAGAGCTCCAATAATGGGGTGACACATGTCACTTCCTAACTAATTAATCACCTTTATTTTTAAATATAAATATCTTTTAATCCGTTTAATTTTTTTATGATCTAAATTCATCATATTTTTTAAAATTTTGTGCTCTTTAATTCAACATCCATTTTGATATATTTTTATGAGTTTTCTTTAGTAGTCGGGAAGAAGCGGAGTTGAAAAGAGAGAAACTTACTTGAATTAGACGTAAAAATGAAAAACATTTGTTCGCTACAAAATAGTCATTGGGTACCCGCCGCCGCATTGCGCGGGTACCCTTCTAGTATTTTATAAATAATCCTGCTTCTTGATTGTAAATAAAAACCTTTAAGTTGTTTTTTAATAAAGGGGCTCAATGTAAAGATAGCCCAATGAATGAATGAAAAATAAATAAAAATAATGTTGTAACATTCGTAAGTTTTATTTTTTAGTTGGGCTCTTGGAATAGAAATGTAGTAGGCTCAAAGTTGGTAACAGAAGATCACAACAGGGCCATATAGAATAATAAAACATGTAACCTAAATTTCTTCTTCCTCAAAACTGCAGTTGCCCTGCTTCAAATTACCAGGAAAGCATTTTTTTACATTCTTCCTTTTTCCATCAAAGGTAAGTTAGATTGGGTATGCACTCAAAAATTTCATCCATTTTAAAGGGTATGCACTCACAAATTTCCAGTGTATATTCTTCTTACTTCTGAACAAAATAAAAAAAAAAAAAAAAATACACTACTCAAACTTTAAACAGGGTATGCACGTGCATACCCTGTGTACAACGTAGATCCGCCCCTGCTAGGTTGTAGTCTTGATCATTCCCCCAATTTTTATTTTTATTTTTAGGTAGTTATTTGCTTTAAATGTTGCTACAATGTTTATATGGTTTAGCACTTTGATGTTTTCCTGATAAATGAAAAAGATGCGTAAGTTTTGTAATTCATTGCCCTCTATTAGTTCTAGTCTTAGATTAAATCATCCTGCGTGTTTACATATGCGCATAGAATTGTTAAGTAGTTTAGAGAATTAAGATTTGTCATGTGTCTTGCTTTTGTTCTCTTTGTTTGTATCATTGTCAATAAGTATTATCTAGGATTTGAACTATTGGATTGTTAGAGTTAGGTATTGGAATTTTGAACATGAATTTTGTGTTTAGATTTTTCATCGGCAATTGTCAGCAGCTTGACATATCTAAATATTCCATATATGATCGATAAGAATTAAGAAATTTGAAATTTTGTCCAAAGTGGTGTTGAAATTGTTGTCTTGAAATACTCTGTGGTTTTCAGTAGTCTTAACAGGTTAGAGGTGGTAAAATGCTCCGGTTGGGTGATAGATCAAAATTTTTGAAATTGGTTAGTGGGTACATTGAAAAATTTGTTGGTGTCCAAAAAGGCAAGTTTGAAAATGCGTCAAAATCTTTCCAATTTCAAAAACAACCCATATGATTCTTTGGAAAACACTTAAACTTTAAGAATATATAATTGAAAGAAAAAAAGTCCTATTTTTACTGCATCTTGCTTGCTTTGTCAGCTTTAGAACCGGTGCCATTTTCTTGTAATTTGCATGACAACATTTTTTATTATCTATAATGTCATTGCAGAAGTAACTGCTCCTTCCAGTATGCAGTTGGATGAAAAGATAGCATCAGGGGACGAATCAAACCCCTGCATAAGCAAGTCAACTCGGCTTCCACGGAAACGCTTTTACAGAGCTCGAGCTCATAGCAACCCATTAAGTGATTCCCATTTCCCCGTCCCTGTTTCTCCTCATCATGTAGAATACTCCCTTCACTATCCTCACTTCTACCCATCATCGGATTCTCAATCCAATCCCAAAAAGATAGAATTTGCAGATGTTGGTTGTGGCTTTGGAGGACTACTAATCAGTCTTGCAACACTTTTCCCGGAAACCCTAATGGTAGGAATGGAACTGAGAGACAAGGTGACAGAGTACGTTAAAGAACGTATACTAGCTTTACGGGTTACAAACCCGGGTCAGTATCAGAATGTATCCGTTGTTAGAACTAATTCCATGAAGTACATCCCAAATTACTTTGAAAAAGCACAGCTTTCAAAGATGTTTTTCCTGTTCCCGGATCCTCATTTCAAAGAAAAGAATCATAGAAGACGTGTGATTAGCCCATTTTTGTTAGATGAGTATGCTTATGTAATTAGGCCTAGCGGGATTATATACACCATAACAGATGTGGAAGAGCTTGGAGAGTGGATGAAGTCTTGTTTGGAGAACCATCCATTGTTTGAAGCACTCACAGAGGAAGAACTTGAAGCGGATCCAGTGGTAAAGCTTTTGAGTTCTGCAACTGAGGAAGGGCAGAAAGTGTCGAGAAATGGTGGGCTTACTTTTAAAGCAGTTTTTAGGCGCATTGTCCCTGCAGTTTAGTGGCAAACGTTTTTGACCACATTGAGGTATGATTTACTGCTGTGTTCATTGATTGGAGGCTCTATTTATACTCGGGTTTGGATGAGTTATGAATGGATAGTTAAAAATATCTGAGTGGCATGTCAAACATCTGTTTTTGTTTCCTTGACATTGGATTGTAACTTATGGTGATAGCTTTTTTGCAATTCTACCTAGGCATATACCAAGCTTATGGTTCTGTAACAACTTTTTTGCAGTTTTTAATCTTAGTTTACTTTTTACCATTTAGTAGTGATTTCAATCTCATAGCATATTCATGAGGCCTGCTCTAATTAATAGCTTGGTGAGTTGGTGTGGATGGTTTTCATATTATTTGATTGTGATTGATCATGTTGAATGTTGTCCTAATAACAGTTCATTATAAAATTGAATTCTATATTTAAAGCTGTTTTATTGGATCAAGGTGTATTTGACATTTTGAAGTCAACATCTTATCAAGCCAGTGTTTTGGATCAAATTCAGACCATTGTTTTCATTTTATGATGTTTTAGCTGAGGAATCGAGATGGTTATTACTTTATTAGATAGGGTCTGATTACGATGAAATAGTTAGGATGATCGTTTTCATTAATTTTGGGTTTGGTGCAAGTGAAAATTCATCCTATCATTTTCTATACGGTATAGCAAGTCGTTATTTCGATTTGTTGTGACTTGTGAGAAATAAAAGTCAAAAGAAATGAACATATAAAGTTTATAGAAAGTTAAGAAGATATATAAAAGAGGTTTTGTCGAATAGTTGTCTTCAGGTAATGGTTAACTGATTGATTTGGATGTCGCATATAGTTTAGATAAATGTAAGTTTAACATATCATATGATGTTTTGATTTGATAAAAGATAGGGTTTTATCAAATATGCTTTAAGCAATGCTCTAAGACAATGCGTAATAGGGCAAGGATGATACGTCCTCCTCCCATCACACGTCTGACTTTAAAACACCACCATCATGTGTGGTGGTGTTTATTTGTTGAGATGTCAGTGGTCACCACCACCGACTTGTGAGACACAAAAACTTACACAAATATTGATTAAAAAAAAAAGGAAAAAAAAAAAAAGAAGAAGAAAAAAGGTGTTTAGTGGTGATTGCTATAGGTGTTTGGTTGTGAAGTGAAAATTTGATATAACGTTGAGTTGACAGTGATAGTATTGACGACAATTGCTACACGTCTAAGAGCACTTTAGATAAATCTTTACAAATTTATTAGAAATGCATAGCCATAAAACAAAAGGGGGCAAAGGGTGCATTGGGTTTGATTTAGGGTTGAGCGTGGGTTTGGAATCAGTAAGAGTTGGAATCGAAATCGACTGATCCGGGAACCGAAATTCGAGGAAAGTGGGAACCAAGAACCGAACTGAAGGTGGTTTTTGGTTCTGGTTCGGTTCTCAGTTCTAGTTCTTCGGGTATACCCTCATAGGAACTGATAGGTCTGGATTAGTTTGATTCTCGGTTCCAGTTCGATTTTTCGGTTCATTTTATCACCCTACTTTGATTTTTGATGATACATTATTGATACTCTCACCAAAGAAGCCTACTTAATTACTTGGTGAGCTAATTTAGGAAATATGGTACATTTTGATACCTTGAGCATCTTTCCTGTTTCTACCTTTGTTGTAGGTTTATTTCAACTCTTGTGGATTAGTCGGTTAAAAGGTCGAAAACCATGGTTACAAATTAGTGATGATACATAAAACTTAGCTCACGAAAAAAATGTGTCACCACATTGCATTTGATCATTCTCAACGTTCTAAAACTTCAAAAAACAGATCTTTATATTGGAAAGTTTTAACCTTGATTGATATTGTTGCAAGCCACGAGTGCTTTCCGTCCAAAGTTAAATATAAGTGGACATACACATACTTCTGCAAAATTGAGTTATTAAGCTTGGTTCGAGTAATCAAAACACTATATTTTTGTTCGACGTCGAAATTTATGAAGCTGGACTAGTTAACATCTTAGGGAGCATATCTTTATCTTGATTTTAGACGTTTTAGTTGGTGATAGGCTAAACACTCAAACAACATCAAGTGACTCCATGGCCAATGTTATATTTTGGGACCCAATATTCTATCCTCTCACTCTAATATTCGAAACAAAGGATGTACAGACGTGGATCCATAAGTTGTGATAAAAACAAAATAATCCTTTAACAAATTGTGATAAAATCTGAAACTGAAAAACCTCAGATCCATACCGATTTTTAGGTTGACTGTACCGGTTCTTTTTTATACATTCGGGTTTGGTTAACAATCGACACCTTAATTTTGTTTTTGTGCAGATTTTGATGTGATAGTATAACAAATATATTGAATTTCTTTGTTTTTGCAGACACTTGGGATGTAAAGACGTGTGGAAGCTCCGGCTGATCCAGTTTCCGCAAACTTTACAACTATATTGTCATCTTTTATTAAGTCTATTGATTGTCTAGTGTTTAGTATTCACCATTGTCGTTATGACCTTAATTAACTCTTGTTCTTATGCTACATTAATCAACTTCTTACATTCATCTCGTGTGTGTACACACGGATAGTGTAAAGGTTATGTCAGATTTGTCTATTTCTTAATATTAAATCTCTCTCTGTTTTCTACTTTTTTTCATATTAAGTAATACCCATATAACCATATTAGATCTATTTGGTTTGAACTTTTAAATACCAATACATTTTACTTGAAATCGAGGAATCTTATAAAGCAATGCATACATTTTTACCTTTTATTAGGTACTAGGCTAAGCACCTAGTTTCATTGCAATGGAAGAACTATTACCACACTACACCAACGACTAATCCCAAAGGAGATCTACTCCTTTACAACATCATCAAGGACATCAATATCCTTGGATCTAATGCTAGTCTATCTAGTACATCGAAACACACTATATCGAATGTACATCTATGGCACCTTTCACTAATGCCTTTGACTAGATCTACAAAACACCTTTCACTAATGTCTTGTGTCTTCACTTCTAAGCATCTTTCACTAATGCTTCAAGTCTTGACTTCTAAGCACCTTTCACTAATGCTTCTTGTCTTGACTTCTAAGCACCTACCACAAGTGCTTATGCTATAGACGATAGATACCCTTCACTAATATCTTCGTCTTGACACTTGAGACATCTTTCACTAATGTCTTCAACACTACACTTCTTTAAAGAAAGAAAGGAATCATCAACAAGAAGACTTCAGTAGCCTTGATGATGAGGAAGCTTGGCAACTCATGGACTTGAGCTTGCTCGACTTCAAAGGTGGTGATCTTGCCTTTAAGAGGAACCTAAAAGATCACACAAAAACAAAACTACAAACATAGATCTCTTGGATCTAAGGTTAGTGAGATTTAACTCAGGGGAGAAAGTGTGTTGGAAAGGGGTGAGCAATAATGAAGAAATGGCTCACTATTTATAGAGGAAAAATCCTACTGTTCCCCGGATCCCACGGATCCCTTCCACAAGGGATCCGTCTAGCGTTAAGCTAGGGATCCGTGGAACGCTCCTCTTTGCCCATGGGTATTTTGGTTATGGGTCATGGGTCATGGGTTGAACCATGGATCTTTGGCTAGATACAATGTATCTTTGAGTGCAATGCACTTAGTCACTTGGGTATGGGTTGATCCATGGGTTATGGATATTATCCATGTATGATATAAGCATGATGTCATGCAATGGGTTATGGGTCAAGATCCATGGGTTACATTCAATGTATTTGCCCAATGGGTTGTGATACTTAAGTTTCTACCCATTTATATTACCCAATATACTACATACTAGTTATGTGTATATTTTATCTAAATATGTAAACACTAGTTGTTGTACATATGTATTACTTAAATCATAAAATCACTTATACTTGTTTTAGTGTTTTATGTGAAAATGTGAATATGTTAGAAACTATTAGTTCAAACCATTTACGTATTTTATTTGTTTCGTTAATATGATTTTACGTTTGTTATCGACAAAATATTAGAAGATCGTAAAATATAAATAAACGTTTTTCGGCTTATTTGTATTAACAATCTCCCCCTTTTTGTTGATGACAAAACATAAAATTATTTTAAGGAAAAGCTAAAATTCGTAAAAGTTTTGAATTTGTAGTTTTTACTTTCTTCTCCCCCTTTTTATCGAAACAAAAAGTGTTCGAAGGAAAGTAACACATCGTTTTTAAGAAAAAACATGTGAAAGAAGAAAAAGTAAAAATAAGTAGAGAGCAAGTAACGGGAAAGGATCTCGTCTTTTACTCCCCCTTGACGAGTCCATCCCTATGCAAGGGCGTCAAGTAAGTGATACTAATCTAGTTTGTTTGCAAATAAGTTTGCAAAAGATTTTGTCTAAGAGACGAGTGTGCTCCCCCTTTATGATTGCAATTTTGCAAAGGATGTCACGAAATGTAAACCTAGTATTGCAAGTAATTTGCAATGTATTGCTTTGACAAAAAGCTCCCCCTAGATTTAGAATGTCAAAGTCTTCATGTGTAAATTGAATAACTACAAAACAAAGGTTAGAAAGCAAGTATAATTCGCAATATCCTGCAAATGTGGTCCAAGTTAGTAGAAAATAGCTTTCTGTCTCACGGATCCCGCGGTTCCCTCCTAGTAGGGATCCGTCTAGGCAATTCTGAGGGATCCGTAGTAGCTGATTAATTTCAGCAACGATGATATAACAAGTAATGTTATCACAAAAATGAGATATGAATACAAGGTAATCATATGCTTAGAAAAATAACAAGTAGCATGTAATTCCATTTAATAAAACTAGAGTTATGATATACATGACTCTAAAAACTAAGAAAATAAAAAATACATGACTAGGAATTTCTAAACAAACTATCGCTTGATGCTATGACACCACTAAAATATTCTAGCTCAAGTTTTGTTTAGGTTTAATCTTGTCGAAACGTTCGAGGAGATGATAGAACATGAAACGTTGGTCTTCTCGTACTTCATGTATCAAACTTTCAACATGTTGACAATGATAGCAATCTTTGTCATGGCTAGGTAGTGGTGGTGGAAGAAATGAAATGGCTTGATGCGAAGGATCAAGTGAAGCGGCTTGTGGAGCTTCAAACGATGGAGGGATTGGTGGAGGCGCATTTGAGAATGGCTCGACCAAGAATGAAGGTGGTGGTAGAGAAGTGTCAACTTCCATATGGTCGGGTGGTTGACTTTGATGATTTCTCATAATCCAAATGGGATTATATGATGGAAACGGCGAAAAGGAAGCCGGAGCAAGTGTTGACTCAACACCTTGATTTTGAACCATTATTCCTCCTAATGAGGAGAATGTTGTCGGCGGAAGCGGATGAGACGGCCTAGGAGGCAAGTCCTCTAAATTGTAGAGGTTTGGTGATGATAGTGGGGATGTAAATGAAATAGCTCTAGGAACTAATGGTGATGGTTTAGTGGAGATGATATTGTTTGGCCTAGGAGGTATGGTGGTGTTTGGCATTGGTAGTTTTGTGGGTACTATCCTTTTAGGAATTGGTTTGATTGGATGATGAAGGATCCTGTCATTTGTTGGCTTGACCGGAGATGATTCGGTTGAAGAGATTTCGTGTATAACACGCGCCTTTTTCATGGGTGGTTCTTTGGTGGATAAGTTACTACTTGGGGTTTTCCTCATGATGAGATGATTTCAAGAGGTTGCAAGAGCTAAAAGTTAGGATGAGAGTGATGACTATGGAGGTTCTAACAAAGTGGTTTATAAACTAAGAGATTTGGCAAGTGCATTTAAGCCTTAAGCCACTAGGATTCATTGGAATGTGATGATTAACATGCACAAGAGTCAACTTCAGAGGTTGTACTGATCTAGGAATTCATTTAAGGTGAGATGGAGTGTTTGAGTTAGGAAGATGAGTTGAAATGATTGTTTTAGCAATATTTGACATAAACTGTCATCCGGATCCCACGGTTCCTTCCTCAGAGGGATCCGTCTAGGCTAATCCTAGGGATCCGGCTCTCAGCAGCTATGAAAGAGTGGAAATGATGTTTCTAAGATCTAAGACCTAAAACATCTTGAGTGTTTCAGTCCTCCTAAGTGTCTTAAATGAAAGGGTGCTTAAGTACTTGAAGGTAATGAGTGATGTAGCTAATGATTGTCTTTTATGGAAGGATTTGGAACTTTCAAGAGTACCAATGGATGAGCAAGGATGACACTAAAGATGAGAGTGTCAATTGAAGCTAAATGATCCTAGAGATCAGGTTGTGACTTAGGATAGTGTTTTGGAAAATATCCTAGAAACTTTGAGATGGGAAAACTAGAATTTGATCAACTTTGATCAATTTTGAGGTAAGGATGATTTATGATCAATTTTGTCATAATCGAAAGATTTCTAAATCTAGATGTGAGGGATCATGTGAGAATGATGAGGGATCTAGAGAGCAGAAGAGTAATGGATTAAGGTGAAAATGATAGATCTACAAGCGTCTTAGAGTGTGATCTAGGTGAGTTATGTGTGAATAGGAAGGATCTACTTATCTTGATAAGGACTTAATTTTCCTTAAGACACTATGTTTATCTTAGTGTGAGGTGTTCTAAGGATATGTTTGAAATATAATGCTTGCAATTGCATTTTCTGTTTTCCGGATCCCACAGTTCCCTAAGTGTAGGGATCCGTCTAGCACAAACTTTGGGATCCGCCCATCTGCTCAGCAGGACCTTTACTAAAGGTATGCAATGATCTTGACAATGCATTATATTCCAAGGTTAGTTTAAAGGGGTTCTAACACTAAGATATCAAATGTAAGATGTTTCATTTCATGAGAGAAATATGATTACATTGATAAAGCACGAGTACAAGAGAATTGATCCTATTTTGAAATACTACTAGGTTTCTTGAGTGTTTTCACTAGGAGGATCATTACGTGATTGATGAGTGTTGGTGGAATCAAGAATGAAGAAAGTCTTCATGAGAGATATGTTTAGCGGTTCCATCATCTTGTTCACAAGTACGTACAACGGACTTTGAAATTGAGGATGGAAGTGCATAAAATTATGATAGAGGCGTGTCAAGAACATTCCATAAGGGATGAGTTTATTCTTGGAACCTTGAAGATTTACAATTCGCCTTGCGAAGAAGTAGGTGAGATTGTATGGTTGTTGTGTTAGCAAACAGTACAACATGTGAGCACAACAAGCGGGACGGATTTCTCGATTTCCCCTAAGACTCCAAACATTCTCACGTAGGATGAGTGCAAGAGGCTTGTACTCTTCTCGGATGTCCCGTGTGAAGATAATGTTTGGATTGGAGTAATATGGTCGAGGTTTGCATATTATGAGATTTAAATCTTCCGGGGAGGGTATGTGTGAACAATATGGGCTATTTTCTTCACGAAAGTTGAAGAGAGAATCGAGAGACCAATCTTCGGTGAATGCACATTGTCCATGATTTGGAATCCGGAGGATGTGAGCAAAATGCCCAAGGGTTAGAGTAAACTTTTGGTTTTTGATATAAAACCAAAGAGATAGAGAGCGATCCTCGTTACGAACGAGTTCAACTTGATGGAAGAATTCCATTATGAACCTTGGACATATCTTCTCGTTGACTTCAAGAAGACATTCTAGTCCTATGGCTTAGAAGGAGGTATTGATACCTTCTTCGAATTGTAGAGAGGTGTCTACAATACGTCCTTCGTGGAAGTGACGGTTTTCGAGATTATTGAACCCACGGACATGATTGCCAGACGTGTTGGGTTCAAGAGAGATGTTCGGAGTGTAGACGCTAGTGAGTGAAAAATAAAACTCATATTCATGCGTCATAGTTGATCCTATAGAAATGATAAGTTAAAACATAGATGTTTGTGGTCAACCTATGATTATCTAATGTTTTTACTAGATTTTTATTAACAATGGTTTTTAACACTCTAACTCACTCAAGGTTTTGACTTTCAAGTAGATTATTACTTTTAGAAAGATAGTGGTTTTTAATCATGCATGAAAACTGTTTTCCAGTAGGACGGATCCTACGGTTCCTTTACAAAAGGGATCCGGCTAGTATATCATCCGAGATCCGTGGATCTGTAGTAACAGAAACAGATTTGATAAAAACATAGGTTTTATATTTTTATACCACGAGAAGTGTTTTATCCTACATATTCTTTTAGCATGCATACATGACCTCTAATGTATCACGAAGGAATATGAAACATATAAATCACAAGAAAATAAATAATAACAAAGATAACAAGATTATTAGTAATATTGCATTTCAATGCTAAGGATGATACAAAGGATTGGGTATATGATCCCAATGTAGATTAACAACACAAAGTAAATGTCTCCATATGTGAACTTTATCATAGGGAACACAAGTGCGATGAGTGTTAAGGCGATGAGCACGAGTGCGATGTAAACCATGTTGATGACGGATCTTCTTGGTTTCGGTTGAGATGGAATGAGGAGGAAGATGAAGTTTATGAGTGAGAGGAAATTTTTGAAATTGGAAGATTTGAAAAAGTGAGGGTTTGATAGATTGGTCGACGGTGGGAGTTTTTATAGGGAAGGAGGAATTTTTGAAATTCGTGTTTTGTTTTATTATTGGATTAAAAGAAAACAAAACATACGTTTTATATATCACGACTTTAGACGAAAAATAAGATACGTATGAAAGAAAAAGGCTTCCTAATGAAGCTTCATGTAAAACATGTAATTTGCACAAAAGATAATCATATAAATACCTAAATAGGTATACTTAATTATCAAGCAAAGTAAAAAGAAAATCATACCTCTAGCGCACTTAGGAATGTCTTTACAAATGACACAGCAAATGGCACTTAGACTATTCTCGCTCCTTTGCATTTAAGATACCTTCTTAAGGAAGGTATTCTTGTTACCAAGCGACTCCTAAAGCTTGGTGGGTATGAGCTTTGACTAATCAATATGACAAAGAAGATTAGTGCAATTAAATGAAAAAATAAATAAGAAAAATGTTGTTTATCAAATCAACATCCAAACATATAGTTTTAAAAGACATGGTGTTGGTTTTTATGAAAAACCTTCTTTGTAGTTTTCAATTAACCATGGATCGTATCAAGTTTTTAAAGTACAATATACTTCAAGAAACTTGGTAACGAAGCTCTGATGCCAATTGTGGAAAACTAGAAGGGGGGGTTGAATAGTTTTACCAATTAAAACTTCCTTTTAAACTATTTAAATCGACTTATGTCAATCTATTTGGTTGTGTGTGTTGGATGTTGATAAACAAGCATATAAAGATATGTAATGAAAAGATAAGAGTAAGAAGCATAAAACCACAACGCGAGTATTTATAGTGGTTCGGCTACAAGGACACCTTCCTTGCCCTACTCCACTCCCCGAGTCACCTACTCGAGAGTTCGTAAACACTACACCAATCTCCTTATGGCGGAGAAGCCTTCACAACGTCGCCTACCCTTTTTCCGGTGCTAGGCTAACCACCGGGTTCTTTCACTCCAAGGTGAACCACACCTACACAACGTCGCCTACCCTTTATAAGGTACTAGGCTAAGTACCTAGTTCTTTCACTCCATGGTGAACTACACCTTCACAACGTCGCCTACCCTTTATTAGGTACTAGGCTAAGCACCTAGTTCCATTGCAATGGAGGAACTACTACCACACTACACCAACGACTAATCCCAAAGGAGATCTACTCCTTTACAACATCATCAAGGACATCAATATCCTTGGATCTAATGCTAGTCTATCTAGTACATCGAAACACACCATATCGAATGTACATCTATGGCACCTTTCACTAATGCCTTTGACTAGCTCTACAAGACACCTTTCACTAATGTCTTGTGTCTTCACTTCTAAGCACCTTTCACTAATGCTTCAAGTCTTGACTTCTAAGCACTTTTCACTAATGCTTCTTGTCTTGACTTCTAAGCACCTACCACAAGTGCTTATGCTATAGACGATAGATACC
The DNA here is from genome assembly GCA_019973895.1 of Chrysanthemum seticuspe. Lineage (NCBI taxonomy): Eukaryota > Viridiplantae > Streptophyta > Magnoliopsida > Asterales > Asteraceae > Chrysanthemum > Chrysanthemum seticuspe. The sequence continues at coordinate 97,330,345 of BPTQ01000002.1, forward strand.
CTTCACTAATATCTTCGTCTTGACACTTGAGACATCTTTCACTAATGTCTTCAACACTACACTTCTTTGAAGAAAGAAAGGAATCATCAACAAGAAGACTTCAGTAGCCTTGATGATGAGGAAGCTTGGCAACTCATGGACTTGAGCTTGCTCGACTTCAAAGGTGGTGATCTTGCCTTTAAGAGGAACCTAAAAGATCACACAAAAACAAAACTACAAACATAGATCTCTTGGATCTAAGGTTAGTGAGATTTAACTCAGGGGAGAAAGTGTGTTGGAAAGGGGTGAGCAATAATGAAGAAATGGCTCACTATTTATAGAGGAAAAATCCTACTGTTCCCCGGATCCCACGGATCCCTTCCACAAGGGATCCGTCTAGCGTTAAGCTAGGGATCCGTGGAACGCTCCTCTTTGCCCATGGGTATTTTGGTTATGGGTCATGGGTCATGGGTTGAACCATGGATCTTTGGCTAGATACAATGTATCTTTGAGTGCAATGCACTTAGTCACTTGGGTATGGGTTGATCCATGGGTTATGGATATTATCCATGTATGATATAAGCATGATGTCATGCAATGGGTTATGGGTCAAGATCCATGGGTTACATTCAATGTATTTGCCCAATGGGTTGTGATACTTAAGTTTCTACCCATTTATATTACCCAATATACTACATACTAGTTATGTGTATATTTTATCTAAATATGTAAACACTAGTTGTTGTACATATGTATTACTTAAATCATAAAATCACTTATACTTGTTTTAGTGTTTTATGTGAAAATGTGAATATGTTAGAAACTATTAGTTCAAACCATTTACGTATTTTATTTGTTTCGTTAATATGATTTTACGTTTGTTATCGACAAAATATTAGAAGATCGTAAAATATAAATAAACGTTTTTCGGCTTATTTGTATTAACAATCTCCCCCTTTTTGTTGATGACAAAACATAAAATTATTTTAAGGAAAAGCTAAAATTCGTAAAAGTTTTGAATTTGTAGTTTTTACTTTCTTCTCCCCCTTTTTATCGAAACAAAAAGTGTTCGAAGGAAAGTAACACATCGTTTTTAAGAAAAAACATGTGAAAGAAGAAAAAGTAAAAATAAGTAGAGAGCAAGTAACGGGAAAGGATCTCGTCTTTTACTCCCCCTTGACGAGTCCATCCCTATGCAAGGGCGTCAAGTAAGTGATACTAATCTAGTTTGTTTGCAAATAAGTTTGCAAAAGATTTTGTCTAAGAGACGAGTGTGCTCCCCCTTTATGATTGCAATTTTGCAAAGGATGTCACGAAATGTAAACCTAGTATTGCAAGTAATTTGCAATGTATTGCTTTGACAAAAAGCTCCCCCTAGATTTAGAATGTCAAAGTCTTCATGTGTAAATTGAATAACTACAAAACAAAGGTTAGAAAGCAAGTATAATTCGCAATATCCTGCAAATGTGGTCCAAGTTAGTAGAAAATAGCTTTCTGTCTCACGGATCCCGCGGTTCCCTCCTAGTAGGGATCCGTCTAGGCAATTCTGAGGGATCCGTAGTAGCTGATTAATTTCAGCAACGGTGATATAACAAGTAATGTTATCACAAAAATGAGATATGAATACAAGGTAATCATATGCTTAGAAAAATAACAAGTAGCATGTAATTCCATTTAATAAAACTAGAGTTATGATATACATGACTCTAAAAACTAAGAAAATAAAAAATACATGACTAGGAATTTCTAAACAAACTATCGCTTGATGCTATGACACCACTAAAATATTCTAGCTCAAGTTTTGTTTAGGTTTAATCTTGTCGAAACGTTCGAGGAGATGATAGAACATGAAACGTTGGTCTTCTCGTACTTCATGTATCAAACTTTCAACATGTTGACAATGATAGCAATCTTTGTCATGGCTAGGTAGTGGTGGTGGAAGAAATGAAATGGCTTGATGCGAAGGATCAAGTGAAGCGGCTTGTGGAGCTTCAAACGATGGAGGGATTGGTGGAGGCGCATTTGAGAATGGCTCGACCAAGAATGAAGGTGGTGGTAGAGAAGTGTCAACTTCCATATGGTCGGGTGGTTGACTTTGATGATTTCTCATAATCCAAATGGGATTATATGATGGAAACGGCGAAAAGGAAGCCGGAGCAAGTGTTGACTCAACACCTTGATTTTGAACCATTATTCCTCCTAATGAGGAGAATGTTGTCGGCGGAAGCGGATGAGACGGCCTAGGAGGCAAGTCCTCTAAATTGTAGAGGTTTGGTGATGATAGTGGGGATGTAAATGAAATAGCTCTAGGAACTAATGGTGATGGTTTAGTGGAGATGATATTGTTTGGCCTAGGAGGTATGGTGGTGTTTGGCATTGGTAGTTTTGTGGGTACTATCCTTTTAGGAATTGGTTTGATTGGATGATGAAGGATCCTGTCATTTGTTGGCTTGACCGGAGATGATTCGGTTGAAGAGATTTCGTGTATAACACGCGCCTTTTTCATGGGTGGTTCTTTGGTGGATAAGTTACTACTTGGGGTTTTCCTCATGATGAGATGATTTCAAGAGGTTGCAAGAGCTAAAAGTTAGGATGAGAGTGATGACTATGGAGGTTCTAACAAAGTGGTTTATAAACTAAGAGATTTGGCAAGTGCATTTAAGCCTTAAGCCACTAGGATTCATTGGAATGTGATGATAAACATGCACAAGAGTCAACTTCAGAGGTTGTACTGATCTAGGAATTCATTTAAGGTGAGATGGAGTGTTTGAGTTAGGAAGATGAGTTGAAATGATTGTTTTAGCAATATTTGACATAAACTGTCATCCGGATCCCACGGTTCCTTCCTCAGAGGGATCCGTCTAGGCTAATCCTAGGGATCCGGCTCTCAGCAGCTATGAAAGAGTGGAAATGATGTTTCTAAGATCTAAGACCTAAAACATCTTGAGTGTTTCAGTCCTCCTAAGTGTCTTAAATGAAAGGGTGCTTAAGTACTTGAAGGTAATGAGTGATGTAGCTAATGATTGTCTTTTATGGAAGGATTTGGAACTTTCAAGAGTACCAATGGATGAGCAAGGATGACACTAAAGATGAGAGTGTCAATTGAAGCTAAATGATCCTAGAGATCAGGTTGTGACTTAGGATAGTGTTTTGGAAAATATCCTAGAAACTTTGAGATGGGAAAACTAGAATTTGATCAACTTTGATCAATTTTGAGGTAAGGATGATTTATGATCAATTTTGTCATAATCGAAAGATTTCTAAATCTAGATGTGAGGGATCATGTGAGAATGATGAGGGATCTAGAGAGCAGAAGAGTAATGGATTAAGGTGAAAATGATAGATCTACAAGCGTCTTAGAGTGTGATCTAGGTGAGTTATGTGTGAATAGGAAGGATCTACTTATCTTGATAAGGACTTAATTTTCCTTAAGACACTATGTTTATCTTAGTGTGAGGTGTTCTAAGGATATGTTTGAAATATAATGCTTGCAATTGCATTTTCTGTTTTCCGGATCCCACAGTTCCCTAAGTGTAGGGATCCGTCTAGCACAAACTTTGGGATCCGCCCATCTGCTCAGCAGGACCTTTACTAAAGGTATGCAATGATCTTGACAATGCATTATATTCCAAGGTTAGTTTAAAGGGGTTCTAACACTAAGATATCAAATGTAAGATGTTTCATTTCATGAGAGAAATATGATTACATTGATAAAGCACGAGTACAAGAGAATTGATCCTATTTTGAAATACTACTAGGTTTCTTGAGTGTTTTCACTAGGAGGATCATTACGTGATTGATGAGTGTTGGTGGAATCAAGAATGAAGAAAGTCTTCATGAGAGATATGTTTAGCGGTTCCATCATCTTGTTCACAAGTACGTACAACGGACTTTGAAATTGAGGATGGAAGTGCATAAAATTATGATAGAGGCGTGTCAAGAACATTCCATAAGGGATGAGTTTATTCTTGGAACCTTGAAGATTTACAATTCGCCTTGCGAAGAAGTAGGTGAGATTGTATGGTTGTTGTGTTAGCAAACAGTACAACATGTGAGCACAACAAGCGGGACGGATTTCTCGATTTCCCCTAAGACTCCAAACATTCTCACGTAGGATGAGTGCAAGAGGCTTGTACTCTTCTCGGATGTCCCGTGTGAAGATAATGTTTGGATTGGAGTAATATGGTCGAGGTTTGCATATTATGAGATTTAAATCTTCCGGGGAGGGTATGTGTGAACAATATGGGCTATTTTCTTCACGAAAGTTGAAGAGAGAATCGAGAGACCAATCTTCGGTGAATGCACATTGTCCATGATTTGGAATCCGGAGGATGTGAGCAAAATGCCCAAGGGTTAGAGTAAACTTTTGGTTTTTGATATAAAACCAAAGAGATAGAGAGCGATCCTCGTTACGAACGAGTTCAACTTGACGGAAGAATTCCATTATGAACCTTGGACATATCTTCTCGTTGACTTCAAGAAGACATTCTAGTCCTATGGCTTAGAAGGAGGTATTGATACCTTCTTCGAATTGTAGAGAGGTGTCTACAATACGTCCTTCGTGGAAGTGACGGTTTTCGAGATTATTGAACCCACGGACATGATTGCCAGACGTGTTGGGTTCAAGAGAGATGTTCGGAGTGTAGACGCTAGTGAGTGAAAAATAAAACTCATATTCATGCGTCATAGTTGATCCTATAGAAATGATAAGTTAAAACATAGATGTTTGTGGTCAACCTATGATTATCTAATGTTTTTACTAGATTTTTATTAACAATGGTTTTTAACACTCTAACTCACTCAAGGTTTTGACTTTCAAGTAGATTATTACTTTTAGAAAGATAGTGGTTTTTAATCATGCATGAAAACTGTTTTCCAGTAGGACGGATCCTACGGTTCCTTTACAAAAGGGATCCGGCTAGTATATCATCCGAGATCCGTGGATCTGTAGTAACAGAAACAGATTTGATAAAAACATAGGTTTTATATTTTTATACCACGAGAAGTGTTTTATCCTACATATTCTTTTAGCATGCATACATGACCTCTAATGTATCACGAAGGAATATGAAACATATAAATCACAAGAAAATAAATAATAACAAAGATAACAAGATTATTAGTAATATTGCATTTCAATGCTAAGGATGATACAAAGGATTGGGTATATGATCCCAATGTAGATTAACAACACAAAGTAAATGTCTCCATATGTGAACTTTATCATAGGGAACACAAGTGCGATGAGTGTTAAGGCGATGAGCACGAGTGCGATGTAAACCATGTTGATGACGGATCTTCTTGGTTTCGGTTGAGATGGAATGAGGAGGAAGATGAAGTTTATGAGTGAGAGGAAATTTTTGAAATTGGAAGATTTGAAAAAGTGAGGGTTTGATAGATTGGTCGACGGTGGGAGTTTTTATAGGGAAGGAGGAATTTTTGAAATTCGTGTTTTGTTTTATTATTGGATTAAAAGAAAACAAAACATACGTTTTATATATCACGACTTTAGACGAAAAATAAGATACGTATGAAAGAAAAAGGCTTCCTAATGAAGCTTCATGTAAAACATGTAATTTGCACAAAAGATAATCATATAAATACCTAAATAGGTATACTTAATTATCAAGCAAAGTAAAAAGAAAATCATACCTCTAGCGCACTTAGGAATGTCTTTACAAATGACACAGCAAATGGCACTTAGACTATTCTCGCTCCTTTGCATTTAAGATACCTTCTTAAGGAAGGTATTCTTGTTACCAAGCGACTCCTAAAGCTTGGTGGGTATGAGCTTTGACTAATCAATATGACAAAGAAGATTAGTGCAATTAAATGAAAAAATAAATAAGAAAAATGTTGTTTATCAAATCAACATCCAAACATATAGTTTTAAAAGACATGGTGTTGGTTTTTATGAAAAACCTTCTTTGTAGTTTTCAATTAACCATGGATCGTATCAAGTTTTTAAAGTACAATATACTTCAAGAAACTTGGTAACGAAGCTCTGATGCCAATTGTGGAAAACTAGAAGGGGGGGTTGAATAGTTTTACCAATTAAAACTTCCTTTTAAACTATTTAAATCGACTTATGTCAATCTATTTGGTTGTGTGTGTTGGATGTTGATAAACAAGCATATAAAGATATGTAATGAAAAGATAAGAGTAAGAAGCATAAAACCACAACGCGAGTATTTATAGTGGTTCGGCTACAAGGACACCTTCCTTGCACTACTCCACTCCCCGAGTCACCTACTCGAGAGTTCGTAAACACTACACCAATCTCCTTATGGCGGAGAAGCCTTCACAACGTCGCCTACCCTTTTTCCGGTGCTAGGCTAACCACCGGGTTCTTTCACTCCAAGGTGAACCACACCTACACAACGTCGCCTACCCTTTATAAGGTACTAGGCTAAGTACCTAGTTCTTTCACTCCATGGTGAACTACACCTTCACAACGTCGCCTACCCTTTATTAGGTACTAGGCTAAGCACCTAGTTCCATTGCAATGGAGGAACTACTACCACACTACACCAACGACTAATCCCAAAGGAGATCTACTCCTTTACAACATCATCAAGGACATCAATATCCTTGGATCTAATGCTAGTCTATCTAGTACATCGAAACACACCATATCGAATGTACATCTATGGCACCTTTCACTAATGCCTTTGACTAGCTCTACAAGACACCTTTCACTAATGTCTTGTGTCTTCACTTCTAAGCACCTTTCACTAATGCTTCAAGTCTTGACTTCTAAGCACCTTTCACTAATGCTTCTTGTCTTGACTTCTAAGCACCTACCACAAGTGCTTATGCTATAGACGATAGATACCCTTCACTAATATCTTCGTCTTGACACTTGAGACATCTTTCACTAATGTCTTCAACACTACACTTCTTTGAAGAAAGAAAGGAATCATCAACAAGAAGACTTCAGTAGCCTTGATGATGAGGAAGCTTGGCAACTCATGGACTTGAGCTTGCTCGACTTCAAAGGTGGTGATCTTGCCTTTAAGAGGAACCTAAAAGATCACACAAAAACAAAACTACAAACATAGATCTCTTGGATCTAAGGTTAGTGAGATTTAACTCAGGGGAGAAAGTGTGTTGGAAAGGGGTGAGCAATAATGAAGAAATGGCTCACTATTTATAGAGGAAAAATCCTACTGTTCCCCGGATCCCACGGATCCCTTCCACAAGGGATCCGTCTAGCGTTAAGCTAGGGATCCGTGGAACGCTCCTCTTTGCCCATGGGTATTTTGGTTATGGGTCATGGGTCATGGGTTGAACCATGGATCTTTGGCTAGATACAATGTATCTTTGAGTGCAATGCACTTAGTCACTTGGGTATGGGTTGATCCATGGGTTATGGATATTATCCATGTATGATATAAGCATGATGTCATGCAATGGGTTATGGGTCAAGATCCATGGGTTATGGGCTTTGGGTTGTACCCAACTGCATTCAATGTATTTGCCCAATGGGTTGTGATACTTAAGTTTCTACCCATTTATATTACTCAATATACTACATACTAGTTATGTGTATATTTTATCCAAATATATAAACACTAGTTGTTGTACATATGTATTATTTAAATCATAAAATCACTTATACTTGTTTTAGTGTTTTATGTGAAAATGTGAATATGTTAGAAACTATTAGTTCAAACCATTTACGTATTTTATTTGTTTCGTTAATATGATTTTACGTTTGTTATCGACAAAACATTAGAAGATCGTAAAATATAAATAAACGTTTTTACGGCTTATTTGTATTAACACTCACCTCCCCTATCAGTCCTTAATCTTTTGATCAAAGACCCAAGTTGTAATTCAACTTCAGTTTTAAACACTTTGAATTTATCTAATGCTTCATCCTTAGTATGTAAAAGATAGACATAACAAAACCTAGAAGCATCATCAATAAATGTCACAAAGTACTTCTTATTCCCCAAGGATGGAGTGGCATGCAAATCACACAGATCACTGTGTATTAGCTCCAAGAGCTTAGTCTCACGATTAACACCCTGAAAAGGTTTCTTGGTTATCTTGGTCAACATGCAAGTTTTACACTTTTCAGTGTCCATGTCAAATGCTGGGATTAACCCATCCTTAGACATATCTTGCATTCTCTTATAGTGTACATGGCCAAGTCATTGAGAATTAGACCTCTGCATATGTAGTCATCATTCTCTCATTTGCTCCTCCTCCTGATCTGCTCCACAGTAGCATCATCCCCATCATCAGAAATAGGTGTGGTAAGCACATACACCACACTCATGCTTGATAACAAGAAATGCATCTTTTTCTGCCATCTCCTAAAGTCCACCCCTTCAAACTTATCAAGCTTGGCAAAGTTTGAAGCCATGTGTTTCATTGCAGCAGTAGCCATTGATTATCACAAAATAGTTTACTTTGATTGTTGGAGTGTAACTCCCAGAACAGGGTAAGATAATCAAGGTCAGCAGAAACAAATACCACTAGGTGGTTACCGGATATCACTTGGAATCGTGTGATCACTTTCCAAAGTAAACTATTCGACCCTAATGCCTGGGTTACACGAATATCTACTTGGGATAAGACCAAATGTAGTTATAGAATTAGGCACAATTCAATAACCCTTGCGCTTATAAGTGTTAATCGTTTTATGTGTGTCAATCATGCATAATCAGATCTCCTATTTATAGGATATTACTCTTAGATAGTCAAAAGGAATTATGAGTATTAATCGGCCCATTAATAGCCTCATAATTATCCCCATTATAGCCGTTAGTGGTTACATGACCAATTAAACGTGGTCATTAAGCAGTTGAAACTGCCACTTGAATAGGTCAAAGCCGTTACAAGCAGTATTTTCATCAGTACTTTCATAGCACTAGCAGTGGATACACTACTTCAGTGGAAAGACACTACTTCAGTGGAAACACTGCTTATCAGTGGAAACCACAAACAGTACTTTCCATCAGCATTATTTTCCACTAGCACTACTAATACAAACCACAAAAGAGTCAGGGTGTTCATGGACTTTATAGGTGTACACTCCGTACCTCATAGCCACTCATTTTTTTTTTTTTTTATTAAAATATAAAGAATAAACTTTCACCTTTTTTTAAAAAATTAAATATCTCACAAACCGTTAATCGTTACGCCAAAAAAATCATACCATCTCGACGAGAATTAAATTATCTTTCTATAGATATCCATTGTTATATACTCTCGACGAACTTTTTTTTTAAAAATTTCGTCCAGAAAAATCACATGTGATTTGTAAAAATCACATGTGATTTGTAAAAATCACATGTGATTTCTTAAAATCATATGTGATTTGATTTTTACGAATCACATGTGATTTTTAAAAATCACATGTGATTTTTCTGGACGAACTTTTTAAAAAAAAAGTTCGTCGAAAGTATATAACAATGCATATCTATAGAAAGATAATTTAATTCTCGTCACGATGGTGTATTTTTTGTAGCTTGAAGATTTACTGTTTGCAAGATATGTTGTTTTAAAAAAAATTAGAAAATGATTTTTTATTAATTTAGATAAAAAAAATGGATGAATGCAATTGGTTAATTGGTTTTATGACAAATTTGAGTTCTATATGGATCTCAACTCTATAAATCATAAGATACCAATACCTCGTCAAATCATATACTCCATTTAATGATCTAAGATTTCAAGAAAAACTTTGTTATTAAAAAGCTTGGTATGAGTGAAATCACATAGTATAAACTTGGCCAAGTAAATAAAAAGAAAAAAATATAGATGAAATACTTGCTCAAATACCGATTTGTAAGTTAGATGGCTTGCAAAAGGAGAGGACAACTTTTTTCGTAATATCCAAAAAGGCCACTTTCATCGCTGCCTACTAACAGCGATGTCAATTCTCAACACGTGTCCTATCCACATTAATAGCAAATGAAATTAAAAATCCACATAACCAATTCGCTGCCATATAGGAGCGATTTCTTCAAAAATAGGCCCACCAAATAGCAATTCGCTGCCATATAGGAGCGAGGTCTTCAAAATACTAAAAAAAAGATCAACTTCTTCGAAATTGAAAAATAAAACTTACCAAAACTACCTTAAATTTTTTAATATTTATAACATTTTTATATAACAAACTTTATTCGTCAAATATTTAGCAAATATACAGCGAATTCGTTAATAAAAAAGTACCTTTGCGAAAAGCTCTAAATTACGAACAAAACGAGCCTAATATTTATATGCTTTTAATGTACGTACGATTTTATAAAAAATATTGGAGGGGTCAATAAAACACAAAATCAAAAAAAGACTCCTTACAAAGATCCACACACAATTTAGTCTGATACTTATGTCTCAAAATAACAAAGATAGTTGTACCGTCCACTTGTGTTCACATGTCATTACGATTAAATACAACTTTAGTTATTAAGAACATATCAGTAACACTAAGAAAGTAAACATTTTCAATAAGTTTAACGACTAGATTAGTACACACCATGTTAAGTAACCAATACACCAATACATAACATTCAAAAAAAAAATTGTGAAGTAAAAGTAAAACTATTACTCACACACAATTATAATGAAAAGTCGGACAAGTAACACTTTTGTGATCAAGCTAGTGTTCGAGTTACTGATAGATTTGATGGATACGTTAAAAGCATATCAATATTGGCTCGTTTTGTTGTCGTAATTTAGAGCTTTTCGCAATGGTATTTTTTTATTAACGAATTCGCTATATATTTGCTAAATATTCGACGAATAAAATTTGTTATATAAAAAAGTTGTAAATATTAAAAACTTTAGGGTAGTTTTGGTAAGTTTTATTTTTCAATTTCAAAGAAGTGGTGTCCTTTTTTAATATTTTGAAGACCTTGCTCCTATATGGCAGCGAATTGCTGTATGGTCGGCCTATTTTTTAAGAAATCGCTACTATATGGTAGCGAATTGGTTATGTGGATTTTTAATTTCATTTGCTAATGTGAATAGGACACGTGTTGAGAATTGACATCGTTGCTAGTAGGCAACGATAAAGATGGCCTTTTTAGATTCTACAAAAAAGTTGTACGGAACAACTCCTTTCAAAAAGAGCTTTTTTATTAATTTTTGCTTAAATAACCATATTAATATTTATCTGAAAAAAAGAGCATAAAATCAAGATATCAACTAAAAATGAAGATATCACGTTCTCTATAAAAATAGGGAATTTTCGTCATTGACTTTTTGCTTATTCAAAAGTAAACGATTTCAAGCTATTTCAGCATTTTCCGGTTTTGTAAACGTTTACTTGCAATTTTAATATCTAGTCAATGTATATACCTAATACCTCAAAGAAAATTGTGTGCATGTCGTATTCATGCTTCTTTCGTACGGCTAAAGTGAGTGGTGGTTATCGAGTCACCGTCACATCAGCTTTCTTTCTTCTCTTACTCTCTCTCACCTTTCAGCCGTTTTGGTCACCTTCTCCTCATATTTCATTAAAATACATACTTTATACATATATATCTCACTAAATACCTGACACACACTAACAAATCAAATAAAAAATATTAAAACAAAAAGAAGAGCTCACAAAAAATTGTTGCTCACTCTAGTGAGCCCAACACCATACTTTGCACAAAATTGATATGACCATGTATTGTGTTTTAAGAGCGATGATATGTAGACGGAGTGTTTTACTAAACTTTTGGCAAAAATGCATATATATCTTTCCCAAAGTAAATAATTGCATATATATCTTTTGTACAAGTTTTTTATGCACATTTTACAATGATTTTTATGCATGCTTTGGATATATATGCAATTTTGCATTTTCGAAAAAATATATATGCAAAAGCCCCGATACTTTTTGTCCCACTTAAAGGCAAAGCTGATTCTAAAATTATGTGTGTACCCTAGCTACTTTTACACAATCTTTTATCTTTTTAGTAAACCTTCAACTTCACTTTCTCTCTCAAAATTCTTAAACCCATTTTAGAAATTAATTCGGTACACATTTTTACGAGAAAAATTCATCATTCATACATAAAAAACCATCGCATAATTATTATACACTGTGATATCTACTTTTCCCCTACAAACATAAGAGCACAAGGTGAGGGAAGAGCGGATAACACGTTATTGGTATGCCACCTCAGCGCCACCTCATCACCTCCCCAATAACACACCAATAACTAAAACACCCTCCCTCATAACACACCACTAACATGTTATTGGGTCCCACAAAATACCCCACTAAAAATACCCACTCACTCACAATACACACACAACATCACCAATGGCTTGAGCCATTCAAATGGCTTGGGGACCTTTGGCATACCAACGGCACATAACACGGTATGGTAATAACATGTTATTGGTTCATAGTTGGGACGAATGGCATGTTATAGGTATCCCATACCGAGTGCTCTAACCTTTTTTTTATAATGTTTTCCTCTCTTTTTATAGCAATCTTATTTACATTTGAAGAGAAAGTGAATACAAATTTGCTTCCTTTATCTTTAGGCGGCGTTTGGTTGGGGCAATTTGGAGGATATTGGAGGCATTTGCATTTTAATTCCCTTCAAATGCCCTGTTTGGTAACTCAAATGTGGGCATTTGAAGTAATTTAAAATTTTCCGAATTGCCAAAATGGAGAGAATCAAAATGTCTCCAAAAAGTAAGAAATTTTAATTTGCTTGAAAAAAAAAATTTATAAACTTTTTTTCTTATTGTTTTTTTATAAACTTTTAAATAAAATATTCATTAATTTTTTTACAAACTTTTTTTATAAATTTTTTATAAACTTTTTTTATAATTTTTTTATAAACTTTTTTTATAAACTTTTTTTTTTATAAATTTTTTATAAACTTTTTTTTTTATAAATTTTTTATAAATTTCTTATAAATTTTTTATAAACTTTTTTTATAAATTTTTTAAAACTTTTTTTTATAATTTTTTTTTATAAATTTCTTATAAATTTTTTATAAACTTTTTTCATAAATTATTTATAGACTTTTTTTTATAAATTTTTTATAAACTTTTTTTATAAATTTTTTATAAACTTTTTTTATAACTTTTTTTATAAACTTTTAAGTAGAATATTTATGAAATTTATACTAAAAAAAATATTTATAAATTTCTGTCAACCAAACATGCGAAGGTATTTTAAATTCCGGAATTTTAAATTCTCAAGAATTTAATTTTTCTAGAATTTAAAATTCCGGAATTTCAAAATACCCCAACCAAACGCCCCCTGTTTGTTTAATGGATTCCTACTTGAAACATTGAAATATCTAATCTGCAGATCTAAGGCTGCCCACAGTAGGGGTATTCAATCCCCCTACTTTTCCCTGCCACGTCAGCTTTCTCTCTCCAGCGACCTGCAGGCGATTAGGTGCCCCGGTAAGGGTGATTGTTTTTTTTTTTTTTTTTTTTTTTTTTTTTTTTTTTTTTTTAACAATTTTAACACAAAATAAAATTTCATTAATAATTAAAACGTTACATAATAATTCAAATAAAATTAAAACATTACGACAATACAACGACTAAACTAGTTTTGATTCTGACGATGCCAAATGTCTTCAACCAAATCGGCTTTGAGGCTAAGATGAGTTGTTTTGTCGCATATCTCCTTGGTAATTTCCAACGATTCCACATGCGTTCTTATGGGATCATAAGAACGGTGCTGCTCTGCTGGAAAGAATACGGGAGATATCGCCGCATGTTCGTCCTGAATTATCATATTATGTAATATGATACATGTGTACATTATATGCGATAGACGCTCTTTGTCAAACCCTCTAGCCGGATATTTAATCATTAGCCACTTCTTCTTTAGTACACCAAAAGCACGTTCCACATCTTTTCTTGCTGCTTCGTGCATCGTCTTATACAATATTCGTTTGTGATCATTCGTCCCTGGATTTTTAATGGACTTCATAATAACCGACCATTCCGGATATATCCCATCAGCAAGATAATATCCGCGTTTATAAGGCACGCCGTTAGCAACGAATTCCACATCCGGAGCTCTCCCCGTTTTGAGATCATTGAAAAGAGGCGATGCACGTAAAACATTTACGTCGTTATTCATCCCGGCGACACCAAAGAACGCATGCCAAATCCATAAATCTTGGGAGGCGATCGCTTCCAATAAAATGAAAGGATCCTGCCCGTGATCACCTCTACAAAATTGAGCTTTTAAAGCATGTCGGCAATTCGCCCACGGCCAATCTGTGCAATCGATGCTACCTATCATCCCTGGAAACCCATGAGTTTCGTAGTGATGAGCATAGAGTTTGTCAACGTCACTAACCGTCGGCTTTCGCAAATACTATGCACCATATAACTCCATTATGACCTCACAAAATTTTTCGACACTCACGAATTGTTGACGCACCCATTTGCACGTATTCGTCTAGAGCATCAGCATTGACTCCGTATGCCAATTGACGGATTGACGAAGTACACTTCATCAATGGAGAAATACCTAGTACGCCTGTACAATTAGGAGTTTGTTGGAAATAAGGTGAATGATCGGTTATATCTCGGACAATTCGTGTGAATAGTCTTCGGTTCGTACGGAAACGATCATGGAATGCTTGATAGCCGTATCTTGGGTTCTCGCTGAAATAAGCATCCACTAAACGGTTATGAGCACCCACACGATCCCTAATAACTTGGGTTCGTGAGACTTTTTGTGATGCTTGAAAAGCCTCCCAACACTCTTCCGCAAACATCATAAACTCGGTACTAACTTCATTTTCATCATCCGATGACGAATCGGCAATGAATAGCTCATAAGAATTAAAACTCATAGTGTGTAAATATAGGGTAGGATTTTTATTTTTTTTGGTTTGGATATAGAGAATGTGTGAAATTAGATTTGTGAGTTTAAGTGTCTAAATATGTTGTGTATTTATAGGGTAGGATTTTTTTTTTTTTTTTTTTTTTTTTTGGACTTCAACGGCTAGCAACAAAGATAAAGCTTTGTTCTTATCGATCGTGTAGACGAACGAATAAAACTTTTGCCTGGCGATCGACAACTTCCACACTAGGAGGATCGACATGCGATCGATCGCTTGGAGCCAAGATCGATGGACGATTTCATCTACTGTGAGCAGCCTAAAGTCTTTTGAGGAAGTTGATTTCTTGTGGACCCATAAATACGAAGAACACATAAAGAAAGATTCGATTGACAAGCTCAATTTCAACCTTTTTATAAGATACATTTAAAAAAATGGTTTATAACCTCTTATTCCACAAAAAAATGTAGATTGGCGGGAACACCTTGACCCCAGATGCCTTTTAAAAAGAGAAAAACTCATCGCAAATGATTTTTGCGCTAAGCCCGTAACTGGATTGTTTTCATATAAAAAATAGACCCTGAATTATTTGGCTACAAATAGGTAAAAGGTATACAAGTCATTTTCACATTAAAATCTGTATGCAAATAAAAAACTGCCGTGTGCATATCAATTTCCCTTTCCACCACAACAATTCAAAGTTTTGACTTACAAAAATATAATAGCTTCCATCTATTTCCACCCTTATAATATACTAAGGTGGTGTTTGTTTTCGACTTAATTGATTTAATAGGAATAAAACTGAATTTTTTAAGTTATATGAAACTGTTTGTTTGTGACTTAATAGTGAAAGATGACTTAAAATATTAAGTAATAAAACTGAGAATGTCTGCATTAAATCATCTGTTAATTAAATATGACTTAATAGAATAGTTTAACAAACAAGCCCTAACTCTGCCCCAAAATTATAATCCTCATTTACTTTTTCGATATTTTTTTTTCAACTTTGACTTTAAATATTTGTGTTTGTGTTATACAATATTTGAAAAAAAATTACCAATGAATATATATTTAAAACCGAATCCATTCATATATATTGAATCAAGTATTATATAACACAAACAAAAATACTCAAGGTCAAAGTTGTAAGAGAAAAACAAAAAAGTCAAAAAGGTCCATAATTTTGGGACGGAGGGAGTAGTAATTAACAAGTGATATAGTCTAAATTTTATTACAACAAGGTTATCGACTAATGTAATGTTATTCCGATTGTAGCGATTAATCATTATATCTCTAAGAGCAATCACAACAATAACTTGAGTTATAAAATAACACCGTCCACGTCAGCGCCACGTCAGCTTTAACATTTTACCTTAACATCCCAAAAAAACACCCACATCAATAACATCCCAAGTTAAACTTTAACATTTCATATTTTCAATTTCAACCCCTAAAATAAAACAAACACTTCATTTATTAAATTAAACATATCATTAAATTTGAAAACATATTACAATACAAAAAAAAAAAAAAAAAAAAAAAAAAAAAAAAAAAAAAGTTACAACGAAATAAAAAAACACATTGCAAATTCAACGTTACAACAAATTAAAAGAAATGACGAGAATACAATCTAGTGACGAGGTTGCAAGTTATATTTTTTTTTATTCGTTCTTTTTCGTCATTGATCCAAGCCACGACATCTGGATCTTTGCCATCAGTATCCGTCATCAAAAACTTCAACTCCTCCAACCTTGTTATTGTTTCATCTTTTTCCTGCTGGGCCCGATACGCCGCTGCGGCGGTTTCACGTTTGATACGATACTCGTTTGCCATAGTTTCGGTGAAATAAGTTGACGAGCTCGTTCCTCCAGTACTTGTCGTGCTCTCGAATCTTGCTTTCTTGGTAGCACATTTCTTTCCCATGGGGCGTGGTTGTTCATCATGACCAAACAAAGCCTCGTTTGTTTGGCTTGGGAAATCGCCAGTTAAATCAATCGGTTCCGGCGTGTCTTATTTCTTATAATGACGCAAAACCTCCCAAGTGTCATCGAGAGCAAACGGTGCTGCTTTGGTTTCCTCACGATACCATTGCTTTGCCCGTTTCATCACATCCAACTCACTTTCTCCGCTTCGTTGTTCTCGTTGCGCACGTTTGTAATAAGAGTTGAACTTTGTGCATATGCCGTTCAACGTTTTCCACTTGCTTGACATCATATCCTTGTTGCGCCGTTGAAAGTTGAGTCTATTGAACGCATTTGTGACCCGATACCAAAACGTATCTTTGGGTTGGCACTTTCCAACTTTCGGATCCTCTGAAACAGCTATGTAACACCTTGCAAGTAATTCTTCCTCTGCTGGGAGTCCAACGCCCAGCAACAAAAACTTCCTCTTCATCATCATCAATTGGTTCGGGCTCGGGGTCTTTGGATTTTTTTTATTTTCGTTTAACACGACCTTTGTATTTTTTTGGAGGAGACGTGGGTGTCTCAGCAACATCATGTGTTTCAGTTTGTGATTGTTGTGAGTGTTGTGTGAATTGTAGATTTTGAAAGTTGGAGTTTAAGGTGCTTTGTTGGTTTTGTTGTTGCCACATTTCTTGGCTCGAGAAGCCTAGTGGGTTGGGAAGAGACATGTTGGGGTTTGAAGATGAACCCGCGTTCGGGTTAGATGATGAACCCGGGTTTGAGGTATTCCACCCACCACCGAGAAGATTGAAGAATGTATCATCGTTGCCTCCCGACATTTTTTTTTTCCAGTGAATAAAAGATTGAAGATTGAGAGGATTGAGTAGTGGAAGTGTGAAAAAAAATGGTGTTTTAGTTGGGTATTTATAGTGGTAAAAAAAGGTTTTTTGTTTTTTTTTTTTTTTTTTTAGTAAAACTAGCCGTTAGGGTTAAAAGTGATTTTTTTTAAAACCTAACGGTCACTAGCCGTTATAGGGTTAGAAGTGAAATTTTTTTGACTTTTTGATTTTTTTTTTTTTTAATGCACCTCAACGGGCGTTGCCCATTTAACGCCTCCCCTCTTTTTCCTCATTAACGCCGAGTCTCCAACGGGTATAACGGCTTCAACGCCGTTAAAAGCCATATAACGCCGTTATGGCGTTAGGACCGGGAATGCTCTAATAATACTTGATATTTCCTAAACTTTATTCTAGTTTTTGCAGATTTATTAATTGTTACAAATAGTTGACACAACTATTACTATTACAGAGTACATCACTAGATGCTTTATACTTTGTTTAATAATTTCCCTGCAGAAATTGGAATATAGAAGTATACTTTGACTTCACCAGCCTAGAGCACAAAAGACCATTTCTTACCTGATCATGCCTTCTTCTTTCTCTTGCTCCTCCATGGAGAAATATTTATGCCTTCTAATTTATATAGCTTCATGCATAATGTCGCCGGTTTCAGGCAAAGGTAAGCTTGCTCTATTTTGTAATCCGAATTATTTGGTTATTATTTACATGGAACGCGCGGTTGACTTTTTTACTTTGCAGTTTTTTTGAGCATAGATTGTGGAGCATCAGGTTCTTTTACAGATGAAAACACAATTGTATGGAAAGGAGACACTGACTTGATCTCGAATGGTGTTACACGCACGGTGCAATCAAACTACACAGTTTCTCGTGTTATGGACACTTTGAGGGTTTTCACTACGCGTAAGAAGAACTGTTATTCTATAGATGCTACACAAGGGGAAAAAGTATTGGTTCGTGCAGGTTTTAACTACGGTAACTATGACAATATGTCATCTCCTCCGACGTTTGATCTTCAATTCAATGGAAACTTTTGGGTCACTGTGAATGCATCTGCATCGAAAATGTATGAAGCTATTTATG
Organism: Chrysanthemum seticuspe; assembly: GCA_019973895.1. NCBI lineage: Eukaryota > Viridiplantae > Streptophyta > Magnoliopsida > Asterales > Asteraceae > Chrysanthemum > Chrysanthemum seticuspe. Next base: position 97,348,951 of record BPTQ01000002.1, read on the forward strand.
TTGTGAAAAGTAAATTTATTAGCGTATGTGTGGCTCAAACAAAGCCCAACCAGTTTCCATTTATATCGACCCTTGAAGTACGTAGCCTTGAGTCGCAAATGTACAGCAACATTGGCAAAAATTATGCCTTGCTCATGAACCAGAGGATTGCTTATGGCATAAATGAAAGTATAAGGTACAATTGCACGTTAAATTTTCTAAATTGTTTTTCATTAATCATAAGAAAATTGTCTGATTAATTAGTTTTTAAAATTCGTGCGCGACATCAAGAAGTTCTTTGTGATTGTTGTAGATTGAAAAGGTTTTTTATGTATGTATGTATGTATTTATATTTTGTTAGATATCCCAAAGAACTGTTTCATTCATTGATATGATTTTTATTTATATTTTAATTTTTGTATGCATTACACTACTGAATTTGTATATTCAAACTCTTGTTATTTTAAAGGTTTCCAATGGACCCTTATGATCGAATCTGGTCACCGATAGTCACAGGCACTGGGCTACTAAACGTGAGAAATGCTGCATCGTCCTTCATAGATACTAGTGATATGCCCGATAATCCTCCTCAAGCAGTCCTAAGAAATGCAATTTCTGCACCAGACATAAATCATACTATAATCCTAGGAGTAGGTGTCATGAGTTACCCGATTCATTACCCAGCCTACTTAAACTGGTTTTTCTCGGAAGTCGAAAGCCACAATCCTGCAGAATCACGAGCCTTCAGGATTTTAATGGACAATCTACCCTACTCACTCCCAATTTCACTCCGCTTCAGAAATGTGACTAGTTACTTTATTAGTAATCTCACAATCACTCTCAACACTACCTTCACCATATACCCTATCGGTGTTTCTACTCTTCCCCCTATTGTTAATGCGATAGAGCATTTTTCGATCAGTGATGCCCTAACTGATGGCACCAACAAGAATGACGGTACATTCTTTAATACGTGCCTATCTTTTGTTTTTTTTCCTACTCTTGGTAAATACTAGAATTTGATTTTTAATTTCTTTAATAGTGAAACGCAATGTATCGAAAAGTAGAGAAGATCTATAACAAAATATTATTATACATAATGTACATATCTTAATATGAATGATATTGTTTTATTAGTTGAAGGATTATCTTCTCTACAAAACGCATTTGATATTTTACAAGAATGGGGTGGAGACCCGTGTCTCCCTGCACCATATTCATGGGAATGGATTGTATGCAACAACGATCCCACACCTCGTGTAACATCAATGTAAGAATCATATATCATTACTTTGAAAACTAAAAAGACTAAGTTTTATTTGTATTTTGATTATCATTCGATGAGTTAAAGAATACAGATGATCTTCAATTTTGCAGAAAGCTTGATAGCTTCAACCTTTCTGGACCACTTCCAAATTTTAGTAACATGGATGCTCTTGAAATATTGTAAGTTTAGTGATTAGCTGATCACTAATTATGTTCCTATATTTTATAACATAGGTGATTAAATGGTGTTGACTAATATGAAAATGCATTATATTATGCAGAGATTTGCATAACAATAGCTTGACTGGATCAATCCCTGGTTTTCTTGGCGCCTTGCCAAAACTCAAGCAATTGTGAGTTTTTCCTAATTGCTTTGTTTCAGTTATATAGATTTAAAAAATTAATCTTGAACAATTCAGATATAGTCTCATTTTATTGCTTTGGAGAACAATATCTAATTTCAGATATCTATTTTTTCATGTAGAAATTTGGCAAATAACCGATTCAGTGGATCCATACCCAAATTATTACAAAACTCCAAGTTAAATTTTACGTACGCAAGTGAATTCCTTTCTTCTTTACTCGACTTTTTACTTTTATTATTTCATTAACTTATACCTTCTGTAAATCATCCAATAGATATACGGGTAACACTTTGTTGTGTAACAAAGGAAAGTCCTGCCCTGGGAGTGACGAAAATACGACAACTAAATTGCCAATAATACTCGGAATCTGTATTCCAGTGCTTTTGCTTTTGGGGGCTATTGTGGGTGTTTTGGTCATAAGGCATAAGCGTCGTAAAGTTGGTATTACTCGACCTTCAGGTTAGATTTTCTTGATTAATTGTTAACAAAAATAACATAGCTATAGTTTCTTGTATATGATATTTTGCGACATTATATTGGATCATATCCCGTTTGTGCTCATATCTTTTGAGGTATTTTTGCGTCTTCACATATCTTTCATTACGAATGTCAACTTATTTTATTATTTATTTTGCACGTTTGCTTAGTTAATGTGACAAATGTTTCAGGGGTTACGGGTCATAGACCAAATGATCTGTATAGTGGTACAAGAGGAACTACATCTGGCGATAACTATGGCAAGAAAGGTGTTGTTGAGTTCGACGAAAACACAGACGAACGATTCTATAGATCACCTACACCACTACTGGGTGAACGTCGAGGATGATGAAACAGGTCGGTAAAGTGTAAACACATTAAAGCTTGTTTTCACAATGACTTTTTTTGAGTAAATACTCCATATCAAATTTTGAAAAGAATCTATCTAGATTTAGATATTAACATTTTATCTTTTAAACACTGTGTATCATAGTTGGTTTCTGAAAATTTGAAGCGCATTACATGCTTCATTTCAAATATCAAAGATCGTGCTCTATAATTGTTGAAAATGGTTTTGTTCAGTGTGTACTCTTCAAAGTGTTTACAAAATTAAGCGACTAAGTGAGACACACTTTCCATGGCAAAGAGTTGTAAAAACACTTTAAGACATTTTTCAAGTTTAATTCTTTATTTAAATGAATAAAAAAAATTACAAAGATTAGTGCAGAAATAGTGATGCACTATACTGTTGTTTGGCCTTCGATCACAACTGTTATATGGGTTTTGAATGAACCTGCTGTTTGGGACAGGAATTATGCGACAGAAAAAAGAAACAAAAGATTGAATAGAATAGATTTGTATTGATATATGTTGGAATGAATTGTTTACAGAGATCTATCCTAGTTATATCTAATGAATCGGTGCCAAGAACATGAGGCATACCGGTTCCTCTAAAAAGTAAACGTTGCAATCCTAAAACGGTTATACCGTTATCAAAACGTTGTAACCTAAAAAACCCAGCCCATTAGTATGGGTCGGTTTATACTAAACCTTACAGAATATATAACATAAAATTTCATTAAACTACCCTAAACTTTTTCTTCTATAACATTAAGTCCAACATTCACCCCCCTAATGTTATAGACTGCAATTGCGTCTTCTTTACTTGTCTTCACAGTAATGTTGGTTCATCGTCAGTTTCATAAATGAGATGTGCTTGATCCTTCTTGCCTTTCCATTTCGTGCATTCTTTTGCGAAGTGTCCATGCTCACCACATTCATAACACCTGAGCTTGCGTTTGTCTATGCTTCCACGACTAGTACCTTCTCCATAGCTATCTTTGTTTTTGGTGAAGTTTCTTCCATGTCCTCTACCACTTCCTTGATTATTTGAATTTGCCAATAGAAGTTTGTTTTGATAATTGTCTTCTGGTTCATCGTGGCTTTTAAGTCGTTCTTCAAAAGCTGTTATTCTTCCTACGGCTTCTTCAGATTGCATTGTATCAATCTCTTGATATTGCTCGATAGACGCCACGATTGGTAAAAACTTCTTTGGGACTGAATTAAGTAGTTTCTCACGAGTACTTTATCTTTCAGAGTACCCCCAAGGCTTTTAAATTTGGCTTGTATGCTACTTAACTTCCCTGCAAACTCATTTGCACTTTCATTTGTTTTCATCTTTAATGTTTCCAACTCACTTCTTAAAGTTTGTAAACGTGCTTTCTGAACTAGATCGGCTCCCAAATACTTGACTTTGATCGAGTCCCATACTTCCTTTGCAGTCGAGTATTGTGCAACTTGCATTAAAACATCTTGTGGCAATGTTTCAAAGATCATTGCCATTGATGTCTTTTCCTTCTTCTCATTTGTTGCTTCTCCTTCTTTTGCAACTATCGTTCCCCAAATACCATATGCCTTCAATATTGTCTCCATCATAATTGCCCATGTTGTGTAGTTTGTTTCGGTTAGTTTCGGATATTGAAGTGCTACGTTTTGGTCACGAGTTGGTGTAGATGATTCTCCTTTTGTCATCATTTCTTGCTGTACTTACTTGCTTGCTTGTGTATCTTGCTTATATAGAAACTATGAAGTTTCTCTTCCTTGCTTGTTTAGAATAAAAAATCCTTGTTGTTTGGGCTACTTGCTACCCAATTTGAACTTGCTATCTAGGCTACTTGCTACCTAGTTTCTTGCTATTTGAATCTTAAGGTTCGGAACTTGCTATGAACCTAAGGATTCGGTTAAACTTGCTATGAATCACTAGGATTCGGTTTGACTTGCTATGAACCACAAAGGGTTCGGTTTGACTTGCTATTTTATATTTTTTCAGTCTAAAGTGAAAGAAAAATACAAAACTTGCTTTCTTGCTATTTTCAATTAATTTGGGAATCTATAATGTAAATGTATTTTATTTTTTCTAATCTAAGGTGAAAAGAAAAAAAAGTAAATACTTCAAAATTTTCTTGAAAAAATCCCAGACTCCCTTTTGATTCTACAGACTCCTTATCCCCTTTTTATTTTTCCTTCTAAAAGCCTAAACCTAATTAGATTGAAAAACAACGGGAAAAGGAAAGGACAGGATAATACCAAAACGATATTTCAATCTCTTTTTGTGTTCTTGCGGTTGATTGGTACCAGTTATTGTACCCTTGCCTTCAGATAAAACTTGTCTTCCTGATGTAATTTGATCTTTTGCTGGTGCGTTTCTTCTTTCTGCAATTAAGCAAAAAAACTCCCGATCCCTTCTTTCTTTCTTGCTGCAAATCGATGGCCTACTGTTACTCGTTCTTGCCTGGATGAATTTGCTCTGATGCCACTGTTGTTTGGCCTTCGATCACAACTGTTATATGGGTTTTGAATGAACCTGCTGTTTGGGACAGGAACTATGCGATAGAAAAAAGAAACAAAAGATTGAATAGAATAGATTTGTATTGATATATGTTGGAATGAATTGTTTACAGAGATATATCCTATTTATATCTAATGAATCAGTGCCAAGAACATGAGGCATACCGGTTCTCTAAAAAGTAAACATTGCAATCCTAAAACGGTTATACCGTTATCAAAACGTTGTAACCTAAAAAACCCAGCCCATTAGTATGGGTCGGTTTATACTAAACCTTACAGAATATATAACATAAAATTTCATTAAACTACCCTAAACTTTTTCTTCTATAACATTAAGTCCAACATATACTAATCTTAGTTTACAGACAAAGTGTGGTGATCTCATAAACATAAACTCGACTAAATATTGAAGTATGAACTATCAATATATCTAAATGGGTTCAAGGACTAGTTCAATGGAGGAGTACTCTTGATGATTGGGTGTTTAATGCAAGAGATGAACATTTACTCATTTGATACATTATTTTATATAGACGAGCTTAAGGGTGTGCCAAACATCTAACTATGTAGTAAATTTACATTAAATGTTTCTATTATTAGAATGTGTCCAATTCTTCGTTAAAGAACAATATTGAAAACTGTTCTCACATTTCTACTAACTATTTTACTTTCTTTGACTTCTTTGATAAGTGTTTTTTACTTATCTTCACAAGAAAGTTCTCTCCTAACTATCTTAGATACTTAGATACTTTTCTAAGTATATGACAGTTAAGTGCGTGAATACTTTATGAATATCAAAGGGAGTCAGTGAGACATTGTTAGATCTCATTAACTCCATCATTTTTCTTCTCAAATAATCTACTTACTGAACCGCATCGGTAACTAAAGGGACTTGTATTCATCTTTAAAAAAACTCTAAAACTAACTCCCTAAGTACATTCTCTCTGGGGTTATTTCTACATATGTTGTATTATATCAAGATCTAGTCATATGCCATGAAGCACCGAATTAACTCAACACTAAGGTGTAAATTAGGTATTGATGTAGATGACAATGTTTTTTTAATATTGATTTTGGAGCAATTTATGATTTTAATTTACATCAGCGATGATGTATGTTAAAGTGAATTGATGATGATGCAATGTTCTCTAGATTATATCACCTTAATTGTAATGCGAAAGTAATATAGCTACAAACCCTAGTCATGGATCGTGTACTTTTTGTTTGCTCGATTTGATCTCAGGATCTCCTATACAAGGAAGCTACAGGCATAACAAGTACTCTTCACGTTCGAAAACCGCTAAATATTGTACCTTGACCCTCTTCAATGATCCCGGATCACCAACTTATGCCTCGATCGAGTTAGGGATTTAATCCCTAAAGTCGAAGTTGACTTTGGTCGACTTTTAGTGTTTGACCCTAGGAGATTTGGCCGAATAAGGGAGAGAGGGGAGAGAGGTTTAGGGATGTTGCATGTTAGTTTGATTAAGTGAAGAATGAATGAGAAAGGATGGATTTCTTTATATAGTGGACATGTTCTTGTTCTACAAGAATTTATCCATCTTTCATTCTTTCCCCTATTAATACCTTAATTTACACTTTTAGTTATATTATTTATAATTCACTAAATTGATCATGTTAATTTGATTCTTACAATCCTCTTATTTATTATTTATGTAATAAATTTTCTTTCCATTAGTGATGCACCAGTGTCATCCTTTAGGCCTTACTTACCAGATGTGACTCAATTTCATATATATTATAAATATATAATATCTATGCACATTATTGTTATAAACTTCCACTTGTGCTAGATTATTATATGCATGTGCAATCGCTGCCTTACATAGGTCACTAGTAAGATATATATAAGGTAATCGGGTCACAAGAACTCTCACACCTTATAATTGGACTCCTCGATTACTTCCAGTTGCTGAAACCAGACAAGGTTCATAATAACATATCAGAGACTATCATTTTGTAAATAATATTCAAGAAATTATCATAAAATGCACTTCAATATACTCTCTATTCTCGTTCTCATTTTGGGTAACATTGACATGAAGTGCATTTATTCAGCGTGGTCACGCAATATAGTCAATGTTATCTACGAGGAGCCCATAATATCTTCTCTTATTTTTCAAAGAGTCTACAAATTCCCTCTTGATCATTAAGTAATTTATCCTTACCTCCCATTGAATCAAACATTAGCACACAACGTCACACTTTTACACAATAACTAAAAACTAAGCCAAAACCCAATTAATGACAAAACAAAACAGCTTAATATCTCAGGTAATGAGAATATCTCGCTGATACTAACGTTTAATCTAGTTCATGAAATTGTCTCACGGCAGGTCACCCAATACTTATTCCCCGACTAAGTACTCGTAAATCTTTGCCTCACTTACTTCCATTTTCAGGCGAATAAGAGATCAGGTTGATCTTTCACGATAACTATATACCAATTCGTCACTACTCCTATGAGATTTCAAGAAAAATTTTGCTGTTAAAAAAGTTTGTATGAATGAAATCAGATAGTATAAACTTGTTCAAGTAAAGATAATGAAAAAGAATTAGACATTTTGATATTTCTTGCTCGAATACCGATTTGGTATTTCCTACAAAAAAACCAGTCAAACAATTTCTATAAACGGATTGAAAGCATTAATGGGAGATGCATAGATTTGTGTTATACATGAGAGCACACGGTACATGTCTCATTTGCACGCCAAATCTCACACGGCACCTCATTTGGCACCGCCACCCTCAAGCCACGATACCAACCCCCCCCCCCCCCCCCCCCAAACGCCATATCTGGAGCCAATTAACTGGCGTGTGGTGGAAGATGACAAAAAGTATGCCATTTTCAAATGGATAATTTTTCAAGTTTCTTTTCATTCTAATATTCTTTTTTTAAACACTATATATATGACCTCATTTTAACCAATTTTCACAAAACATTCGCTACCAAAAACACACACCTTCTACCAAAATGTCTAGTGATGATTCTTCTTCCAATGCGCCCGATGTCGATGATTTGAGTGACATTATGTTGAATACACAAGCTATTTAGTATCAGCAATCATTGCAACAACAACAAGTACCCGCAATCCAATACCCCTTGAATGTGATGTTGTTGAACAACGTTTGTTGGACTTTATTTTGGTGATGATCAAAAATATCCGGAGTACTAGTTTAGACGTTGATTTCGTATGAGCCGTAAACTATTTTTAGAAATAGTCAAAGGTATTGAAACTTATACTTCCGATCCTCTTCCCGACCATTTAAAATTCTTTAAAGTTTGACCCGATGCTACGGGTCAAAAGAGTATTAGTTTTATTATGAAATGCACTTCCGCCATACCTACTAACTGGCATACGACACAAAACCTTATTCATTTGATGAATAGGTACAAATGGGTAAACGTTGTGCATGCAATTGTCTAGATAATTTTACTAAGTGCATTATTGATTTGTATATGCTCTAGTTTTTAAGAAAACCTGACATTAATGGCATTCAAAATTTATATGCAAAGCATGGTTTCTGAGAATGCTTGAAAGTATTGATTGTAAGCATTGGGAATGGGTTAACTGCCCAAAATCATGGCATGGGAAATTTGGTTGAGGTGATATAAAATATCCAACTATAAAATGCTTGAAGTTGTGGCATCGTACGATTTATGAATTTGGCGTGAAAATTTGGGGTAACGGGTGCGAATAGCGATCTTAACATTTTAAATAATTTTTCGTTATACGACAACCTTCTTGATGGCATCGCTCATGTGGCTCTGTTTGAAGTAAATGAAGTTATATTTGAAAAAGGGTATTACCTAGCAACGAGATTCACCCACTATGGGCAAATTTTTGTCAAATCATTTTCGATTGCAAGAGATGAGAGGAATGCCTAATTTAAACGGTTACAAGAAGGTGCTCGAAAGGATGTTGAAAGAGCTTTTGGTGTTCTCCAAATACGTAGGGGGAATTATACAACAACATGCATGTGCTTACACTTTCAACAAACTACGAAGAATCATGTACACATGTATCATATCGCATAACATGATTTTGAAAGATCAAAAGTTTGCCAGAATTGAACTCAACGACTTATATATTAGTGAGTAGGCAAATTTACAACATACTTGGATCGAGAGATTCGAAGTGAAATGGAGAAAAACCAAAGAACTACGTGATAAAGAAACATACAAAAGTTTTCAACGAAATATTATTTACAATATTTGGAAATAACATCAACAACATCAACAAGAAAATTAGTTTATTCATAACTTCATGTATTATTTTAATTTTCATATGGTTTTTTAAATTTTGTATGCTACTATTATTTTTGTATTATAATTTGTATTTTTATTTGATGAATGAAAAATTAGTTGGTTTGAAAAAATTGAAAAAGAAATAAAATAGTAGGTCCCAAAAGGTGGAAATCGCTCAAGCCATTGGGGAAGAGGTATTTTAGTGTGTGAGTGTTAAAAGTGAGGTGCTGAGATGACAGTAAAAATGGAAATGGCTGAAGCCACGGTACAATATGCTCTAAGAACGCAAGAAAAAATGGGTCGAGCACGCTATACGTGTTTGGCACAATTGTCTTTTTAAGCAAATGTTATCGTTACCAAGTAAAAGCAAACAGTTATGTCACGTCATGTTATCTCAGCGATTTTACTTATCACTTTCCTTATTACTAACAGACCCAGAAACACCTTCCCTAGTCACTCAAGCCAAAACATCACTTTTTGGACCCATCATTTTATTTTCTTTTTCTTTTTTTTTTTGAAACCAACTAATTTTTCATATATAAAAATACATATTACAATACGAAAATAAAAAATAAAAACGCACAAAAAAACATAAAAAAGAACGTAGACAACTACATATCATGTCTGTATTTTGCTCGGATTTTTTCTTTTTGCATGTTGATGAAGAAGGCATCCTCCTCGGCTCGCGATGCTAGTGCTGAGAAACTTAATTTATTCCAACTTCATTATTGCCGCGTCTTTCGCTTTAGTCATCCCGTACATCCCTTGAGCGGCCTCTTGCTTGAGTCTAAGTTTATTTTGTCAAGTCTCCCAAAATATTGCGGGTTAATCCCTATGGTGGCGCACGACGTGTTACTATTTTCACTGCACGTGGTTTGTTGGAGGGACGTGGTCTCGGATAATCTCCAAATAGCTCGATAAATATGGTTTCATCGCCTATATCAACGGGTTCGGCCGCATCCCACTTGGTGTGTTTTGTCAAGATTTTCCATGGCCCGTCTTGAGTAAATGCCTTTCTTTTTGTCTTATCGCGATATGAACTCCTACAACGGCTCAAAAGATCAACCTTGTTTTTCCCGCTTCTACTCAAACATTTAAAACATTTGTAGATAAAGTTGAAATTTTAGCAATTAGCGTTCAACGTTTCCCACTTTTCCATAATCAGATCCTTGGTATGTTTGTGTAGAGAGGTTTTGTTGAACCAATTAAAAACCCAAAACCAAAATGATAGCTCATCTTGCTCTTTTTCGACTTGGTTATTCTAGGAAACGACAACACAAAACTCAGCTAATAACGCTTCCTCTTGGTCATCCAACGAGTGTTTATCTTTTCGGTTGTTGTTGTTTGTTCGGTTTTGGTCATTTCTTTTTTCTTAGAGCCTTTTCTTCATGGGTTTCTTGTGATGCTTGTTCGGTTTATGGTTGTGGCAGTAATGGTTGTGGCGGTGGTGGTTGTGGTTGTGTTGGATAGAATTGTGGTGAAGTCTGTTGAAGATGTTAAAATTGTTGTTGAAGTAGTTGTTGTTGAAGATAATATTACTCGGGTGTGTATGGTGGCATAGTATATTGGCTATCAGAAAACTAAGGTTGTGAAGATATTGAGTTTGCGGATGAAGGTGTAGTGAGATTTGACGAATATGATAAGTTTAGATGTTGCGACATCCCGAGAAGGTTGTTGATAAAAGTATCATTTCAATGTTGAGACATTTTTGTTTTTTTTAACAGCAGAAATAAATATACAAAAAAGCTATTAGCAAGGCGTTAGAAGCCAAAGAGTACAAAAACAAGACTAGAAATAAATAGAATCTACATTTTATAGAATCTACCCGAGACTATAAATACGAGGACTACAAAAGTGATAAAAACTCTTGCCAATCCGAGACAAGAGAACAATCTCCACTCATGGAGGCTGAGACACCAGTTTTCACTCCGAAATATTTTTGATGTAAACCCAAACAAGCCCCGAGAAAAATCAAAAAAAACAAGACATAGAAACAAAAGAACCAAACAATCTCGAGATGCTCGATATTCCCAGCAGCAACAAGAACTCGTATGCATCAAAGGATTTTTTTAACCATTCTAACCAATTACACGACATGTGGCCCCTATGATAGAGCCAATAATAATAAAATGAAAGGATGTTGTAAAATATATCATTAATTCTCATTGGATGCGAAAAAAAGTGTTGTTATTGCAGTGCCTCCATATCCACCAAAATGAAGATCCAAAGATAACGTATACTCGATAAAATTTCTCTTTTGGATCATGCCACACACTAAACTAATCTTTCCATTGCTCATGAGACGTAAATGTATGAAAAGGTATATCACACCAATTACTAATAAGCGTCCAAACCTTCCTAGCGAAAGCACATTCAAAGAAAATATGAGCAGAGGATTCCATGTTACCATTGTAAGAAGAACATGAAATCGTAGGAATATCAATTTCTTGAGCAGAGAGATTCAACTTATGAGGAAACCGATCCTAGGCTATGTTATGATATGATATGTTTATGATTTGATACGATCATGCGGTTGTGTAGTGTAGTGTTATACACACCAATCATTGATGTTAAAAGCACTGGAGTCGCGACCAATGTATCACTATTGTGGAAACCGAGAAGGGGGGTTGAATAGTTTTACCAATTAACGTTTTCGTAAACTTTAGATTTGAGTTTATGTGAGATCAATTGACAACAATATGAACACTCAAAAATGAAATCAAACTTCTTATTAACCTTGGAACATACCTGACATCTTCTAGTATAAAGCTTGATCCATCACGTAACTGTATCTTCAATTTTTCTGTCCCTCTGCTAGTGCATATCGTGTTATCACCTAATGGAACCAAACCACCATAAAAACCCTTAAATTCATACAAGGAATCCTTCCTAGGTGTCATTTGATAAGAACCACCTCAATCCATTACCAATTCAATAATCTCATCATTCCCGACTACCACCAAGGCTTCTCCAAAGTAGGCATTACCCCGCCATTAAAAGAATCAGAATCCTGATCATGTTTACCCTTCTTGACGAACCCACTTGACTTCTTTATTGGAAAATATCTCTTCAGATGACCCTCTGAATGACATATGAAGCACTTGAGTTTACTAGTTCCACCCCTTGACTTAAACCGCGAACATCCACCAGAAGGAGCTTTCCTTGAATGATATGACCCTCCCCTTACATATAACCCGTCACCAGTTTCTTTCTTTGCGCCTTCAGTTCTTTTCTTCAACTCCTTTGAATTCAGAGTTTCCAGAACATCCTCCATTGTAAAGGATTCCCTCCCATACAACAATGTTCCCATTAAGCTTTCATAAGACGATGACAATGACGTAAGTAACATAAGTGCCTGATCCTCATCCTCAATCTCAATATCAATATTCACCAAATATAGTGTCAACTTATTAAACTCATCTATATGATCACCAAGTTTCATACTTGGACTCATATAGTACATGTACAGCATTATCTTGAGATATAGTCGGTTTTCTTAGGACTTAGTCATATACAGACTAGTCAGCTTTGTCCAAATTCCTACAGCAGTTGTTTCCTTGGTAACTTCCCGTTAAACCCGGTCTCCCAAGTATAGAATCAAGGTATTGTATGCCTTTTTCATCAAATCAACCCTTTCACCTGCTTCCATATATACGCATAATGTCTCTAATGCAGCATCACATCCCTGCTGTACCATTAAAGCATGTATCTTTATTTGCCATAACACAAACTCATTCTTCCCATCAAATTTTTTGATGTCAAACCTAGTTATAAAACTAGTCATTTATCTTTTAACTTGCTAAAAAAACTTGTCAAGTTGTTTCTTAATCAACTTTACCGACAAGCCTCACAAGCCGTATGCAATATACCCGTTGTTACTAAAAAAATCATCTCACAATTCGAATTAATTAGGAAAGCCTTAAAACCTCGATCTCGGACAAGCAAACTCGAACGTTAACTTGAAACCCAAGGAAACCACGATCGAAACTTGAACCACAAGAAATCCTACAACAACGTCGAACCTTCAATTTAATCGTTAAAAGCAAATTAAACTGAAGTGGTTTTAAACTAAAACAAAAAAAAACCTTGTATCTTTGAAGTACCTTTGTTGGAAACATTTTAATTTAATAAAAACAAGTAACCAACAAATCCTTTCACCAACTTTGTAGTAACCACTGTATCACATGTTTGAAAGAAAAGCAAATCTAAACGACCGACAAACTACCTCGTCTTCCTCGCGTTCAAAAAACCAACTACTTCAAGATACAATTCGAAACCCGAAAACGTACCTCAATACCGCGAACGAACTCGAAACCACGATCTAGCACTCGATCTTTGGAGACGACAACTAATATGTGGCTCTGATACCACTGTTGGACAATTATGACAACAACCCGAAGTTCGATCGCAGAACTCTAGATCACGAGCTATGTAGTTATCTCGGTCAAATTTCGAATATCGTTCGAGGTCCGAGATTTGAAATAGCGGTTATCGCGGTGAGATATCAGTGAGATATTTGTTTTTATATTATCTAAAATATTTTATATATATAAATATATCTCATAAAAGATTAGCATAGAAGTTAAATTAATTAGTTAATAGATGTGAAACAAGTGGCAATTCTTTTTAGAATTTAATTAAATTACTTAATTAGTTCAAAAGGGTAAAACATGTATTTGTCACATCCTTATATCCTAACCCTATTTAACACTCTATCACTTATTCCTTCACTAAACAGCCGTCATATTATAAGCATCTCTCTTTCTCTCTATCTCTCTCATCCTCAATATCAACCAATATCTCAAATAAAACTTCCTTTTATTGTGAAGGATAAAAAATTTCGACTATCTTTTTCCCTTAATTGCCACTTCGACCACCAACAAAATGTTGAAACCCTAATCATCACCACCGTGAATATTAGATCACTTGTTGATTGTTTTCACGTCCCTTCCAATTGTCGGAAACCGCTTGTGCTATTAAGTTACAAAAGAAATTGGGCTGCCAAAGAAAGAAAAAGTCACAGTACAATTTTAACATTCAAAATCTCGCCAAAATATCGAAAATCTCGCCGATTTCAAAATATCAGCAAAATCTCGGCCAATCTCGCAGAGAATATCAGATCCGAGATTTAGGGCCGAGATTTTGAACCAATATTTTTTCAATTTCCGAGGATTAACTACATAGATCGCGAGTTATATCGAGCACAAGTAGTAAATACGGAGACACACGAGACTACAAAGAACCAACAAGAAGATGAACACGATATACCCTCGTACCAAACCTTATTAAATCACCTAATAAAGCTATTACAATGAGGAAGAAGAATGTTAAGAAGTAGCATCCCCTTCACCTATATTTATAGAGATGAGGGGAGAAGAAACCTTCATCTAGTCGGTTAAGGAAACCATAACATAACCTATACAAAGCTTAGCTTGCCTTGTACACTTAGACTCTAAACTATGTTAATGTTGCTCCTAATATCCTATAGAAAGTGACGTAAAAAAGCCATTGTATTGGTTTCATTGTTGATTTTAAACACATATTGCCAATAATGGGGCGTTTGGTTAAGCTTAACACCTTTCCACTCTCAAAAATATAATTTGACCCGCAAAAAAATCTATAATTTTTTTAAAACAAGCTTACCCAAACACATTCACGAAGCTTCATAGCTTTCTCTAAATATAGTAAGCTATAAAAATCTCAGCCTACCCCCACCCCCTCCCAAATGGACTCGTTTACAATTTGTCATTTGATTATCACAATCTCAGGTTTAATAAAGGTCTAATAGGTAAACTAAGAAACATGTTTAAGAAGTTAATCTTAAGAGAGTTGATTGGCACACCTCTATTTTTTTGAGTTAATTACTTAAATAGACAAAACAAAAAAATAAAAAAAGAAAAAAGAAAAAGAAAACTTGATTTCCTGCCTATAGACTTTGCGACTTTTTTTTTCCAGAAAGGGGAATTCGAGCAAGATTATAGTGAAGTCGAGCAAAAAAAAAACTGGAGTCGAGCAAAAAAAAGTCGAGCAGTTTATATTTGGAATTTTTTGACTACGGTCTATAGAGTGGATAAAAAATTTCTCTTAGTCTATATAAGTCATTGGCTCTATTTTTATTTGCACACTCCAGTGTACAATCTGGAAAAGCTGCATATAAATGTATAAATGTTCATAGCATAAGTTGACGTGTGCAAATCAAAAGTGAAAATATGCAATCACCTTAAACTGGTACGGGCTAAACAGGCACGAGCCAAACAGGCTCATGTTATACGAATCACTTTAGAAAAAAATCTAAAACGACGAAATAAATTCCTCAAACGTAAATCATTTATATTTAAAAAATTAAATATATTATATTTTTAAGTTTTTCTTTACAAACACTTGTAATGTTTTTCAATTAAAAAAAATATATATGTCCATTATGCTATTTAACTTTTAAATAAACCATACATGCCCATTTCAAAATAAAAAAGGTAAAATGTGCTCAAATGTTTTACAAATTAGCCTATTTTTTTTATTTTAAACATAACTTGCCATCTCTACATAAAATCAATACATTTGTAACTGTTAAACGCCAAGTCATATATAAACCACGAAAAGTGTGAACCATTTCATGTGTCCCACGAACTTATAAACCAACAAAGTCAAGCGAGTATTATGTATGCATCTACAAAGTGTTTAATTCGATGTTAGGTGCGGTTTCGTATTAGAGCATCTTCAATGCTCAAAATTTTCAATAGTTTTTTAGCATTTAAGGTAATTAATTTTACTAGTTTTTTAATGATCTTTAACCTATCTATACTTCTATACTACATTATAAAATATATGGGACATTCTCAAAATGAAAGACTTGTTATGAATAATTATGATTGTGGCTATCCATATACCTTAACCTCTCAAACCTTTCATCTTTCATATTCTCTTTTTATGATTGTACTAAATACTTTGATTATGAGAGTCCTATAAATTGAGGATCATTTGTAGTTTGTGAGATCAATCTCAATGAAATATATTAGTCTCGATTCTCTCTATTTTATTTTTCCATGCATTGGTTATGTGTTATTGCTATTAGGCCGTTGTTTCACAACACGTTATCAGCACGCTCTAAAAGTGTTTTTAGTTGCTAAAGCTTTACTAAAGAAGAGTTTGATGACAAGGACGAAGAAACCGATTCATCTTTTCGTTAAATTCCATTGTTCGTTTAAGAAAACAGTTAGTTTGATCCCATGAGGTAATTCTTATACCATTGATATATATTAATTCCGTACTACTTGTTAATAGCATATACAATTATTGGAAACTAAACAAGGTGTACGTGATGAGGTACTATAATTTTATGTGAGCATGCGATATTATAGCTCTAAATAGCCCTAAACGTTTTAGTTTTTCTTTTTTTAATTTTATCTTGATGGTGCTATCTATGCTAAACATATATATATTTATTTAATTAGATTCATGTAACTATAAATCTCATACAATGACAATGACTTTTTAAAAGGAATCTTTAACGAAGGTAGTTAAATATTTAGATGACTATTTATTTTTGCATAAGTATCTTTACACTCTTGGTATGAGTTTTGCAACTCGTTAATGATGTTTTACAATCAGTGACGAAGCCAGAAATTTAGTTACGGGTGGGCCAAATAACAAATTAGCATCTACAAAGTAATATCGCTAAAGAATAGTTTTATTGTAAATCGTATCTAATTAATTAGCAACTGTTAAGAAAAATATGAATGCATGGAATATAAACATTAAAGGGTGGGCCAGATAATTTTGAAGGGCCAATATAATATAAATTTAAGAAATACATAAGCTTTTTGCTCAAAAGTTTGGGTTGGCCATGGCATACCCAAGTCCTCAAGTAGCTCCGTCACTGCTTACAATTGCTATTATGTGTCTTGTTTATCATTCAGTATCCTCTTTATTACATTTACTTTTTTCAACATTTGCACCTCATGTGTTTCACGGTGCCAAGTATCTCATATTTGTTTATTTATTATCATTTCTTTATATTTGTTTTATTTATAATTATTATATCCGTTGCATATCAATTAAACTTTTAGTTAAACTTTTAGTGTGAATATCTAATGCTTTTGCTTGAAATTGTGAAAATAATAATAACATAAAATTATTTTGAAAACAAACACCAAAGGTGAAATCAACAATGTATCATTTCCTTCATAATATACGCAAGAATAATACTGTAATTTACGTTATTTAAATTGTTCATTCAGAATACCTATCAAACAATTTGTTTTCATTCACAATCAAATTCATACAGAGCCTTTGGTTCATTCAGAGTTGTAAATGATTCAGTGCTAAATCATCAGATTTTGTATTAATATGAAGTTATGACTTCAAGCACTATTATTATCTTGCCTTTTTGATTCTAAACTTATTTATATGAAAGTAATCTTCAAGATATGATGAGAAAGAAATTAAGGCATGAGATACATACAACTATACATCTATTTACTTGAAATTTCTTAAGGTAAATATTTGACATAATGTTATACTTATGATACTTATAAAGCTCGTTAATTATTTTTTACATGTACTAGGTCATGTGGTTACTTCTTAGTCACTTTATTCGAAGATAAGACTATATATGTTATATGTTTTGAAAATCGTAGTAAGAAAAGTATTGGATTGATATTTTCTTATGGCTAATAAATTTATAACCGAGCTTCTGTTAAATATCATTATAGCTGTCCAAATGAACATGCTCCACAATTTAAAATAAATATGAAGAGTCATTGTAAAGATTTTGATACAGATGTGTTTAAAGTAAATGAAACCGAGTTTATTATGTGTCTTGTTTATCATGAAATTTTATTTGTTTGCATGTAAGACATATGGTTAATTGATTATGTATACATCATACTTTATTATTTGATAATGTTATAGGATAATGCCAATATTAAATTAAATTATGTGAAAATTATTAAAGTGCTTATATCATTTTGACTGGAGAAATGTGATGTTGTATTGAGATCTTCATTCTCTTAATAAAGTATAATTTGGTATATAACTTGTTTTATAAAGTCATTTATGACGTCAAATTTTGCCTATATGCTCTTATATTTGCATGATCGTCAACTTGCTTTAGTTCAATTGTTTAAAGTCCGACAGCAATTAGCATCTAATATTTACGTTGATATGCATTAAAGTGATATATGGTTTTCTATACCGGTGTGCTAATCGAAGTTGGTGTTATTTGAGTTGATTCCACAAACATAAAATCTTACATATGTGAAAATAGTCATTAACACACAATTAACAAAGTAAATAATTAATGCATTTAGCAAAACAACCGCTAAGTTGTTTCTTTGTGATAATTTCACCAAAATGCTATGGTACCCTCTATAAATAGACATGAATGATATCACCTATTGTTGCAAGATTTTAAGTCGGTGAATAAACTAAGCCAATTGGTTACTTAGTAATTCATTTATGTGAAGATAAGGTTACTTATGAAGATATTTTTTTATGCAATATATATATTTCTTGCTTATAGAAGAAGTACTATTAACTTTGTCTCATTAAATAAAATGTCATGACTTTAATAACGTTATTGAGTTGTAATGAATGTGTGCATCATTTATTATGTGGTTTTATTTGCTTATGAGACATTTAATAATTAGTTGTATATACGCGTTTAGAAAATTGTGTAAGTTCACTTGTATAAAAGAAGTGTTTCTTGTTAAATGATGCTATAGGCTAATGGAGTATCACATTAGTACTATGTAAAAGCTATGAGAGAGCTCATATATATGTTCTCCATATTATTCGATTTTTAAAAAATAAGTCAAGTGCAATCGAAGCAGATGTGGTCATAAACTAGAGTTTATGAGCCAAGATTATTAATTGGCATGACCGGTTGGACCATACCGGATCAAGAATGATGCGAACTATATACAAGAACCATGAGTTCTTTGTGATTTGATTATTCTTATTGTTCTAAATGAAAGTGTATTGTTCATGTATCACCACTCAATAAGTAAGGACTTTGTTCTATAAATTTGGAAAAATATAAAGGGGATGTATGTAGGCCTGTACATCCACCATGTGGATCATTTTGAGTTTTAAAATCGATGCATCGTCAAAATGATCATCAAATACGCAACCTAAGGTTAGCGTGGTTAGTGGCTCGACTTATAAAATGTGAGCATGGTTTTCCAAATCATATTATTGCAAATGGTGGTGAATACTTTCAAGTATTGGGCGATTATTGGAATAAGTGTTGAACTTAAAAGTAGCCCAAGTTCATACGCGAATTGCTTTTGTTGAAACGTTTATAAAACGTCTTCAGTTGATTGCAAAACCAATAATATTATTAAAAAAATTAGTCTATGGGGCATGTTATAACATATGAATTCGCATCTTGCCATTAATCTGTAATGAATCCTCCCAGTAGAATAGTTTTTGGTCACAAACCATATATCCCATGTGAGATTTTGCAATTGTGTGAAATGGGATGTTGATATAGATAATTCATTCAGGGGGAGAGAATAAGCAGCGAGAAAGATGGAATGAATTATGATATAAAATGTTGATCCTCACACTAATGAAAAAGAACTTAAAGTTCAAGGGACAATTTACATTCCAGATCTAGTAGTTGCCAGACAAGTTTTGTGACCTAAATAAAGTGACTAGATCATACAAACGCTGCTAATGCTCCAATTAAAATGTGTGTCCCAACATTAAAACCAATGATTGATAGTAAGTCTATGGCACGTCTGCAACGTGATAGACTAATCGATTCCAAATAAAAGTCCTCGAATGAAAAGATAAAATGGAGCAATAAAATCAAGATGGTCGAATCGAGGTAATAAAGTCCCCATAATAGTCTCTTAAAGAGAAACTAGACATGAAGGTTATTGAAAACCCCGGGTACATGAAAAACTTTGAGATCTCAACAAATGATAGATTGTAATGTCTAGTAAAGTGTGGAATCGAACTAAAATGAATCGACGTCGATAGTACTATTGAGTATAATATTGCGCAAGATAATGATAATAATATAGTGCTATAATAAGAGTGAGGATCTTGAAAACAAACTTGCAAGATGATTGGCCAAAATATAAAGACGCAAGTAACTAATGAAAAGAGTTAAGTCTCTTGTGATGAGACATGGTTACTTGGACTTGAAGTTCGTACATATGAATGTGTAAAATTATTGGATATGTACCAATCTTTATGAGAAAGTGAAATTAAAGAATTGAAATTTTCGTGTTTAAGACATAACTAATGGTACACAATATTTTCGTAAAGACATGAAAATAATCATAAGGAGATATGTTCTTATGTGGTGGATCCAATAATGTATTTTGTTATTATAGAAGTCTGGCAATGTAAGAAATAATTGATGTGCGTCTAAAGGATATATGAATAGAGCTCGTCGATTTTGAATTTCCATTAGAAAGTTCTCGAGAATACAAGTAGATTATAATTGGATTCAACGATATGGTTTAAAACAGATATGGGCATACGTGTGACGATTGCATTAATGTATACTTGCTGATGAGCCATGAAAATGAATAAGTTTCTCATAAAACTTTATAAAGTATCTGGATTTTAATATGTTATAAGTTTTATATAGTTTGATTATTTGAATATCGATGGAACTCCAAGGGTGTTTACAAAGGCAATTGAGTACTTATAAAATGAATTTGACTTGACAAACATAGTTCGTCGTAATATATGAATTGAACATAATAAGGATTAAATCCTTAAGTTGATAGATATACTTTGGAGGATAAATGATACTCATGTCTATGAGGTCACATGTTGCAAGGCCCCTTCAATATACAAAGCTGATGATCACAATATTAGTTTGGAAGTGTCAAATTTAAGCATATAAGAAATAATGACGATTCTTGCTCGTCATATATGATATAATTTATCATTAATTTTGAATTTGTTTCAAAGTAAAAGAATGTACAATGAATGTTGAGTCCTCATATTGGAGGTATGAATCACAACTGGTGAAAATAGTATTTAACAAATTCTTTCATGCGAGACTCGACCAAATTTATATATAAAAGACACTGGCCATGAAATTAATTAAGATATTGGTTGTGCCAACTTAAGGAATTCAAGTGATGTGATCAACAGGGGGAGAGAATATACACGTTACACTCTTTTTCCCTTTTCCTTGTTTTTTTTTCTAGGGCTTTTCAGCAAAGTTATAATAAGGCAACATCCCGAGGCGTATGAAGAAGTTATGTACTATTTTTCTAGTACTGACATTTCATGGCGTTCCGTAAAGCAAACAATGAGTGTGATACAACATATTCGTGAATCATGTGGTATTTCTTCAGGCCATGAAGCTCCAACAGTCGTACATGAAAATAGTGCAGCATACATTGCTCAAAGGACTGCTACATCAAGGTGACTGAAGCAAGCATATTCTACCGAAGTTCCTTTTCACCAATGATTACAGAAGAGTGGCTATATTATTGTCCATAAGGTTTATTCATGCAAGAACCTAACAGACTTATATCAAGGCACTTCCTACTGCAACATTTAAGAAGTTGGTTCAGGGCATTGGAATGCAAAGAATCTGTAAACTTAAGTGATCTAATCATCAGAGGGAGAATATACGCGATGCACTCTTTTTTCCTTAGCTATGGTTTTGTCCCACAGGGTTTTCCAAGCAAGGTTTTTAATGAGGCATCATATCTAAGCGTATGAGAATTAATGATGGATAGCCAAGAGGGAGTGTTATGAATAATTATGATTGTGGCTATCCATATACCTTAACCTCTCAAACCTTTCATCTTTCATATTCTCTTTTTATGATTGTACTAAATACTTTGATTATGAGAGTCCTATAAATTGAGGATCATTTGTAGTTTGTGAGATCAATCTCAATGAAATATATTGGTCTCGATTCTCTCTATTTTATTTTTCCATGCATTGGTTATGCGTTATTGCTATTAGGCCGTTGTTTCACAACAAGACTTAAAATATTAAAATTCAACACTTTCTTATAATAGAAATAATTGTATTATTTTGCTATTAAAGCACTATTTATAACTATTTAAAGCACAAATATATTAACATATATAATGAAGACACTATTTAAATCACTCCTTCATTCAAATATACAACCATTTTATCACATTGTATATACAAATCAAGCTACTAATCATCTATTGTTAAAATCAATAAGCTAAACACTTAAAAAAAACCACGCATCTTAAAACACGTACAACTATGTCAAATGCGCAATTCTCCTTAGGTATGTCATTAAGATGAGCAACTTTAATTACAAATTGTAGAAATGTTTTGATACAAAATAAATAACTCATACAATGGTTATAGTACGTGCTTCAATGAGATTTAAAAGAAGACAAGCACTCGATTACTTTGGAGACACTTATTATACATTTGCTACTTGATTTAAATTTATGGGCCTAACATGATTATCCCATTGGAATTTGGATACTATTAATTGCAGTTACACTTTTTTTTAAAGGCTCCTCTAAATACACCGATATGATTACTCCGTACATAATAAATGTATAATAATTATTATCAGCTTTTACTATCAAGTAGTACGGAGTAGTAATTTTTTACAGTATTTTTCTTTTTTCTCTCCTTAATATTATTAATATATTTGTCTCTCTTTCATCACCATTACCATCAACCCCATTTCTATAACCACATTCATCTTCTCTTTCTACAAAGTGTACAAATTTAACTACTGTAATAAAATTAAAGGAACCAAAAGTACATAAACCCAACAAAGATTAAAGATCAGTTCAACTAAAATAACATAAAATCCAAACAAAGAATAGCATATAAAATTCAAATAGAGAATGAACAAAATCCCTACCGATGATGGTTGGCCAAATCTAGTAGTGTATAGTGTGAGACAGCAAGTAAATGACAATAATGATAGTAAAATTGTTGCGGTGATGCCGGAGTTAGCCGGAAAAAACGTATGATTGGAAGATTCCGGTCGTAGACGACATACGACAAGTTGAACGTTTGATGACAGAGTTTTCTTTGTTAAGGTTTGGTCGGAATATCAATCCGAACCAAAGGGTAGCGGACTAGCGGTGGTCTTGTACGATTTAGTCGGAATTTGGTTTTAGTTTTTTTCTTGTTTTGAGTGGAGAAGTTGATTTGAGAATAAAAGTGATACCCAGTAGATATTATTATGGAGAGAGAGAGAGAGAGACACTTTGAATTTATAACTGTTTATATGTTCATTGGCTTTTACAAATTCGAAGTTTGACTGGATTTTACTTTGAAAACTGTGCTACGGTGTATTTAGTAGCACCCTTTTTTAACCCTAAACAATAAAAGTACAAAAATAAACAAGCAATGAAAAAAAAATAGAAGTTTGAAACTTTACGGAAAATATATTATAACATCAATATAATTAACATGTTGAAAATTTTACTTACAGGGTGTTCACCGGCGCAATGCGCATGTCACCTGCTAGTACTACATATAAAGCATGGACAATCTCTCTCTTAATTTTAAGTAATACAACTTTTAAAACTTAGGGTACAACACAACAACATTCTCTTTCTTAGCTTTAAATGAGCAATTTATGTGGTAAATAAATACAATTAGTAGAGTTATTAAAATACTCTTTACATAAAAAAAATATAAATTATCAAGCATATTGTACAACTAATTTAAACACAATTTATGCATTAAATGTCACTAAAATATTTAAAATCAAGAATTAAAAAATAAAAATAATAAGACATATTATATAAACCATAGTTGCCAGGATCCCGATCCTGGTCTTAGGATCTTACGATTTTATGATATTGCAAAGCAAAAATGATCCGGATCCTACATAGGTTCTTTGCAAGCTTAAGATCTTATAGGATCCCGATCTTGACCATACGATCTTAAGATATAATCCAATCCGATCTTACTTTTCTCGGATTACAAACTAAAAAACTACAAGTTTATGAGTTATTTTTTTTAGAATTCAAAAAACAACATGTTAATCTTTCAAACATTTCATAATCATAATTTAGGACAACATTTTTATGAAATATTCATAGTATTTTGTGTTTATAATCTATACTACATTATAAAAGGTTTGGGACATTCTAAATAAAGTAGTCTTAAAATCTTAAGACCAAAAACATTTCTTTATTAAGAAAGTTTTATGTTACATTTGAATATTAAAGCCCTTTAATATTTAAGTTGTAAGAGTCCTTTAATAATTTGTCTGAATTTTATTTAAGTGTTTTAAAAGTCCAATTCGTAACAACAAAATTTGTAACAGCCCATTACTCCATTTAAACCCTTTAAAAAGCCCATTTCGTAACAGCCCTCCATAACCTAAAAACATCCCATTTAGATACTGAACCTAACTCATTTATATATTCACACATTCTCCACAACACAAAACACACGCAAAATCTCTAATTTGTTTCTCCTCTTTCACCTAACCGCCGCCATCCATGGTATCTCTGAGATTTGTTTTGTGTATGTTTGGATTTGTTGAGGATTTGTCTCTCTTCTAAAACACACAACCGGCCACAACAGTCATGTCACGACTATTTCTGCTTTTGTTTCATGTGTTGTAATCTTAGTTAGTTTTTGTGCTTTGTGTTTTTATTAAATGTGTTTTTGTTTTTGTTATGTATATACTTATGGATTTGTATGTTTTGATATTTTTAAAAATATGTAGTTAATGAGTTATGTGCTTTATTGGTGATGGTTTTGTCTGGTTTGTTGTGGTGGTAGTTGCTCAACCGAGATAATATTTCAATTGTGGTTTTTGTTGGTTTGGGTTGTTTGTTTGATTCTCTCTGTTTTTAAACTATGAAAAGATTATTTAGGAGGTCCTGATTATTTTGTCTTTGTTGGTTTTTGGCTGGTGGTAGCTGGTTGGTTTTGTTTAATGCTTTTGTTTTTCTTTGGTTTTAGTGAGTTTTTTTGGTTGGTAGCAATCAAAGTATGAAAGTTGAGCGTGTATAGGCAAGGGCAATAGCTAGATGTTTACAATGGCAACTGTGTATTTTAGTTACTAAAACATGGAAGCCTACATTTAAAAACAAAAGGTTTTGAAAAGTTTTTGAAATGAGGTAAAAAAAATAAGGTCAATGACTTGCCAACGAGGACAATTTGATGATAAAAATTGACTACAGTTTTTGAACAACTAGATACACGATGTATCTAATGCTATTCCATCATAGACAACTATTCTTTTGTCAAATTTTGATAAAAGAATTCATTAAACCTCTAATAAAGTTCACTCGGTATCCAAAATAAATTTTCAGAAAGGCTGTAATATAGTAAAGATGCAGAGTATCTCGAGAAGTAAAATATAATAGTAACAGTTTAATAATAAAAACACTTATAAAAGATATGGGACAACAACCATTTAATATAAGGGGAAAAGCCTATCTACATTTATTAACAAAAGTGATACGACATCTCTATTTACACACATTGATATACACGGTATTGATACTACCTCATTTGAAATTTGAATAAGTGTAAATTGTATAAGTGTTAAAGATGAAAAGATGGGTACCTGGTAACTTGAATCATAAAACAACTTTGACTTAGAATACTGAAATCCCACACGTTCGCTTGCTTTGACCGTCAAAGAACTATTCATATCTATTTATTTGAAAATGTAATATAAATTGAAAAAAACATAGATTTTCTAATTGTACAATCACTTATTTTACCAAAATATAGATTCATTTTATTTGAAAAAAAAAAACATAGATGTTTGGTGGATTTGGAATTGAGAAGCGGCTTTTGATGAGTTAAATAAAGTTTTTTACACAAATTAAACACTATGCGCGAGTGCTTTGGCATACTTTTTACATGCCACATTAGGATCATTGTCAAGTGATATAAATGATGAAAGCTAACAATTAATGTGGTCATCATTTATTTGACATGTTACAAACCAATCATATATTTTCTAATTGTACAATCACTTATTTTACCAAAATATAACGACCCTTGAACTATACCTTAATATTTTAAGCATAATGGGCCTATGTTTTTATAATTTTATCTTTATCGTCAAATTTGTTAATTTTCTCATCTTCATGTTTTTTTTATCAAACGCCTATTAATACATTCATTATCGTAAGAAGCAATGAACGAGTACATATAAACTCTATAATACTATCAACATTCGTCACGAAAAAACATGTCATCAGAAAATATTAGTCACCAGAAATTTTAATTACAGGGTACCCGCCGCCGCAAAGCGCGGGTACCCTGCTAGTATATAATAATTTGTATGATATTACAAAAACTTTTAAGAAATAACAATAGAGTAGCATCTTAAGATCCCGATCTTATCTTACTATCACGATCTTGCAAAGACAAAAACGATCCTGGGTAGGATCCCGACTTGAAAACCTTGATACAAACTATTCAAACACAAAAAATGCATTTAAGAAATACAAATAATAAAGCTTAAATTACAAAATGTTTTTCTCTATATTTTATCTTACTGCACATATTTTTCAATCCAGTCACAATTTGTTTAAATTTACATGTATATAAAATATAGTTCAATTTGGCAATAGCTAATATTTAAAATAACAACCGAAATCGGACCGCAATAAGAGGGTTTATCAATTTCTGGTTTTTTCAGATTCGGTTTCTTAGTTATCGTTTTTTGTGGTTTCGGATTGAGCGGGTCAGCTCGGTTTGTCGATTTCACATATTTGTTTAACACACGTATCCATAAAATTAGCTTTATACAAATCAAATAGCTATTTTAAACGACTAAAAACTATTGCTCAATAAAATATTTATTATCACAATCGTATAATGAAAAACACTTTTATTAGTTAAATAATTAAAATACGTAACATGTAATTCTTGATATCAGTAAATTTATTGTTAAAAAAGAAAATAATAAATTAGAATACAGGATTCACCGGAAAGTTTTATTTCAGCCGCCGCTACAACGCGCGGGTACCCTGCTAGTTGTTTCATAACACTTTAATGGGTAAAGCTTTTAGAAAAGAGAAGATGACATTGTAGAAGTTGAAGAACATAAACTGATTAAAAAAAATTGTGTTAGTACAAAGTTTTAAACGTGTTGGGTTCAGTAAATACCCAAACCCCTTAATCTAGGATTTGAATAGAAAATAGCCCGTGTTTAGTCCGTTAAACACTAACAGGTCACTGAGTGCATAGTCTCTCAGTGAGTCATCTTCAGGATACTCAGTATGAGGCGAAGAAGAAGCCTCTCCACTCAGTAAGGCGGAACTTAAAGGGTGAAGACCGAGTCAAGAAGAAGATGATGGATTCAGTGAGTGATGACAATAACTCACTGAATCCCTAAGACTCCTCTCCAACTACTTACACTGAAGACAAACTGAAGTAGAAGACTGAAGGATGTAAAGACTGAAGAATGAGCGGGACATGGCGGGATAAGTTTGAATCAGATAAGACGAAGTACTTATCAACCAAAGTCAACTTTCCCTAAATGGCAAAAGATCAGGCTCAGTGTCATCACTGAACTTAGGAAAGTAGTCTTGTCTCTTACCTAGAATAGTCTTTGTAAAAAGAGACAAAATACATCAGTATTTTGTCTTATGTATGATGTCAGTTTGTCACTTAGGAAAGAGTCAAAAATCATACATGTATAAATAGCATAAGAGATGGAGTGAAAAGATTAAGCTTGTGAATTGTAAAAACACACATACACGCAAGCCATCTTTTCACTCCTCCAAATACAACTTTATCCCTGAGATAGCTCAGTGGGTTCTAAGAGTTGTGCTCAGACTTAGCCTGAGCTTAGAGAGGATTCACCAACCTTTGTCATTTCAATCCCAAGTGCTATTCCGCAAGTACTTGGGTAACGTATTCTTTGCGATTCATTTCTAATAAGAATATGATGTTGAAAATTATCTAGTGTGTTTTACTTACGTTAATTTCAGTCATTGTTCACTATTAACTTGTTTTATATTTCTAAACTGTTTTAAACGATAGTGAACGGCGAACAACTAATGACAAAGAAGTTTGAATGAGCATGATGGGTGAACTCACATACTTCCTTGGACTGCAAATCAAGCAAACTGATAAAGGAATATCCATCAGTCAAGAGAAATACACAAGAAATCTCTTGAAGAAATATGAGATATCTGACTGTGCCTCAGTGAAGACACCAATGGTCCCTTCAAACAACCTTGGACCTGACCTCAGTGGCAAATCAGTCAATCAAACTCATTTCAGAGGGATTGTCGGCTCACTGATGTATCTAACTGCTTCTAGACCAGACATCCAATTCTCAGTCTGTCTAATAGCAAGATATCAGTCTAATCCTAAAGAATCCCATCTCACTGCAGCTAAGAGAATTCTCAGATACCTGAAGGGAACTCCAAGCCTTGGAATTTACTATCCAAAGTGCTCAGGGTTTGACCTCAAAGGGTATTCTGACTCTGATTATGCTGGCTGCAACATGGACAGGAAAAATACCTCAGGGTCCTGTCAATCTCTTGGAGGAAAGCATGTTTGTTGGAGTGCTAAAAAGCAACAATCAGTGGCTATGTCTTCAGCAGAAGCTGAGTATGTAGCTGCAGCAGAATGTTGTGCCAATGTATTATGGATGAAAAGTCAACTCAGTGACTATGACATCCATTACAAAATGGTACCCATCTTCTGTGATAACACCAGTGCTATTGCAATCTCCAGCAACCCTGTCCTCCACCAAAGAACCAAACACATTGATATCAGATATCACTTCATCAGGGATCACATAATGAAAGGAGACATAGAACTTCATTTCATCCCCACTGAATATCAACTTGCTGATATCTTCACCAAACCCTTGGATGAACCTACCTTCAGGAGACTGAAAGCTGAATTGGGAATGCTTGACATTAAAAGTCAGGCATCTGAAAACCAATCTCAGTAAGTTCTCTGAAATGGTTCCTCCTCCCTGAACGAAACCCACAATACATCCTCTCACTGAATGAGTAAGACTCATTCAGGGACCCTGACAGTTAGAATTGAGCATTAAATGAGTAACTAAATGATCCAAGTATCAGTCACTTAAATGTCCTAGGTTGGTAGCTATGCCAATTTAATATAGGAATATATGTCTCTTTATCTTACTGTCAACCATATCAAGGGTCCCTCACAAACTTACCAAATCCCCAATTGGCATTAAATGTCTCCTCTCACATGAAATATCTTATTGATATTTTATTACTGCAAAAGTGCACTGTTACTGTGCACTGCAACTGTTCCATTGAATAATGGGATTTTACTGCGGGTAATGGAGTGGTGGCATTAAATGTGGAAATTCAAATGTTTTCTAAAAACCAACTCTAAATATTCCCATTTGTGCACAAACCACCCCTCTCACCACTCTATAAATACCCTCTTCAAAACCTCATAAACACACAAAAGATTTCTGCTATCAAAACTCTGTCAAAATCTCTTTACAAACCCAGAAATCTTTGTGTTCTTCAAATCCTTTCTGAAAAATCTTCTTTGTAAACCTTTAAAAAGTTTTTCATCACAACTTAAGAGATACAAAAACTTTTGATTGTTCTTGTCAAGTTATTCTTTTCAAAACCCTAAAACCTTTTTTAATGGAAATGGCAAGAACACAATCTCTTCAGTTTGCTTCACAGTGGGTAGGCGATCTTAGCAACGTTGAATTTAAAACAAATAATATCATAGGCAATTTTGAATATCCTCCAAATGTCCCAGCCTATAAAGACATTATGAAATTTTTGTATAAGTGCCCACTGAAAACGGCCTTTATTCAGTGTCCCTCTGTACTATACCAAAACCTCCCCAGGGAGTTTTGAGCTACAGCTAAGGCCTTTGACCCGACACCCTCTACTGATGAGAACAACCTCAGACCACTCATGGAATATCTCATCAGGTTCAGTCTTAACGGGGGGCAACAATTCACCCTGGATTATAAAACTTTTTGCACCTCCACAGGGTTAGACTACAACAAAGGTGTTTATGTCGCCCATCCTGAACCCTCCACAGTGAAGGATGGGTTAAAACAAATCATTTTAGATCCAACTTTTTTGGACAGAACCCCAGTCACCAAAAGTTCATTTCCCGTGGCTTGGAGGATCCTATTCACTTTTGTGATTCAGGTCCTCGGCGGGAACCACTCATCCACTGAACAAGTTAACTCTATTCAGTTGATGATGGCATACTGCTTGATGAATGGGGTCAATGTCGACATAGGGGAGATCATTTACAGTGATCTCGTAACCAAGCTACAGAGCAAAACTAGGACGAAATACATTTCGTATCCTAGGTTTGTCTCTTGTGCTCTGCAAGTGTTACTGGGTACAAACTATCCTCAGGAAGAAAATTTGGTGCTTTGCCTGGCATCCTGAGCCAATCAAATTTTCAAAAGGACTCATCCCTTGTCACTAACATTGAATTGACGGCCCATATGGTTGCTTTTCCTAACCCTGCTCCTATTAAGAGAAAGGGGAAGTCTCAGACTGGGACTAAGACTAAACCCAAGTATTAGGGCCCTGAGGCTTCAAGAGCACTGGCCAAAAGGAAAAGAAGGCCTAAGACTGATTTGACACCCGCTGGAGGCCAATCATCATCTACCCCGGTGACAATGAAGGACACTAATAAATCACAGTCAGTGCCCTTGGTCCCAAATACTACTCCCCAAGATCCAGAGGGAAACAAACAACCCGATGGTAGGGGAGCGCCTTTCACATCGCCCAATGATGACATTAGCAAATAACAGCCTTTGTCTGAGGGCACACTGATCGATCCCAAAGACTCAGAGGGAACCAAACAACCCGCTAATAGGGATATCACTGTCACTGACTCTGCTAAAGGCACTGGGAAACACCCATCAGTGTCTCAGGGGTCTAAGGGGGACAAAGACTCGGAGGGAAAGAAACAACCCGCCGATATGGAACCCAAAACCAATCCTGACTCGAGAGAAGGCACTGGGAAACTCACACTAGTGTCTGAGGGGTCAAAGAGGGACAAAGACTCAGAGGGATTAATACCACCCGCCGATATGGAACCCATCACCAACCCCTTGTTGACTGTTGCTGATGTTACTGGGATACTATTTTCTGAAGATGAGCTTGCTGACACTGATGATGAAATTTTATCAGCAGGGGAAGAAGTGGACGCTGAGGTTCAATCTGAACAAGAACCTCATCCTGATCCAAAGGAGCATACTGAATCCCCATTTCAACCTGAAGACAATGCTTCTACCTCCTCATCCAGCTCTGATGAATTCAAGCAGTTTGACAATGTTCTTCCACTAACTGAAAGACAACTGGTTCAGTGGATCACCAAAGCTTCCAGGAAATTGTACTCCGGGATCACTGAAAAATTGTGGGAACAACATACTGAGGCTGGTGCAAGTTATGCAGATCTGAAGGCTGAGGTCCAAGCCTTTGATGAAAACGTTCATGCGCTCAGGGACTTAATGTATGACACCATTCACAGAGTGGATGAAAATTTGGCTAAATTCTTCAGACATCTTCAGGGTGTTGGCACAACGGTAGATGAAATCAGGGAATCTGTCAAAGAAGACCCAACGCTCAACTCTAAAGTGCTGGAGGCTACTGAGGCGTACTTGAAACAATCATCCAGCCTCACTGAACTGATCGAAACCCTAAAATCTGAAAATGTTCAGGGTATTCAATCTTCAGTCCAGTCTCTTCAGGCTACATTGGGCTCTTTGACTACTCAGGTGGCTACTTTGACTCAGGCCTCGTCTTCTATGGTCTGGAATCTTGGACCCAGAATGACTGCTTTGGAGGAATATCAGGCTAACTTGGAAGCCAAAGTCACTGGAATTCAAGCAGATACTTCAGACATCAAGGCCATGATTACTGAAATTTATCAGGCCTTCAATGGTCAAGCAGCTCCGTCCCCCTCAGCACCAACACCAACTCTTGCCCTCACTGGTGCTCCGGCAACAGTTGAGGGGGAGAATACTGCTGAAGAAACTCTTCTTCACACTGAGGGGGAGCCAACACCACCAGTCTCAGCAATACCCATCTCATCACTTCCACCACAAACATCAACAACAACAACAACAACAACAACACTGACAATCACAACACCTATCATGACAACAACACCACCCTTGGTTGCATCATCTTCCTCAGGCCAGGACAAAGGAAAAGGCAAAATGACAACTACTGAGCCTGAGAAGATTCCCTACAAAATCAGTGACACTGAATACCTTCTCACACCTCAACAGCTAACTAAATATCTTGCTAAAGAAGAAAGGAGATTGAAACAAGCTGAGGACGATAAGAAGAGTAAGGAAGCACTGATTCAAGTGATTACCGAAGAAGCTGAGAATGTGGGAATTGATTCAAAGAAGCTTGAAAAGGGTCAGGCAGGACAGAGGTTCAAGGATGCTCATGCAGCAAAAATGGCTGAAATGAAAAAGCAGTTGGAAGAAAAGAACAAAAGAACTGCAGCCATCAGGAAAGCAAGAATTTACCATTATAATTAGACAATGACAAGCAGAAGACTGCCTGAGAAGATCACTGATTTCAAAATCATCCCCAGGTCTAAACCACTGGCAATGAACGTCTACAGGGGGGATGATAAAAGGCATTTCGAGGTTCATGATCCCCTAAAATTCACTGACTTTGGGGTCACTGAACTCGATGAACTTGGTCCAATAATAGAAAAGAAGCAAAATGCGGCGGTTAAGGAGCTGATGAAGATGCTCAGTAAGAGGTATGAAAGACTGAGAGATACACCAGCACAACTGGGAATTCAACCTACCTTAACTGCACCACTAGGATCTCAACCACAGTCATCACAGGGTAAAAGAAAGAGGGTTGAGTTCCAGCCTGAGATAAAAGTGCCTGGACTCGAATACAACAGGGAACTGCCAGAAGGTGTTAAGTTCGTGAACTGTTTAGTGATTGAAAAGCCTGAAAGAGGGCTATTCCACATTGATGTCTATGGAAACCCAGCATTTCAAAGATGGAGTGATATTGATCAGGCTGTTGTGGCTGCAATGCTGAGCTACATACCAGTGGCCTCTCAGATCCAAACCCCATAAAAAATCAGGTTCTGTCAAGACCTGAATGCCAAGATAAGAAAGCATCCTGACAGGGAAACACTCATCACCAAGAAAGTCAAGCTTGAAGCACTGGGAATCCATCTGGACTGACATCATTTTGATTTATCTTTTGTACTAGTGATAGGAACCTTGTAATGTGATTAATAAACGATGTATGTTTTGTTAAAAATTTTCAGTGTTCCTTATTGTATTCATTAGTACATTCAGTGTAAGAAGAAGCCATTTGCTCATTTACACTGATCAAACACTTAGGCTATTTGTATATCCAAATAGGGGGAGACTGTTGGGTTCAGTAAATACCCAAACCCCTTAATCTAGGATTTGAATAGAAAATAGCCCGTGTTTAGTCCGTTAAACACTAACAGGTCACTGAGTGCATAGTCTCTCAGTGAGTCATCTTCAGGATACTCAGTATGAGGCGAAGAAGAAGCCTCTCCACTCAGTAAGGCGGAACTTAAAGGGTGAAGACTGAGTCAAGAAGAAGATGATGGATTCAGTGAGTGATGACAATAACTCACTGAATCCCTAAGACTCCTCTCCAACTACTTACACTGAAGACAAACTGAAGTAGAAGACTGAAGGATGTAAAGACTGAAGAATAAGCAGGACATGCGGGATAAGTTTGAATCAGATAAGACGAAGTACTTATCAACCAAAGTCAACTTTCCCTAAATGGCAAAAGATCAGGCTCAGTGTCATCACTGAAATTAGGAAAGTAGTCTTGTCTCTTACCTAGAATAGTCTTTGTAAACAGAGACAAAATACATCAGTATTTTGTCTTCTGTATGATGTCAGTTTGTCACTTAGGAAAGAGTCAAAAATCATACATGTATAAATAGCATAAGAGATGGAGTGAAAAGATTAAGCTTGTGAATTGTAAAAACACACATACACGCAAGCCATCTTTTCACTCCTCCAAATACAACTTTATCCCTGAGATAGCTCAGTGGGTTCTAATAGTTGTGCTCAGACTTAGCCTGAGCTTAGAGAGGATTCACCAAACTTTGTCATTTCAATCCCAAGTACTATTCCGCAAGTACTTGGGTAACGTATTCTTTTTGATTAATTTCTAATAAAGAATATGATGTTGAAAATTACTCTGTGTGTTTTACTTGCGTTAATTTCAGTCATTGTTCACTGTTAAATTGTTTTAAGTACTCAATTGTTTTTAAACGATA
>BPTQ01000002.1:97383475-97553837 GCA_019973895.1 Chrysanthemum seticuspe
TCCGAGGAATTATCAGTAGATGAATTTTCCTTCTTACGGCGTTTGCGCCGGCTATCCTCAGAGTCTGACTCGTAGTCCGGATCTGAAGGACTTTCACTTGGGGAGTGCTTTCGCCCCAGTCTGTCACGTACTTTACGGCTACCCAATCTAGTGTAGACACTGGTACGCCGTTCTTCTCTATCACTATCACTCAAGTGCTGCGAGCGAGATGTCTCATCATCCTCAACTCTCCTCCCTATTCTGTTGAATACTGGGGGTCGGCCGCTATCTCTCCCGCGCTTTTCTTTCTGATGGCGCAGTGGGGAACTCTCGTATTCAGAATCGAAGTTGAGTCGGGCTTTCAAGTTCCGACCTGATCTCTTCTTCTCTTCCTCTTGCATGAGGGCAGTTAATGTTTCGTAGTTTTGGGATACGAAAACTTCTGGTGCTAATTCCGGCGCAACTCCCTCGAGGGTGAGTGCGTTTGTTTCTGCTGCTTTACCCTTATCCCGGCCTGGTGCCTCCGGTACCTTTGTCAGGTCAGTTTCTAGCACCGATTGGAAGGGAGTAGTAAAGACGGTGCGCAGTGGGTCTACTCCACTCGTGGTGGTTGTAGTGACTTGGGTTGTTCCCGAGTGCGGTTCCACCAGAGGGAAGATCAAGTCTTGGCCTGATCCCTTGTTTTTAGCAGCGCCGGTTGTCCCAGCGGTCTGCTTAGGGGTTAGTCCACTCTGCGACTTTTTCCCCATAAGGTCTGACTGCGATCGCTGATTGCCGTGCTTTGTCATTCTAGTGTCGGTTCTAGTGTCGGTTCTTAGTGTAGGGTCCCACGGATGGCGCCACTTGTTGATACAAAAGTTGGACGTTCCTGATTTGGAGCTCCGGTTCTCGTACCAATTGAGAATTGCTGCTTGAGACCTGCGCACTAAGAAACAAGAAACACCGTTAGGCTTACCGTGGGATTGTCTCCCACGATTATCCTCCGGCGTGAGAGTGAGTAATCGGTTTAGGGTTTAAGGAGTTTTAGGGTTATGAGATCGTACCTTAAACGAGGGATATGATTCCCTTTATATACGCACGGAATCCTTGTTGGTTCCGTGTTCCCCAACCTTCGGCGTATCCCGCCTAAGTCGGTTGGGAATGATTATCTTCTTATTTTAGAAGATATCGGATATCTATTCCGTAAATAGATATGGGCTTGGGCTTTCATGAGCCCAAACACGTATTAATATTGGCCCAGTTCGTACCAGGTTTGAAAGTAGTGGACTGTGGTCGGGTTCATGACCCGACTCCAGACTATACGTCATCATCACTCATTCCTTTGCATTCCTTTCCCTTTCCCTTTTCCTTTCCTCACTTTGAACCAAGCGGGCCCTAAGTTTGTCATTAGAGTATTCGTCATTATGCAAAATTAATTTTAAGTTCAAGTCTTATTTAAAACTTGTGTCTCATACACAATAGCCGTATATTATGAGATAGGTTTTTTTTTTTTTTTTTTTTTTTTTTTTTTTTTTTTTTTTTTTTTAAATGTGCAAACGGTGGTTACACTTAATTTTGTATTATATGAATATTTTTCAGTTTTAAATATTTATTTAGAAGCTTAACTAACTAAGATTCCCTTTTTTTTTTAATGAAAAACATATAATATAAATAAAAGTGTCATACCTTAAGTCCTAAACTCATCAAGACAGGGAGCAACATTTCTTAAGATGATTGAATCTAATTTAATTATTTTAGTAAGTAACTTTATTTTGCATACTCAAAAATCCTTGCATACTAAGGGATAATTTCGCACCTTTCATTTAGTTTGATATAATGGTGGTAATTAACCTAAGATTTATATGTCTAAACCTAAGTCCATGTTTTTTTTTGTCTTTTTCTTTTCTTTTTATCTTTCTTATTTATTTTCTCATTATTTATATTTTTTTTATCACTTTTTAAAATTACACGTTTTTTTTTCCGTCAGTTTTTGTCCGTTTTTTCCGCTTTTATACGTTTTCGTCTGTTTTCATACGTTTTCGTCCGTTTTCATACGTTTTCGTCCGTTCTCTTACGTTTTGGTCTGTTTTTTTACGTTTTCGTCCGTTTTCATACGTTTTCGTCCGTTTTCATACGTTTTCGTCCGTTTTCATACATTTCGTCTGTTTTCGTCAGACGTTTTCGTCTGTTTTCTTACGTTTTCGTCCATTTTTGTCCGTTTTCATACGTTTTCGTCCGTTTACATACGTTTTCGTCCGTTTTCTTACGTTTTCATACGTTTCCGTCTGTTTTCTTACATTTTCATACGTTTTTGTTCGTTTTCTTACATTCTCTTCTGTTTTCTTACGTTTTTGTCCGTTTTCTTACGTTTTCGTCCGTTTTCATACGTTTTCGTCCGTTTTATTACGTTTTTGTCCGTTTTCATACGTTTTCGTCCGTTTCTTACGTTTTCTCCTGTTTTCGTCCGTTTTCCTATGTTTCGTTCGCTTTCTTACGTTTTCATACATTTTCGTCTGTTTTCTTACGTTTTCGTCCGTTTCAATACGTTTTCGTGAGTTTTCTTACGTTTTTGTCCGTTTTCTTACGTTTTCATCGGTTTTCATAGGTTTATATACGCTGTCGTCCGTTTTTTACGTTTTCGTCCATTTTTAGATGCTTTCGTCTGTCTTCAGACGATTTCGTCCGTTTTCATACGTTTTCGTCCATTTTCATCCGTTTTTATATTTTCGTTCGTTTTCATACGTTTTTACGCTTTACATTCGTTTTTATATGTTTTTGTCCGTTTTCATAGGTTTTCGTCCGTTTTTTTGCAGTTTTTATACGTTTTCGTCTATTTGCATGTGTTTTCATGCTTATTACTAAATTTTATTATATTACATGTCTAATATCAATTGTGATATTTTATTATAAAAAAGTTAATGTCTAATATCACTTGTGATATTTCATAAACAAACAAGTATGTTTTTTAACCTTTAATATCACCTGAGATATTTCATTGCTCTGTATATTTTTATATATTATCACCTATGTATTTTATAATATTTTTATAATTTCAGTTACAAGATAGTTTTTATGCCTTTCATCGCAATTGACAAGCGTATATTTTTTTAATGCAACCAATGTTATCTATCACTTGTGATATTATACTCTTAGTGGAAATAAAATGATTACAGTTTCTTTAGGTGAATTCTTATTTTGTTCAAAAAAATGCTAATTTAATGCAACACTTGTTTGATTTTGAGAATATGTCAAGTCTCTATTTTCATAGTTTGCTTCCTTTTTATTCATTTTGATATTTTTAAGTGACATTTATTTATCTCTTGTGATATAATACTGTAAGAAAGATGATGAGTATTACACTCTTCATCATATATGTGTTATCAGTTGTGATACTCAACTAAGAATGTGAAATATTAAATTCATACCAAATGTGATAAGAATTTAGTATTTTACCAAGTATATATGAAAGAAATGATAATAAACATCACTAATTATATTATTGTGATGATTCTGTTCATTTTTCTTATTTGTGTTTTTGAAAATATTTAGGAAGATTTTTGTGTTTTATGATAATATGAAATATTATAAAAGGTGTTTAACTAAAAACAATAGATGTTATGAAACTTTTGTTAGACTTGTGGTGAATTTTTCTATTTAATGGATACATTGTGCATGTTTCGATAGGTTTTATAGCGGAATTTAAAAATATCTATGGTTGTCAGCAAACTAAAGAAGTTATGGTTGAAGAAAGCACACATCTTTTCAAACAAACTGAGTAAGCTCAAACACCTGTGATATCACCTCACTTGTGATATCACATGTGATATCACACGATATCACAAGTGATATCACTGGTGATATCACAAGTGATATCACTGGTGATATCACTAGTGATATCGCAAGTGATATAAACTATGATATCACACATGCTATCACCGGTAATATCACACATGATATCACAGGTGATATTAACGGTGTTATCACACATGATATCACGTGTGATATCACAAGTGAGGTGATATCACATGTGATATAACAAGTGTTTGAGCTTCCTCAGTTTGTTTATAAAGATGTGTGCTATCTTTAACCATAGCTTATTTAGTTTGCTGATTCAACCATAGATATTTTCAAATCCCGCTATAAAACCTATCGAAACATGCACAATGTATCCATTAAATATAAAAATCCACCAAAAGTCTTACAAAAGTATCATAACATCTATTGTTTTCAGCTGAACAACTTTTCTAATATTTCATAATATCATAAAACACAAAAATCTACCTAAATATTTTCAAAAACATAACCATCACATTCTTAGTTGAGTATCACAACTGATAACACATACATGATGAAGAATGTAATACTTTTCATCTTCCTTACAGTGTTATATCACAAGAGATAAATAAGTGTCACTTACAAATATCCAAATGAAAACATCTGAAAACGGACAAAAACGTATAAATCGAATAAAAAACGTATAAAAACGGACAAAAACGTCTGAAAACGGACAAAAATGTATAAAACAGACAAAAAAACGTATAAAAAGTTAAAAACAGATGAAAATGTATGAAAACGTATAAAAACGGATGAAAACGTCTGAAAACAGACAAAAACGTCTAAAAATAAATGAAAACGTAAAAAAACGGATGACGACGTATGAAAACGTCTAAAAAAGGACGAAAACGTATAAAAACGGATGAAAATACATGAAAACGTAAAAATACAGACGAAAACGTCTAAAACGGACGAAAATACATGAAAAGCTAAAAAACAGACAAAACGTATGAAAATAGATGAAAATGGCTGAAAACGTAAGAAAACGGACGAAAATGTAAGAAAACAGACGAAAATGTATGAAAGCATAAAAACACGTCTGAAAACGGATGTAAAATGGACAAAAACGAAAGAAAACGAACGAAAACGTATGAAAACGAACGAAAACGTAAGAAAACAGACGAAAACGTATGAAAACAGACGTAAATGGGCGAAAACGTAAGAAAACAGATGAAAACGTATGAAAACAGGCGAAAACGTATAAAAACGGACGAAAACGTCTGAAAACAAATGAAAATGTCTAAAAATGGACGAAAACATAAACACGGACGAAAACGGACAAAAACGTCTAAAAACAGACGAAAACGTATATAAACGTATGAAAACGTACAAAAACGTCAGAAAACGGACGAAAACGTCAGAAAACGGATGTAAACGTACGAAAACGGATGAAAACAGACGAAAACGTCTGAAATCAGACGAAAACGTAAAAAAATGACGAAAACATATGAACACGGCTGAAAACGTATAGAAACGAACGAAAACGTATGAATACAGATGAAAACGTATGAAAGCTGAAAAAAAAAACGTATGTTAAAAAAAAAAAAAAAAAAAAAAAAAAAAAAAAAAAAAAAAAAACAAAACAAAAACATGATTTTAAATAAAAACGTGAATTCCAAAAAAAAAAAAAAAAAGAAAATGTTAATAAATAAGAAAGACAAAAAGACAAAGAAAAAGGAGAAAAAAAATTGACTTAGGTTTTCATATTAAATCTTAGGTTTATCCCCACCATTATATTAAACTAGATGGATGGTAAGGATTTGTCCCTTAGTAAGCATCAAAATAAGAATTAGCATTTGAAAATTCCTCTTATTTTAGTACTATAAAACTGTTTAGTTTACGACATTATTCGAAACGTTGTTTGTTTTTTGCTTAAATAAAAAAGTGGCTTAAAATAAAAAGTAATAAAGTAAGATTTAAGTTTATTTGAGGACAAAAATTTCTTTACATACTAAGTGATCAATCTCCACCCTATATTTTTATTAGATCTAATGGATGATATTAATCTCAACAATTAAAAAAACCCACTTTCATCATTTTTTTCAAATATAAATATCTTTCAAACCGTTAATCGTCAAGCGAAAAAATATATACCATTACGACGAGCATTTAATTATCTTTATATAGATAGCCACTTTGATATACTTTTGACAAAAAAAAAATCTTCGTGTTTTTCACTTTTTTTTAAGTTTTTTTTCGTTTTTTACGTTACTGAAATTTGCATGAAAAGATCATATATGATTTAACACTAATTTGAATACCACATGTGATATTAGTGTTAAATCATATATGATATGTATATCATATGTGATTTATCATTTTATCATATATGATTTAACACTAGTATCACATATGATATTACATATCATATGTGATTTAACACTAATATCACATGTAATCTTCAAATTAGTGTTAAATCATATATGATATTTCATGCAAATTCCAGTTTCGAAGAAAAACGAAAAAAAGACGAAAAAAGTGAAAAAAAAAACGATTTTTTTTCTTTTTTCGAAAGTATATCAAAGTGTCCGTCTATAAAAAGATAACTAAATGCTCGTCGTGATAGTGTAATTATTTTTGCTTAACGATTAACGGTTTAAAAGATATTTAAATTATAAAAAATATGTGAAATAATAAAATGCTTTTAATCTCAGCCATTGATTTCTATTTAAATGGATGGTGGAGATGAGTTCCTTAGTATGTAAGAAAAGTTTGATATGTAAAATAACTCTCCTCATAAAGTAAATAGCTACGAATTAAGTTATTTAATTATGGCATAATAAAATTAAAAAGGTCAATCCAATATTCACCCAACTTTAATATTTATTAGCACATATTTATCTAAAACATGATTTAATTAAATTATACATTATGCATTTAAAACTTGTAATTTAATTACATATGACATTCGAATGTTTAAATTTGACTATACGAGTACCCATGCATAGCAACAGTATTTTATAGCATGTCGTTTTGTGTTAAAAAAAAGTTTATGGGTTATAAACGAAAAATAATAAAAGTTTGAAGATTTGGGGATTAAACATAATGTTTTGAAACTTGGTTCGACCAGGGTGGTTCAACCGGTTGAACCGTTCCGGTCGAAAAATAGGTAAATTTAAACCGAGTCCACCCGACGGGTCGGGTAAAAAACGGGTCAAATTAAACCGGGTCAACCCGGTTTCCGGAGTGTATTAATAGTTTTCTTTTAAAATATATGTTTTCAACGTTTCCTTTTTTAGTTTCAACTTTTCACCTTTTACTTTCTGACTTTTCCTTTATATATAGTATAGCACGGTACAAGCGCGTTGTGGCAGCGGGTACCCTGTGACGATTAACCGGAGAAATAGATCTCGATGAGACATGATTCAACAATTTGTATCGGTTTCAATGGGTCCTCTCTGGTTCGTTTTTGGATGGCTTTATTTGGTAAGCCGAACCGGTGGCGACACCGGTTCCCGGTTGAACCCTTTGGTCTGGTCCGATTTTTAAAACTATATGTACCATCAACTTGTTAGCTTGTATGAAGCTTTGTATGTTTTATTAATTTGTATAATGTGTATAATAACATGTACTTTTCATTTTAATGTGTTTTAAAAATAACATTAATTAGTGTGTTTAATTATTTTATATTTTGGATTATGTTGTAGCTTGTTTAAATTGTACATTGTGAAACTTTTATTGTACTTTTTAGTAAGATGTGTTTTAATTGGTTGTTTTTAATTTGGTAAATATACTTTTAATTGGTTATACAATGTGAAGAAATTATTGTACTTTTAAGTAATAGGGTGTTTTAATAAAAGTATTAAGACTAAAATACACCGTTGGTCCCTAAACTTGTAGTGGAGGATCGCGATGGGACGAAACCGGGCATAATCATCGCCACGGGTCCAAACATGTAACACCCCCAATTTCGTGATACGCAGCGGAATTCAAACTGGGTGTTACTTCATGGCACAACAGTCATAACAATAGAAAACGTACTCTAATGGAGTCGTTTTAAAAGATTTATCATTCTATTTATATAAATATCAGAGTGAGGTCCCAGTTGGTTCCATTGTTTACAAAATATATTAAATAGGTTTTCGAATGATAATAAAATTTATAGCCTTCTTGAACTAGTCCTCGCTCTTCCGTGCCAGCTTCCGACATTATGGACCTGAAATACATGCTTAAAACTGTCAACACAAAGGTTGAGTGAATTCATAGAGTTTTGGAAATCAGTTGAACACATAATGTTTGTAGTGTGAGTTATAAATCCACACCAATGGTTTGAAAACCTGTAAGATATAACTTTTCACATACACATCAAACCATAACGCAAGGTGGCGAATAAGATGGAATTCTAGAGAGAGAAAGTTAGAGGTTTAGGGAACTTAGTGAGAGAAAGTGAAAGATATTATTATGAGCTCCAACTCTCTACCTTGGAAGGTAGAGAGTATTTATAGTCTTACACAAATCGCCACACTTTGGGCTGTGGATCAGGCATACAGTGGGTAAAGACCCGTCCGTCCTCCACGGTGTTACTTAACTAAATAACTACTTAACTTAAAAGAACTACGACTACGAGCTTTCTAACGGTTACATATACTTGAGGTGACCGACTCTTTAATACTGGGAATTTCTAATTCCTAACAATCTCCCCCTAAGGGAGGTCACCTCAATAATGTACCAAAATTACATAGAATACAAATAAATATAACATTTAACAATTGATCTTGCATTCTTGATGTAGTCCTTTGCTCCTAGGCTCGTAGTCATTGATTCTTCACAATGCATGTTTGGTTATTCCAAGTGGAGGTCTTTTACTGATCCACGTGATGATACGTTTGAGCCATCTTTGGAGATCATCAGCTATCAAAAATCTCTGAGACATCCATTGTGGTGTTGTGACTTTGGGACCGACATGCTCACATTCTGGATCATGATATCTTCTCATCAGAGTAGCGGAAGCATTTGTTGAATCACGATATTGGCAGCAGCGTAGCAGAAGCTTGGTGTGAAAATATCAGAGTCATTGATGCACTAATCATGATTTCTTTTGAGATGAAAGTGTTACGTGAGCATGCGGCTATGGATTGACCGCTTCATTCTGATCAGCTGCAAACGTCGGGCGTACCTCCATACAACAGTTAGCAACAAATCGCACGAAAGTGTCTTTGATCACTTTCGATGAATTGAGGTACAC
This sequence comes from Chrysanthemum seticuspe, assembly GCA_019973895.1. Classification (NCBI taxonomy): domain Eukaryota; kingdom Viridiplantae; phylum Streptophyta; class Magnoliopsida; order Asterales; family Asteraceae; genus Chrysanthemum; species Chrysanthemum seticuspe. The sequence goes on from BPTQ01000002.1 coordinate 97,392,453, forward strand.
GGCCCACGGTTCCCCGTTGATCAGTACAAGTACTGCCTGTGATCAGGTTGGATTCCTAAGAATCTCCTTGACAGGGTTTCGCAGCTGTTCTAGCTGTTCTCAAACCGGAACATCTCAAAGAAGACAACACGGAGTGAGTGAACCAGCGAATTTTAAGTCCACTGATTGAAGAAAAGAGATTTGAAAAACAATCGTGTATTGCTCAATAGAAATTGTTTTTGCAATACAACGAAGGTTTTATTGAAAATCAATTATCAATCATAAAAATACCTTTTGGTTTGAAAAATGAGTACACAGTCGATGTGCTAAAGAAAAGAGTTTTTAAGCACAAAGACTGGTTTTTCAAAGGTATCCGTCAATCCCTAACCTGAACCAGGATTGATTCAAGAAATTGAATCGCCCCATTGTTTCTGTTCAGTTGTCACATGGTTGATCTATATGATAGATCTCACATGCCACCTACCAGGAGCTTGTTTGATGTTGGCTCCAGAAGGCTTTCCATCTTCATTGTGAATGTGTAAACACATCACTCAGATGTTCTGGCAATACCACTAGGATAATGCGTAGGACTCAAGATATAATCTCTCTTTCTACATTGTGTGAAACAGAGAGTCTTCATTGAAAGTGTCCTAATGAGATTAATTGATGATCTCGTGGCTCTAGACTCAATTTGTGCATATTTGGATCCTATAACGGAGACTAGGGAGAGGGTCTCCTTCTTCAATATCAACCATCTCTAAGAGAAAGTCGATAGATAATGTCGGTTCCCCGTGAGAATGAAACAAGCCCTTTTAAGAGGAACTTGAGTGGTTTGGAAAGTTGAAGTGCAGTGCGTCACTGGGTCCATGACGTCTTGTCTTCAATACCGATGTTACCATCAGTAGCATATGAAGTGAACCCGGTTTCTGCCCTAAGGTTGAATTAATGGAGGGCTATTTGTTTTCACCCTATTTTCATTCAATTCTTTTTAATTCTTCAACCCCTTCAGTGCTTACCGAGACTTCATAGCTATTACCTTGTTGGGTTTATTCCAGTACTAGCTCAGTCTTAGTCTGCACTCTTCCCATATCTCACTTTTCTCCTTTTATCATCATACCTAAGGACTTCTACACTAACTAGTGGATTGTCCCTGGGTAGATCCCTCCGGTTCTGGCGGATCATGGGAACCAATACCTAACCTTATCATCCTTATATCACCGTACATAAAGTAAAGTTGGTCGGTCAATTTGGTATTGTTCATCTGCCATTGGATCCAATTGAAAACCATTTGAAAATCAATTCAGATACTTGTGATATATTATCAAAGCATTTTGTACCTGAATTGTTTTTGATATTTTAGAACGAGAACTCCCCCTCAACATGTGCATCAAGTATTTGAAAAATGTTAAGCACATGGAGGCAAGAGAAAGAATTAACTTCTTTGATTACCATTTTCTAAAAGATATCAACATCACTTCCCATATTAAATCAAGTAAATATAGCATTTCCGGGAAGGATGAGGTTTCCATAAATTCGCTCCCCCTCAATATGTGCCTCGAGGTTGAAAAGGGTTTTGCACATACTAGAGGGAACCTGCACATTGGGATAAATGATCACGTTTCAAATCATAGGTTTAAGATAGGTGCTCCCCCTCAACATGTGCATTGAAAAATTGAAATCGTTTGTCACATGTGGGAGGGACAGCATGTTCATTCATGTGACACCATTTACCTTAATATCAGTTTAAATCTAATTTAAATCACACATTCTCCCCCGATCACAATTATCAAATCATTTGAGATTTGTGATCTCGTATAGATTTAAATTGATTTTGAAAGCTTTTAGGGAGAATTGTGACTTGATTGTGAAAGCGTTTGAACTGATAAGGATCGGATTTTAAGACTTTAAACTCCATTTATAAAACCATGCATGTATATCTTTTGAAAAACAATTTAATGCCAAATAACTTTTTAATTTAATTGAAATCATTCTCCCCCTCAATCAATGACGTAGGTTGTTGATTGAGAGATAGAGATTTTGACAAATAAGTCCTGATGATTATCAAAAATAGAGATTGAGTTATTTTTCAAAGCATTTAGTTTTCAGCAGATAGGAGTTTATAGAATCAGAGCATAGGATTTGAAAACATGGTAAAACATGGCTCTGTTCTTTCTTTAAAACCGGGTTATTGCCTGAAGATGACAATAAACCATTTTCTCTTTCTCCCAAAATATATATATATATATATATATATATATATATATATATATATATATATATATATATATATATATATATATATATTTTTTTTTTTTAAATTCGAACAACATCTAAAATCCCGTGTCATTCTTTGAATGACAGCACAAAGACCGTAGATATAATCGAACCGGAAAGAAACATGACAAAAATGACAATATTTTTTTGAAGATTTTTCGACTTTTTCAGATTTTTATGGATTTTGAAAGTTTTATAATTTTGTATTTTGTTTTTCAAATAAATATTTACAAGAGATAGATGAAGAAAGACCTTTACTCTTCGTCTTCCTCCTGAAGGCGTTTGAGAGTTTCTGGTTGAAGGCTTTTCAAACCAAGACGTGGAAGAATAAACTCAAAACGTTCTCTTGGAAGAGCTTTGGTGAAGATGTCCGCTAACTGATATTCAGACCTCACAAAATATAGTTCCACCACACCTTTTTCCACTTGTTCCCTGATGAAATGATGTCGAATGTCGATATGCTTTGCTCTTGAGTGTTGAACGTTGTTGCATGAGAGAGCAATAGCACTTTTATTATCACAGTACAGAGGGATTTTGTTGAATTCAAAGCCATAGTCAGATAATTGAGATCTCATCCATAAGATTTGAGCACAACAAGATGACATGGCTATGTATTCAGCCTCTGTAGAGGAAATAGAAGTACTCATTTGCTTCTTTGAAGACCAGCTCACAAGCTTATCACCCAAAAACTGAGCACCTCCAGACGTACTTCGACGTGTATCTTGACAACCTGCATGATCAGCATCTGCATAGGACGTTAGTGACATACCGGTGTCCTTCGGGTACCATAGTCCCATATTGATGGTTCCTTGGAGATACCGAAAGACCCGTTTAACTGCTTCAAGGTGCTTTTTAGTAGGCTTAGCCTGGTATCTAGCACACATGCACACAGAGAACAAAATGTCTGGTCTACTGGCAGTGAGATACATCAGGGATCCAATCATACTCCGATATTTCGTTTGGTCAATCATGATCCCTGAGAGGTCCTCATCTAGTTTGGTTCGGTCAATCATGGGGGTGTCAACAGGGTCACTTGAATCAAATCCAAATTTCTTTAAAATCTCTGTTGCATATTTAGATTGATTTATGAAAATGCCTCCGGGACTTTGAGAAATTTGTAATCCCAAGAAAAATGACATTTGTCCCATCATTGACATTTGAAACTTTGAACTCATTTCATTTGAAAAACGATCACATTCCATTGGGTCAGTCGAGGCAAAGATAATATCATCAACATAAATTTGAACATGAATCAAATGTTTGCCTGACTTTCTGGTGAACAATGTAGGATCAACTGCACCTTTGATGAATCCGGTTGATAGAAGAAACTTTGACAGTGTATCATACCATGCCCTTGGAGCTTGCTTTAAACCGTAACGAGCCTTCTTCAAACGATAAACGTGAGTAGGATGCTCTTGGTCCACGAATCCTTCAGGTTGACTGACGTAGACAACTTCCTTAAGATCTCCGTTCAGAAATGCCGTCTTTACATCCATCTGATATACCACCATGTTCTTACTAGCAGCATTAGCCAAAAAGATTCTGATTGCCTCGATTCGAGCAACTGGAGCAAAAGATTCTTCAAAGTCTATACCCTCCTCTTTACGATATCCTTTAGCAACTAATCGAGCCTTGTTCTTCAACACATCACCATGCTCATCAAGTTTTACTTTGAAGATCCATTTTAGAGCTATAATCATAGCACAGTCTGGAGCAGGTACTAACTCCCATACATCAAGACGATCAAACTCATGAATTTCATCTTGCATAGCATTGAACCAGCTATCTTCATTCATAGCAGTTTTAACATCTTTTGGTTCGATCTTAGATAGTACGGAGTTGAAGAAACACCATAAGGCATCGGTTGCGAGTTGCTTCCGGGTTGATACAGGGCGAGAGGGATTTCCAATGATGTTGTCTAATGGATGATCGTGAGTCCATTTTCTGAGGTGTTCATGTGGCATTTGTTGAGGAACTGAGGTAGCTGAGTCGATGTCTCCTGAAGAAGATGGTTCTGATGATGATTCAGGAGTAGCAAATATGTTTTCAAATGGAGCATCTTCATGAGTAGCAAAGGGATTAACTTCATCATTGATGCCAGAAACATTTCCATGATGTACATTTGAAGAATGATGATTTGTTGATGAGACTGAAGGATCAGCAGCAGGTGCTTCTTGACTTACAGATATTGAGACTGATGAATTGACTTCATTCACTGGAATATGAGCATCCTCTGTTGTAGGGATCAGCACCTCATTAGTAGTAGACTCATACAGTTCATCAAACATGGGATCAAACAATTTCTTTACATCATCTTCAGATGGAGGTACATATGGAGTTTCTTGAGAGGAGTTTGGAACAAGGGATGAACCAATAGGACTGTTTTGAAGTGCGGGTCCTGAGCTGGAGTGTCCAGGAGCCATTTGACCGGTCAGCTCATCAAACGTAACGTGAATTGTATCCATGATATTTTGGGTTCTTTTGTTGTAGATCCGGTATCCCTTTTTGTTTGGTGCATATCCTACAAATACTCCAATGTCAGCTTTAGCTCTAAGTTTGCCCAAGTCTTGACCCTCATTAGTTGGATAGCACAAGGCACCAAACACACGAAGGAAAGATAGATTAGGTTTTCTGTTGTGGACAAGTTCATATGGAGTTTTTCCATGAATGGTGTGAATCAGGGAACGATTTTGTGTGTAGCATGCAGTGGCAATTGCTTCAGCCCAGAGAAACATTGGAACCTTTGAGTAGATCAGCATTGTTCTAGCAGCTTCAACAAGAGTACGATTTCGTCTTTCAACTACACCGTTCTGTTGAGGGGTTCGTGGAACACTTCTTTGATGGCTGATTCCAACGCTTTCATAGAATTCACTAAGTTGTTTGTTGACAATTTCAGTTCCATTGTCTGTTCTGATAATTCTGACAGTTTTGTTTAGTCTAACCTGCAGCTGTTTGATGAGTTTGATGATGATATCGGGAGTTTCATCCTTTGTCCTTAAGAACTTGACCCAGGTGAATCTAGAATAATCATCAACCACAACTAACACATATTTCTTCCCAAAGATATTCTGCACCCTCATTGGTCCACATAAATCCATATGAATCATATGAAGAACTTCTGTGACAGAGTTAGTAGGTTTGGGTTTATGGGCATACTTCTTGCTTTTTCCCAATTGACATGCTGAACAAAGATGATCCTTTTCATACTTTAGTCTAGGTAAACCTACAACTAAGTCCTTTCTGGAAAGATCGTTGATGGTGCCGAAGTTCAAGTGATTGAGACGACGATGCCATAACCATGACTTTGTCTTTGAAGCCTTTGATAACAAGCAGATTGGTGAAGCTCTCATCATGTCATCGATAGAGATAGTGTAAAGGTTTGAGCCACGAGTTCCTTTCAACAGTTCCTTACCATTAAGATCTCTAACAAAGCAGGTATGTTTTCTGAAGGCTACTTCTAGATCAGAGTCACAGAATTGACCAACAGAGAACAGATTATGTCCTAAACCTTCCACATAATACACTCTGGAGATGACACTATCACCAACAACATAATCTCCATAACCCATAATAGCACCAAAATGATCATTACCAAATCTAACAGTCCCGATGAATTTGCTCACGAAGTTCATGAGCCGTGACCGGTCTCCAGTCATATGCTTGGAACAGCCTGAGTCCAGGTACCACAGAACGATTTGAACGATCTGCAGTTGAACACAGACAAGAATGGATAACTGGATAATTGGGATCCCCATGCAAGAATGGGTTCCATTTGGTTAGTAGCAACAGTTGGACCACCCACATCAGAAATTGAAGCATTCATATCAGACAGTGAGGTAATGGAATCATTGTGAATAGATGCAATACTAGTGTCTATATTAGCCCTATTTACAGTGTGACCACTTCTTAAGGGAATAGTTCTACCAGTAGGCATCCATTTTCTAGTGGGCATTATCTGATTAGTCTTATGACCAACAGGTATCCAATAAAAGCCTATTTTGCTGAATGTTCTTCCTGTGGGTTTCCATTGTTTTCTAACTCTCTTTCGCTTTTGCCTATTAGCCTTTTTAGCATGAATTTTAGCATTAACAAGATTAACTAGGCAATTAACATCATTATGCAGAACATTAACATCACATCCAAGATTAGAAGCAGAATTCAAGCAATCATCAGTACAAGGTTTGCAAATAGTATCAGAATTCGAATTAATTACAGTACGCCTATGGCTAATACTAGAATCAACACGATTCGTTTTATTCGATTCAAACTTAAGGTTCCTAGATTGTTCTTTTACTCTCTTCCAGTGCACATTCATAGCTTGAGAGGTCCTATCATTCCTTGTATTGTCTTGAGACTTTGACCTGCTCCCTTTAGTGTCACTGATTACTCCTGTAGAGGGAATGGGAACATTAGTTTGTTTTACTACTCTTTGCACCACCTGTTTAGATGTGCTGGGATCTGAACTACATGCAGGTGCACTATGGTTCACTTTCTTAAAGCTAGATGTACTGAGATTAGTACTCCTAGAAGGCACATTTGAGTTCTCTTTCCTAGCATTGACAGATCTAGAATCTGAACTACTCAATGGTACACTACTCCTCACATTCAAACCATTGGGAATTGAGTGTATATCATGTTTGGCCTTAGGCATTGAGCATGGAATCAAAGGGTTAACTCTCTCACCTAATGTCTTTGGGCATATTGTGATCAAACATTCTAAGATTTCTTGAGATCGTTTGGCATATAAGCATGCATGTCCAATTGCATTATCATGAGGTTTCTCTAGCTTATCCTCTTCAACAATCTCACGCAGGCATTCTAAGCACTCCTTAAGGGATGAGAAATATGTTTGAATGGCAAGTTTGTTGTTCCTTAGGTGAGGGGGGACATATGTCACAGGTAAAGCATATTTATTACTAGAGTGACCCTTTGATACAACATTTTCCTCATTGAACATTGGCATTTTCCCTTTTACCTGACTCTTCAGATTCTCAATTTCCTTTTGCAATGAAGTTATTTGTTGGTTGTTTTTGTTACGAGTGACTTTAATTGATTCAAACAACTCATTGAAATGACGTTTAACCTTTTCATTTTCTTCTAGAAAACTTTCGTTTTCCTTTTGTAAAGCATTTACTAGATTTTGAAGATGAAACGTTTGAGAATTCTGAGAATCTAAAGGAGGAGGCATTTGGGACCCTGTCATATTGTTCGTTTGACCCTTTAATTGAGAGATTTGGGCTTTCAATTTTCTGATCGTGTTACACTGAGCATGAATCTGTTCATCTCGTTTGTTAATTTGAAAAACTGCATCAAACTCTGGAGCATCTGAAGATGTCTTGATATTTGAAGTTTTGACATTTTCTTTGAGATGTTGATATTTTAGTTGTAGATTAAAATACTCAACTTCTAGTTTAGAAAAATGTTTAACCAAATTGTCATGATCATCCAGTTCAATTTTCTCATTTAGTTTAGAATTAGTTTTTTCAAGCTCAATGACACGATCATGGGAGACTTTCAGGGCCACAGATAGTTCATGAAATTTGGAAGCATTAATAGAGCAATTTGAAGCAGTGAAAAACACATCTTGCGCAACACATTCAGTAATAAGATTCTCATTTAGTGTATGCAAGTTTTTTCTCTCAATCTCATTGTATTTTAGTGCACGCTCATAATCACTAACTTCAGCAACCATTGCATCAAATTCCTTTTCCATACCCTTAATATCAGCTTCTACCCCTTTTTTAAGACTCTCAAAGTGATCTTTTAGAAGTTTAAAGAATGGCATGACCTCAGTTAAATAACATTCTTTCATTTGTTCAAAACCTCTTTCACCTTCAGTTATACCAGTGGGAGTGATCCTTTTCTTACAAGTTTTCTCAAAATCAACAAATAGTTGGAATATAACGTATTGGCTAATTAATGTCTTGCTTTTAGTGGCAATTGTTCTAGGTACAAGATGAATAGGTGTATTAGGAGGATACACAGTTGCTCTAGGCATTTTCCGAAGGGGAGGGTTTGTTTCTACAATATTTTCAGCTTTCTGCTTATCTAAATCCATTTTCCAGAAGACTTGTTCGGGAGTCAACAAAGTCTGAGGCTTAAACTTGTTCAAGGAAATCCAGTTTTCCTTCTTGTAATCATGAGGAGAGAAGATTATGTTTTTCTCTTTGGATTTGGGATCATTTTGCTTCTTATTCATCTTTTCCCTAGTGATTTCGTTTAATATCTTATCTTCCTCAGTGCACTCAACGCAACTAGGTTTCTGCCTAGGTTTAAGGACTTCATTACCATCATAAATTACCTTATGAGCATTTCTAGCCTTTTTAATTACCTCTGGATTTGGTTCCTCTACAAGGGGAACGCTATGCTTATCGCTTAGAACTCTGTGCTTAGTGATCATGTGAGCAGTCTGAATGGTGTTTCCTTGTAAATACAACTTGTTTTCAAGTTTGTTTTTCAAAGTTTTCAGATTAGAAAAATCTCTCAAGAGTTTTGATTCCTTTGCATTAAATTCTTGCTTAAGCATTTTCACATTTTCTTGAAGTTCTTGTTTTTGCTTAGCTGTTTTAGAAAGTTTTTCTTGCAAGGAATTTAATTCTTGTTTCAATACTTCTTCTCTAAACTTACTTTTTCTAATTACTGTACTCACTTGGACATCCATTTCCTGCTCACGAGTGGTCAACTCAAATTTTGCCCGTTGTTCATAAATAGCAACACGTTCCTTATAGGCATTTAGTTCAGAAATTATGGAATCATTAGGAGCACATGCAGTGTATTCATCAAAGACATAGTCATTGTTGACTGCAGAAGATGCATCACTTGGTACTATTTCACTTTCACTTTGTTTCACGTATTGATCGTATGGGACAATATTGATATTACCCATATTTTCAATATTTGATTCAAAAGTTTCAGTTGGTTGTACTTTGTCATGCATCTGTTGCACATCAGCATCATCGTATAGTTTTAATACCTCAGAGATGAGTTTGTCCTTGGATGTGCCAGCTTGTGGTGAGGAAGAGATCTTGGGAGAAACCATTGGAGAGATGCTAGCCATAAAGATTGTGTGTGCAGTAGGTCCATCATCTACATCAGAGTCGTAAGCATCACAGTCAGCGACTTGAAAGGCATTCTGATGATTGTGACCTATCTCCTGAATAGGCTGCTCATCCACATCTGCATCATAGGTCTTTGCATTGCCCTCAGCAAGAAACAGCAATTCCTCTTCATCCAACGCAGCACCATTGTCCTGAGCTTGTGCCAGCAACATCTTATCTCTGAAGTAATCAGCATTCTGAGGACGCTTTGGAGATGTGCAGTTCCTTGCAATGTGACCTTCACCACCACAGTTATAGCATTTGATCGGCTTAGCTTGACCTTGGTTACCATTCCTTCCTCGATTCTGATTGCCCACATATCCTCTACCAGCACCACCCCTTCCCTGATCATACTGTCTTTCCTGAACTGGTTGCCCCATAATTTTCCCATCTCTTATCAAAGAATGATTGTGAAGATTGGAGGCGGTTCGGATCTCATTACAGGTGAGGAGTTTGTTGGTGTGAGGTGAAAGTGTCCTGTTCTCTTTAACCATGAGTGTTAGTTGAGTGATGAAATGTTCCATGACAGCATTTGCATCAGGTTGCTTGAACCTTGGATCAGAAATGGGTTTGTGATTATCATGATTCATGGGTGCAACTTGAGAAGCATTGTTGGAAGTCCCATCATTTGTGAAGAAGGCAGTTGAATCATTTGTAGACCTTGTATCTCCCTGACCTTTGAACTGATCAAGAATTCTCTTTTCAAACATGGCATGATTCTCATTTTGAAGGAGGAAGGCATAGAGTTGCTCATAGTTTGTATTCTTCAATCCTTTAGTGAGTTTCACAGAGGTGACAAATTTGTGCCATTCGGGATTCATATTGTTTACAAATTTAGAGTTCAACTGAATGTTGGGCATAGTCATTCTGATGTTCCTCATGTCATTCACTAACTTATGAAATCTCACATAGTACTCATAGACACTCTCATCTGGTTTCATCTTGAAGTGCTCAAATTCGTCATAGAGTTGGGATTCTCTGTCTTCCATAGTTAGTTCTGAACCTGAGAGAATCATCTTAACATTATCCCAAACTGCCTTTGCTTCAGTGTTATGATTGATCAGCTTGTAGATGTCTTTAGGAAGACCTTGAAGAACAATGTTTGAAGCCCTGATATCTGCATCAAATCTCTTTTTCTCCTTATCATCAAGCTCATCATACATCTTAGGTCTGTCCATTCCGTAAATAGGAGTACCATCTTCATTAGTATCAAGTATGTCTCTAGTCGTTTCAACTCGATATGGTCCTTCATCAATGGATTTTAGAATATTGACACCATTTTCCTTTCCAAGGCAATACAATCTGATTCGTTGAGCCCAAGAATCGTAGTCAGTTCTGTCAAGCATGGGTGGACGAGTATCTGATCCAGCTGCTTGTACATCCTCGGCAACTGTGGGGATGACAGTAGGGACGTTGGTGGACATGTTATCAGATTATACGGGATTTTATAACTCAATGATTGAACCGGGAAATAGATTCTTTCACGGGATTTTACTAAATCAAGAGAAAACCGTAAACAATCACTCAAGTCGCTAGATGATAAAGCTCTAAGTCGCTAGAAACAAATCCACTAAGTCGCTACCAATTAATTCGCTAGACAGCCAAGTCGCTAGAATCCCAAGTCGCTAACAGAAAAACAAGTCGCTAAGTAGTAACTCGCTACGGACCAAGTCGCTAACCAAATTTTGGCAGCAATTCGCTACACAAGTCGCTAGAAACACAAGTCGCTAAAGAGCAACTCGCTACTGACCAAGTCGCTACCACAAGTCGCTACCCGTAGTGGAGATTCCACTACTTGTACTTTAACTCGCTAGATCTAACTCGCTAGATTTAACACTGTAACTCGCTACAATTTAATGAAGCAAGTCGCTATGAAGAAAGGTTATCCGTGAACTAACTCGCTACCATGAAAAACCATATAAACATCACTTTTCAATCCAAAAACAACCCAACCAAGATGATTCAAGCTTACCAAATGAAAACCTAAACACTTATGATGATTCTAAACACAAAAGTACCAACAAAATTCAAACTTTAACACAAGAAATCAACCAAATGATGCAAAAACCACTAAACTTTTTCAAACTCAAAAACCACCTAAAAACCACTATAAATCCAAAGATGTGCAAGATATGATCTAACCATGGCTCTTGATACCAATTGTAAGATATAACTTTTCACATACACATCAAACCATAACGCAAGGTGGCGAATAAGATGGAATTCTAGAGAGAGAAAGTTAGAGGTTTAGGGAACTTAGTGAGAGAAAGTGAAAGATATTATTATGAGCTCCAACTCTCTACCTTGGAAGGTAGAGAGTATTTATAGTCTTACACAAATCGCCACACTTTGGGCTGTGGATCAGGCATACAGTGGGTAAAGACCCGTCCGTCCTCCACGGTGTTACTTAACTAAATAACTACTTAACTTAAAAGAACTACGACTACGAGCTTTCTAACGGTTACATATACTTGAGGTGACCGACTCTTTAATACTGGGAATTTCTAATTCCTAACAAAACCAAAAGAGAATTATTAGACTAAGCATCATGCAATCAAGGCGTTAACGTGTTCCAAAATTAATTGGAGAAAATGTCGGTGCGTGCCCTATCTGGTAAAATTGCCATTTTTACCAATGTTACTCAAATATAGTGCGTTTGTTTGCCTTTAATGGGGCCAACACAAACGGGATTCGTCAATCCCAATAGATCTATTCACAATATTCGCGCCCACTCTCACATAGTGATTAATGATTCATGATTAAGGGACTTAAGTTTGGCAAATGCGGAAACTTAGTGCTAATAACAATCAGATAAGTATAATGTTTGAAAGCAATGTGTTCGGTTTAAAATAAAGCATGTATCTCCCCCAAGGGTTTGTAAAACAATTAAGTAATAGAAAGTGGGGCTATGAACTCACCTCAGAGTAAATGATATCAAATGTATAATGAGAATGATGGATATGTCGTGAGAACTTCTACGAGCAACCTAAAATAGAATGTTGCGACTTAGGTTTGGAATAATGTTTAGGAAAACATAAACCATCCTATATACATCTCTATGTTGATCATGATGTAGTACATGGTTTTTGTGTATGTCGTTTATAGAAATGGTCTAGTTGTGAAAACGAGTTTAGTTTATAGATATCGTACTACCGTTCGGGCCATCATAATTCAGAGGTCATGCAGTAAACGTTCAAGGAGCTAGGACACTTTAAATCGTAAATCCAGCAACTCGTCGAAACGTTTACCCAAATGAAACCCCTCACATGAAGCTCCCTACTATTGTAGCACTTAGTAGATACAATATATGTTTTGAGTGAAGATTGTTATATAAATAAGTTTATCATGTTCTTACAAGTTCTCGACGTTCCAAAAATATGATTACCTTAGTTAACGATCTTGGGTAAACAAGCCTTGAGGCTTTAGCCATGGCCTTGCCATGACTTTGGTCTTGACTACCATGGTCTTGAGACTTAGCTTTGACCTTAGCCGTAGCCGTGGTCTTGGCTTATGGCCATTAGGCCTCTTGGTTTGCTTTTAGTTGTGACAAAAGTATAGTTATGTGACTATATTTACGGAAGTTTCTGTTTTTGAAAGATTTATGGCCTGTTTAAGCGTTTTCAAGGTCCGAGCTTCTTAATATTGAAGGAAAACGTCGTTCCGGACAACTTTCGTGTTTTAACTTTTTGATGATTCGGACCAGAAGGGCCTCTAAAAATTTCAGATTTTAGGCAGTAAGCTATTTGGCAGATTCATGTTTTAGTTTCACTAATTTCTTTTTGTCATAACTTTTGACTCGTGTGTCCGTTTCGGGTGATTCAAATTGCTACGTTTTTGTTTTAATATTATCTACAAGAATATGAAAAGTATCAGATCTATATGTGGTCGATTTTGTGGAAACTTTGTACAAAAGTTTAGCATTTAAACACTTACTAACCCAAGTTTAACATATAGGTTCTTATAATTTGTTTTAAAGATTTTTGTACATCATGATCCAACATATGAGAATATATAGCATAGATTTAAGAATATGAAACATGTAAATGATGTAGAGCAAGAGTGGTGGTTAGTTATTCTTACAACTTTTGGCTTTCAACTTAAGAAAGGAACATCAAAGATCAAGAGCTAGAACAAGAACTAGTAACCCTAGCTTCCAAATTCTTCAACCTCTTGATACTAAGTTGAGATGACTTGGGAAATCACTTGAAGTCTTATACTAGAACACTTCTTGTGTGGCTTGGAGATCACCAATGGAAGGAAGGAATTAGGACTTGGATCAATCAAAGCTTAACATGAACTTTGGAATTGATATGGAGCTTATGTTTCTTGAATAAAACTTGAAGTAAAAAGCAAATGAAGTGTGTTTTGTGTATGTTGATGGTATGAACGACCTAAGGAGAGGGAGGGGTTTATATAAGGTCTTGAGGAGGTTAGGAAGGTGTTAGGAAGGTGTAGATGAGGAGGTGTAAGTTTAGGATATTTTTGGAAGCTTAGCTTAGAAGTTTACTTACATATGAATGTATCCTAAAGTCCAAGGCTTATCACTTAGGCACATGGCATGGTGAATCACATATATACACGTTCATATCATATTTAGGGTTACTAGGTACTTATTCTTGGTATTATCTTGTTTTACGGAGGTCGTTTAGTCCCGATAACCGCTAACCGTAAGCCGTTAAGCCATAAAACGTAAAACCGGGTATCGTAAAAATATGAAACTTATAGGAATGATTAAACTCATCATTATACTCCATATAAAAATATAAAATGGGTGATAAGTCTCATTGGGTGCAAAAACGCTGCTTAAAGCTGGGAATACGGGTCAAAAACACATAATTCGCAGTTTATCAGAAAAGAACGAAATTTCAGGGAAACGACCGTGAATTTATTTAGAGTAGACTAAAAATAGTCTAAAAGTGATATGAGATGTTAAAATGTGGTTTTCGTCATACGCGGGATAACTTTACAGTTATTCGTGAAGTTTAAAAGTTACGCGATTTAAGCAAAACTGTAGAACGTACAAGGTTAATTCCTTTATGGTCAAAGGAGGAGGGAAATATGTTTGAATTTTCCAAAAAATGTAAAAGTGTCAAAAACATATTAGAAACACAGTGCAGGAATCGTTAAGTCTGGATGTATGTAGAATTGTTTAAAACATAAGTTTAGTTTTGTTCTGCGCTGGGCTTATTTGGTAATATTAAAAATAATAAATCTTAAAAATTCTCAAATTAATCATGAGTGATCTAAAAATTCATCTGATGCGAGGAAAATTATCAGAGTTGATTTGCTTTATGCGCGTGATGTTTAAACGGTGGACCGTCTAAAACGAAACTTTAAAACGATGTTTACTTAATAACTTTTGCGAAAATGATCTAACGATGGTCGAACTCTCAGGTCATTACTAAAATAATTTATCTTACGAGAATGTGAAATAAAAATTTGACCTGATGAATAGTGAAAATGAATAGTAAATGTGAATAGTAAAAGTGAATAGTAATTTCTCGAAAATGAAAAATAGCCGGGAGATGCGGGTTGTTACAGTCTCACCACCTTAATGGGAATTCCGTCCCGGAATTCAGTGTGTGTTATCCGATGTTGAAGTGTCTAGGAAAATGTGGATGTATGCGCCGAATTTTTGCATTCTTAAGTATCTGGTCATAGAATGTCTTATGTACCATGTGACTTAAGTTGATAATCTAAAGGGTTTTGTTAAAATCTTATAGAGTTCAAAATGCCTAAAGTTTGGCTTTTCCCGATTCTCAAAACGAATCATATCTTATTGTATCGAGGCTATCAATAAAACCTTAATTTCTAACATGGAGTTTTTGGTGATAGTTTGCGGCATGGAGCCTAATTTGTATTTGTATGGTTTCCTTAGTTGTTTCGTGGGTGATATTTGAACACCTTAGTACATCAAATGGTTAACTAACATTTTCGTCTATATAGTGCCTCAAAATGGAATAGTTTTGTTGTTGTTAGGGTAACTGTTGTTAATCAAAGGTGTAAGATATTGTTGATGTGAAATGGTTTGTAATGATTTTGAAAACTGTCGTTGTAGGGAAAATCTTGCTAGTGGCAAGTGGTTATCCAAACCATTTCCAAAGTCGATCAGGTCTTAGGTGGTTTCGAGATGAAGGCTATATCGTATAGTGTTTATGTCTACTAGTGTTTCAAAGAAACGTGATACCGTGAAGTTTTACATACTGAATTTCAATGGGGTTCAGATAATGATGTGATATGTTGACGATTAGAAGAGTGTAGCGTACGCTTACCATTATTCTTAGGTTGAGATGTCAAGTTTAGTTTAAAATCAAAAATGAATGACGGAATGATATCCTTGAAATCTAATCAGGCTAGTACTTCCAAGGAATGACGAGAAGATTTGATGAATATCCCAAGATAGTAGTTAGGATTATTTCATAAATGAAAACTTTCAAGAATGAAATTAGGTAGTATAAATAAGATGTTAAGATTTTGCTGAGTGGTAAGACACTATCGCGTCTCTAGATCTTTTTAATGAATTATGGTTGTTTATCGAGTTTAAGTATGAAATCAACCTGAATATAACACTTGTATAACTATTCCCAGTATTTGAAAAATTTAAGTCGAACATAGTTAGTCAGACTATGTTCCACTATCCCTAGGCTAAATATAGGTGACTAGACTATATTTAGCCGAGGTTCGATAAATTTTTCAAATACCTAAATTAGGTATACTTGTGATATGTCCATAGCTTTTGAGAAATTGTCCACCAAGCAAAGGCGATATCAAACCATCCAGTTACAAGTCCTGGCCATAAAAGACTTGTAACCTATATTTTCACATTCCATTGCATAGAAGATAGTATGGGTAGATACGTGTGGAAATGAAATCTTAAGTAATCCTAAAATAGTCCATACTTGGCTAGAATCATGAACCTTTAACAATGAAGGTTTCAGAAGAGAATTTTGATGAATGTAGAGAAAGTTGCTGAACTTCAGCTTTTGTAGAGGATGAGTCACTTTGTCCTTTAGAAGTCCTATTTCTTGTATTTCCATTAGGGAAATTGATAGACTGTGACGGGTTTCATGTAAAACAATATCATATAATGTTTATAAGATAATTTTTAGAGACTATTGTATAACTTTCAATATCTGAGGAGTAGTTGAGACCATTGTGCAACTCACAATGTCTAAGAAATGATGGAGAGATCATTGTGTACCCCACAATGTCTTGAAAAAAGATAGAGAGACCATTGTATAACCCACAATGTCTTTCAGAAATGATAGAGAGATCATTGTGTAACTCACAATGTCTTGAGAAATAAATGAGACCACTGTAGGATGTACAGTGTCTGAGAATGTAATAGAGACCACTGTAGGATTTATAGTGTCTGAGAATGTAATAGAGACCACTGTAGGATGTACAGTGTCTGAGAATGTAATAGAGACCACTGTAGGATTTACAGTGTCTGAGAATGTAATAGAGACCACTGTAGGATTTACAGTGTCTTGAAAAATGAATGAGACCATTGTATCTCACAATGTCTGGGAAGTAGGAAAGACCATTGTAGTCAGTTACAAGGTCTTGGAGGAAGTTTCGTAATCCTAAAATGCATGAGTAGATGCATGATTGGGAGATTAGGAAAATATGATTGTGCCGTAATGCCTTAGAATAGGCATACGCAGATATGTTGAGTACTTTGTTTATGATTGAAATTATGTCAAGTATATATATCAATATACTAGTATGTTTGTATAGCTTAAAAGGCCTAAAAGTCACATAATCGTCTGGAGGATGGAAGACACGGAGAACGGAAGGCTATAAAATGTTTTTGTTTGAAAAAGTAGTTATAGTTTAAGTCTCGATTAGACTCGTTTCTCTATAACTGTGGCTCTGATACCAATCTGTAACACCCCCAATTTCGTGATACGCAGCGGAATTCAAACTGGGTGTTACTTCATGGCACAACAGTCATAACAATAGAAAACGTACTCTAATGGAGTCGTTTTAAAAGATTTATCATTCTATTTATATAAATATCAGAGTTTACAAAAATGAGGTCCCAGTTGGTTCCATTGTTTACAAAATATATTAAATAGGTTTTCGAATGATAATAAAATTTATAGCCTTCTTGAACTAGTCCTCGCTCTTCCGTGCCAGCTTCCGACATTATGGACCTGAAATACATGCTTAAAACTGTCAACGCAAAGGTTGAGTGAATTCATAGAGTTTTGGAAATCAGTTGAACACATAATGTTTGTAGTGTGAGTTATAAATCCACACCAATGGTTTGAAAACCAAAAGAGAATTATTAGACTAAGCATCATGCAATC
Organism: Chrysanthemum seticuspe; assembly: GCA_019973895.1. Lineage (NCBI taxonomy): Eukaryota > Viridiplantae > Streptophyta > Magnoliopsida > Asterales > Asteraceae > Chrysanthemum > Chrysanthemum seticuspe. Next base: position 97,410,118 of record BPTQ01000002.1, read on the forward strand.
AAGGCGTTAACGTGTTCCAAAATTAATTGGAGAAAATGTCGGTGCGTGCCCTATTTGGTAAAATTGCCATTTTTACCAATGTTACTCAAATATAGTGCGTTTGTTTGCCTTTAATGGGGCCAACACAAACGGGATTCGTCAATCCCAATAGATCTATTCACAATATTCGCTCCCACTCTCACATAGTGATTAATGATTCATGATTAAGGGACTTAAGTTTGGCAAATGCGGAAACTTAGTGCTAATAACAATCAGATAAGTATAATGTTTGAAAGCAACGTGTTCGGTTTAAAATAAAGCATGTATCTCCCCCAAGGGTTTGTAAAACAATTAAGTAATAGAAAGTGGGGCTATGAACTCACCTCAGAGTAAATGATATCAAATGTATAATGAGAATGATGGATATGTCGTGAGAACTTCTACGAGCAACCTAAAATAGAATGTTGCGACTTAGGTTTGGAATAATGTTTAGGAAAACATAAACCATCCTATATACATCTCTATGTTGATCATGATGTAGTACATGGTTTTTGTGTATGTCGTTTATAGAAATGGTCTAGTTGTGAAAACGAGTTTAGTTTATAGATATCGTACTACCGTTCGGGCCATCATAATTCAGAGGTCATGCAGTAAACGTTCAAGGAGCTAGGACACTTTAAATCGTAAATCCAGCAACTCGTCGAAACGTTTACCCAAATGAAACCCCTCACATGAAGCTCCCTACTATTGTAGCACTTAGTAGATACAATATATGTTTTGAGTGAAGATTGTTATATAAATAAGTTTATCATGTTCTTACAAGTTCTCGACGTTCCAAAAATATGATTACCTTAGTTAACGATCTTGGGTAAACAAGCCTTGAGGCTTTAGCCATGGCCTTGCCGTGACTTTGGTCTTGACTACCATGGTCTTGAGACTTAGCTTTGACCTTAGCCGTAGCCGTGGTCTTGGCTTATGGCCATTAGGCCTCTTGGTTTGCTTTTAGTTGTGACAAAAGTATAGTTATGTGACTATATTTACGGCAGTTTCTGTTTTTGAAAGATTTATGGCATGTTTAAGCGTTTTCAAGGTCCGAGCTTCTTTGTTATTGAAGGAAAACGTCGTTCCGGAAAACAGTTGTGTTTTCACTTTTTGATGATTCGGACCAAAAGGGCCTCTAAAAATTTCAGATTATAGGCAGTAAGCTATTTGGCAGATTCATGTTTTAGTTTCACTAATTTCTTTTTGTCATAACTTTTGACTCGTGTGTCCGTTTCGGGTGATTCAAATTGCTACGTTTTTGTTTTAATATTATCTACAAGAATATGAAAAGTATCAGATCTATATGTGGTCGATTTTGTGGAAACTTTGTACAAAAGTTTAGCATTTAAACACTTACTAACCCAAGTTTAACATATAGGTTCTTATAATTTGTTTTAAAGATTTTTGTACATCATGATCCAACATATGAGCATATATAGCATAGATTTAAGAATATGAAACATGTAAATGATGTAGAGCAAGAGTGGTGGTTAGTTATTCTTACAACTTTTGGCTTTTAACTTAAGAAAGGAACATCAAAGATCAAGAGCTAGAACAAGAACTAGTAACCCTAGCTTCCAAATTCTTTAACCTCTTGATACTAAGTTGAGATGACTTGGGAAATCACTTGAAGTCTTCTACTAGAACACTTCTTGTGTGGCTTGGAGATCACCAATGGAAGGAAGGAATTAGGACTTGGATCAATCAAAGCTTAACATGAACTTTGGAATTGATATGGAGCTTATGTTTCTTGAATAAAACTTGAAGTAAAAAGCAAATGAAGTGTGTTTTGTGTATGTTGATGGTATGAACGACCTAAGGAGAGGGGAGGGGTTTATATAAGGTCTTGAGGAGGTTAGGAAGGTGTTAGGAAGGTGTAGATGAGGAGGTGTAAGTTTAGGATATTTTTGGAAGCTTAGCTTAGAAGTTTACTTACATATGAATGTATCCTAAAGTCCAAGGCTTATCACTTAGGCACATGGCATGGTGAATCACATATATACACGTTCATATCATATTTAGGGTGACTAGGTACTTATTCTTGGTATTATCTTGTTTTACGGAGGTCGTTTAGTCCCGATAACCGCTAACCGTAAGCCGTTAAGCCATAAAACGTAAAACCGGGTATCGTAAAAATATGAAACTTATAGAAATGATTAAACTCATCATTATACTCCATATAAAAATATAAAATGGGTGATAAGTCTCATTGGGTGCAAAAACGCTGCTTAAAGCTGGGAATACGGGTCAAAAACACATAATTCGCAGTTTATCAGAAAAGAACGAAATTTCAGGGAAACGACCGTGAATTTATTTAGAGTAGACTAAAAATAGTCTAAAAGTGATATGAGATGTTAAAATGTGGTTTTCGTCATACGCGGGATAACTTTACAGTTATTCGTGAAGTTTAAAAGTTACGCGATTTAAGCAAAAATGTAGAACGTACAAGGTTAATTCCTTTATGGTCAAAGGAGGAGGGAAATATGTTTGAATTTTCCAAAAAATATAAAAGTGTCAAAAACATATTAGAAACACAGTGCATGAATCGTTAAGTCTGTATGTATGTAGAATTGTTTAAAACATAAGTTTAGTTTTGTTCTGCGCTGGGCTTATTTGGTAATATTAAAAATAATAAATCTTAAAAATTCTCAAATTAATCATGAGTGATCTAAAAATTCATCTGATGCGAGGAAAATTATCAGAGTTGATTTGCTTTATGCGCGTGATGTTTAAACGGTGGACCGTCTAAAACGAAACTTTAAAACGATGTTTACTTAATAACTTTTGCGAAAATGATCTAACGATGGTCGAACTCTCAGGTCATTACTAAAATAATTTATCTTACGAGAATGTGAAATAAAAATTTGACCTGATGAATAGTGAAAATGAATAGTAAATGTGAATAGTAAAAGTGAATAGTAATTTCTCGAAAATGAAAAATAGCCGGGAGATGCGGGTTGTTACAAAACAGTAGCGATTAAATGCCAGATTGGTCCCTTGACCACTAACACCTATGTCAACGACTCTTTTCTGTTAGTTTCACGAGGGTAATATAGTCTAATCACATTTATAACTCAACCTAGTTAATTCTAACCCAAGAACTATTCCACCAAAACAAAAAAGTGATATTGTTTGAACAAATAATATCAGTGTTCCTGAGTCCTCACCACTTAAGTATGACTTCATAAAAGTCAACTGGTAAAGAAAGTAATAGCTCACAGAAATTTACCCAGGATTAACAAACAAATTTATACATTATCAACTACTTAGCTAGTTGACTTATAACAGTCAACTATATACAGTGTTTGATGAAACTGGAACATAACTGATACTACGGAGTCATTGTCTGATACATGTTAATTTACTGATTCGTTACAAAATATAGAAGATGAATTTGGGCCCAACTTCAAAACGTTCAACTGCTGAATCTTCAAATGATCTACACAGATGAGATTGATATCCAGAAACTGTTGAACCGACAAAACTGTTAGGCCTAAGTTGATGATGCTGCTGCCACCTTGTCTGCAAATTACAAACATATAAGTTATGAACTGTAGTGTTACAGGATAATGGAATTTAACACATGACATGGTATTCATCACTGAAACATCACCTAGGGTCGCCTTTGGGCGAAGAGTGCTAGGACGCAGTTTGTAATCTTTTCTTTGCTCCGAAAGGGTGTCTTAACACTGCTTGAAACATCTGCAGCAGCACCACCAAGCCTTTCAGCCTTCCCCTCCAAGTCAAACCCAGGCAAGTTCTCAACATCAAACCCTGCAAACTCAACCATTTTGGCCTTCCCCTTCCCGTCTAAACCTCGCTTAAATTCTTGAACAACTTGTCTCCCTTTTTTTCTGGGTAAAACATCCTCTTCATCAACCATCTTTCCTTTTCCATTTCCTTTAATTTTGTCCCTTTTTTAGCTACAACCCCTTCTTCGTCCTTGCTTACTACCCCTCCTTTCACTCTTGGTGTCCTGGTTCCACTCCCCTGCATTTTTTTCTTATCGATCCCCTGCCATTGACTTCTAGTCCTAAAAGGTGTTTGACTAAGCATCCTAAAGTTAGCATCCTGCTCTACCCAACCCACAACTTCAAAACTGATGTTTTTTAAGTAAAATTGTGCTAACTTTTGGGGCTTGTGGGCTATGAAGATATCAACTGAGTCATTTGTTTCAGCCATTCCAAATAAAGTATGAACATCAAAATCAGTATGAATCAAATGCAAACCATTTTCTAGGGATTGTTTAGGATCATAGAAAAACAACGCCCATTTTTGTTCATTAATCTCTGATAACACATTATCAAGGCTTGAACTAAATATATCCCTATCACTGGTAAAGGCACACAGATTAATTAATGAACCTCGTTCATACCTTAGTGGGCTATAATCAAAAACCCCATTATAGTGGATTCTGAACAGGAAGAAAAAGTCAACAGAGGAACATGAGAAAGAAAACGGGAGATGCAAATATCAATGAGGAAGAAAACGTCAACAGAGGAAAAGAGACAACGTTGGGTGAAGGGCTGCAAGAAAAACAATACATTGAACCTACAAGGACTGTTTCACAGATTATGAGAAACATGAGAACCAAAGGTCAACTAAAACGTTTCCAAAATGATACAGACGCAGTGAGACAGCAGTTAAGCAATGAAAAAACGGTGGAAATCTCGAAAACTGGTAAAGATGCAACAAATAAAAATTTGGATTTCACACCACCAAGCTTCAATTTGTTTTCACAGAGCGACGACATGTTTGGACTGGACAAAGTATTGAAGCTACCAATTACTCAAGTAACAGATGATGGGAAAGATGATGAAACCAATCAGCAAAATGATGTTGAAAAAGGTAAAAAAGAATTGGAAAAAGTTCAGAAGAACACGGAAGACCCTAGAACTGAAACTGTAAAAACCAAAAGCCCAAAGGTTACAACAAAAGTGGTTCAAGGGCAACCTTCACCAACCACAAGGAGTATGGTGAAACAGTTGGTAAGCACTGAAGATGGAAGTATCACACCAGCTGACGCAATTAGAGCAGTTCCTATAAGATACGTGAAACCAGGAAACACAAATGACAATCAGGAAGAACAGGAAAAGGAAGTAAGACTAAAAAGGGAGAGGGTATTATCAGGTGTATTGCTATCTCCATACGTCAAGAGGAAGGTCAGCATCACAAAAAATTTGCAGGCTGATGAGAAACCTATCGTCGAGTTCATATTCAGCGGAACGTTGCCGGCTAAGTAAGTAAATGCGAATTTGACAAATATATAAAGTATTATTTATTTTTAGTGCATCACAGTTGAATTATTAGTGCATCCCTTTTATTAAACTGACGTGTTTACATATGAACAGCGATATTGTTTTCAAAACAATGAACATGGAGGTCCCAAGGGTGGTATTTGAGAGCATGCGTGAAAGTTTACCGGTGACAAGTGCAGCTATAGTCGTATGGAGTATAATTCAAAACAATGACGAGAAGCTGAAAAACAGGGTATCTTCACGCTTTTTGTTTTGCAAAACAGGAATGATGGTACGTGAATTCAATAATATTCATAGATATTTTAATATACAAAAAAACAATTGATAAAATTCTGAATCAAATTTATGACATATTGTATAATGCATTTTATTTTTACAGATGTCACGCAAACCTGAGGACTTTAAAAGAAAAATGGATGAGGTGCTCGAGTATTCTACAAAAAATAACCTTGACAAAGTTGAGCTGGTAAGATTTAAAACAAAAAACACAATACATTGTTTATTAAAACTGTTGTTTAACGTAAATATGTATACGAATCAGGTTTTTTTCCCAATAACCATGCCAACAGAAGAAATGAATCGATACTACCTTATTGTCTACAATTTGAAGACAATGGAAGTAGATATTATCGATAACAAACATGATGACAGTCAAGACATACATAAAAGATACGGGGACATTCCAAAGGCACTGGTAAGAAACTTTTATTCGCACGCAAATGAATGTGAATGAATATGAATGTTTGATGTTAAGATAATAGAAGATAATCTGATTTATGATTGATTGATACTTTTTCCGATCTCATTTCGTTGCCGGTATGATTTAATTGATAATACATATAACATAACATGTATGAGGATATTTTGACATATTGAATGCGAATACGATATATGTTGTAAATATGACGTGATTCGTAATTTATATATAAACTTAGTTATTCATACTTTAAATATCATAACGGAATTAGTTTGTTTATTGATGTATCATACATAACAAAGTTATAGGTTAGTATGGAGTTAGTGATAAGTTTATTAGTGTGGATGTTGTATTAATAGTGCATCCGGGTTCAGATTTTATATTACTTAGTAGTATGGTTTGAGTTGGTGGTGCAAATGTAACTAATAATAGTTGTATGGATAATATATATGCACTGAACGATGCAATGCATGAAATATTTTAGTTTTATTATGCAGTTTACGTTGCCAATATTATATATATATATATATATATATATATATATATATATATATATATATATATATATATATATATATATATATATATATATATAAGGTGCATCTAAATGTATTTAAATTAGTGCATCAAAGATTATAAATAAGGTGCATCTAAATGTATTTAACATGTACTGATTAACACATTCAATTACAGACAAAAACATTTGCATTATATCTGCACTCAGTGGAACACCCATCTGCAGCTAAAATATCAACATCAAAACATAAAATCATGAAGCTGGAATGGGAGACAGGATTGAACCGCGTTGATTCTGGGATTTTTGTAATGAGACACATGGAGACATTCTTTGGAAGGAAAAAGGAGTTCAATTCTGGTCTGAAAAAAGAGAGTGTCCAGCAACTAAACCAGCTAATCGGGCTTCGAAAGAAGTACGTGGTGAAGATGTTGATGACAACTATCAACGAAAAAAGAGAGATGCTAGAAAAAGAGTCGAAAAGGTACAGCAATTTCAACGAAGCTCAAAAGTCGAATTTATATAAGACTCAATTTCAACGTCTTCAACCAAGGGTTCGAAAGTATTATGATGAGCACGAAGAGAAGCTCAAGAAAAAATGGAGCTTTCTGAACAAATTTACACCAGCAAACAATATGATGTGATAAATTTCAATTCTGAACTAGATCTACGTAATTTACCATATTATGATGGTCTCGTATTAATATAGGACATAAAACAGTGTTATGTTATAATCAAAACTTATGTCTTTGACTCTATGAATGGCATGTTTCATATATGGGTTATAATGAATGATGTTGGAATGTCTTTAAACATATATGCGTTATAATGGTGCATCAATATGATATAAGAAAGGTAAATCAAATTGATAATTACTGATACACATGTGAATGATGATGAACTTACATTAAATAATGTTTTAATAACTTTCACATATGATTCTATGAATGACAAGTTACATTACCTTACAAGTTGAAACATGTTTAAACATACATGGCTTAGAATGGTGCATCAATATGATAAAAAAAAGGTGAATCCAAATGATAATTAATGATACATATGTGAATGATGTTAAAAATTGCATTGAATGACGTATAAAATAACTGAACATAGTAAAATCAGTAAAATAAGTTTCATATTGTAAAAATTACATTAAATGATGTAAATGGGTTTAAACATACATGGGTTAGAATGGTGCATCAATATGTTAAAAAAAAAAGGTGCATCCAAATGATAATTACTGATACATATGTGAATGATGTAAAAAAAATAAATTAAATAATGTAAAAATAACTGAATATATGAAAAGTTAATATTGAAAATAATGGCATCAATATATCAAAAAAAAAAAAAAAATGCATCATTATGAAAACTTAATAACTAACCATACAATATATTAAAATCAGTGCATCAATATTTTAAAATATACTGCATCAATTAACAAATTTTACAAAGATGCAATTAAATTCCATAAAATTCCAGTATCCAATACGTACGACGATTCAGTAAAAAATCAACAATCCATATACATGCATCAGACAAGCATGACATTATTCTGCATATTATGCTTATTTAGAAAAATCCTAAAAAAAACACAAAAACAAAAAAGACAAATTGCAATTGAAAGTGTATATAGGTGCATATCATAATCAGCAAAACGTTAGTCACTCCTCGTAATTAACATCCATGTCACGAGTAGAACGGCATGCTCTTTTGTTACCAGACCTGATCGTGTCTTTATAAGGGCATGTCCTGGAATTATGTCCTTCAGCCTTCCCACAAGTGAAACAAACCCGTCTCTTCTTTCCTGCTTCAGATTCTTTGCGAATTATCTCATCAATGTTCTTCCATCGAGTATGAACCCCAGTCCCTTTGTTCTTTGATTGTTTCGGAACCTTTATAACAACACCTTCAGGTTCACTAACACCAAGCATTGAACAAAATGTATCCGATTTACTCTTCTTTAACCCAACTGGAACATCAGATTCGGCCCTAGATAGAAGTTCAGATAACTCCAAACGATAGACATCAAGCTTTTCTCTACAAGGCATCAACCTGTCAACCGTATCTTCAACAATACGACGAATTGATCGAATAACAGCATCTGAGCTCGAATCAGCAGCATTAACAAACGCATCCAAACAAACATCATCAGGAGTCTTACACCACCTATCAAGCACATACTCTCTCGGGAAATCCTCAACACCATTTAACCTCAAAACATAAAAGATATGGCGGCAAAGTAACCCAAACAAATCAAACCTCTTGCATGAACAGGTAATAGACATATCAGATGAACAAAACAACACCTGTATAATTAAAAAAATAAAAATATTATTGCCTTAATTAATGCATCTAAGATATATATAATACAATCATTTAAATTTGACAAGGCAGAAATATTCAATAATAATCAATTTACTGCACCTAAACTGAATATAAATACAGCAATTAGTGCATCTAAACAAAACAAAAAAGGGCATCTAAGAAATAAACTAATACAATTGCATCTAAGAAATACGCTATAAGCTACTACAATGCTACCAGAAGCTTCCATTACCTAAAACTAAACTTAACCAGCTAAAGTTATCATAATGCAACTGAATTAGACCCTAAAAGCACAAGTTAAAATCATATAATCACAACATCAGGTTTCATAAAGCTTAGGCCAAACAGCCCTGAAGAGAATGATTTGAACTTAAATTCAATTAATTTAGGAAATTCTCAAAAATAAAATAAAATAATATAGTGAAAGACAACCAACCAAATATCATATTTACATATTTTCAGCTAAAAACTACATCATCATGCAGATTTTAAAAATAAAAAACAACAGTGGATTGAGATAGATGGTAAACTGATGTGCAGAGGGTGAAAAAAAGAAAAGCACGCCTAATAAGCTAATCCTACAAGCTTCTAAAGGATTCTAAAAGGAATCACATATCAAATATAAACAATAAGATATGAAGAATAACAAAGATCAAACAATATCAACAAGAGGATAAGCAGTTTTAAGATAGAATAAGAATGGTGAAGTCCTAAAAGGATACTAAATCAAACTATATTAACTAATCTAAGGATAAACTGAATATAAATACAGTAATTAGAGCATCTAAACACAACAAAAAAAGGGCATCTAAAAATGAAAAATAGACAAACAATTATTTACATACCTCAAAAACTTCAAACGCTGCCTTGTCATTCCACTTTTTAACACCCGTGTCCCGAATGAAAAATTTCTCAAAAAGACCAATATCTTGAGTGCTAACAGACAAACAATTCGTAACAGAAGCAGAAATTTCTTCTTGTATATCAAAGAACACGTTCAAAGTATAAATCTCAGCAGCATCCTTTTCTAATTTCAACCCAGTACGCATATCCGGTTTTTTATACCTAGATTCATGATCATTTTTTTCGCTGAGAATACCTCTGAGAATCCATAGCAGAATCAAAATGACTAATAAACTCAACAAGGGTTAAGTTTGCATTAGTCCATCTCCCAAAAAAATGATTCTCTGATTCAGACCTAGATGTTGTACGCATCAAACCAGATAAGTCTTCATCGCGCAAAAAAGCAGGAATCCATCTAGATCTCATATCGTAAATATCAGAAAGCCACTTATTTTCAGACAGGCCAAACTCATCAATGATCGACTTCCATTCTTCCTCAAAAATACTTGGCGAAATCTGATCATTCCAAACGACAACACATAATCGTTTTCTAAAATCAGTGTTATTGCAAACTGAAGAACCAACCTGTAAAAAAATGCATCAGAATGATAAAAATAAGTGCATCAAACACTAAATGTTCCATTATTAGAAAACTTAAAAATTCGAATATACCTTAACCGATAATTTCTGCATGATATGCCACATGCAAAGACGATGGCGCGCGTTAGGAAAAACATCAGCAATGGCTTGTTTCATCGACGGGTCCTGGTCAGTCACAACAACTTGCGGATCAGTCAAAAACGCCTTTTTAAAAGCCCGCAAAAGCCAATTATAGGACGCCATTGTTTCATCAGCAAGCAACCCAGCACCAAAAGTAACAGATCGGTTATGATTATCAATCCCAGTAAAAGGCACAAACACCATTCTGTACCTGCAGTTGATTTTTAGTGCATCAGTTTATTATAAAAAGGTGCACCAATATATACGAAAAGTTGAACAGTAAATAAATCAACAAAAAAGTAAAACTAAAGCATGAAACATACTTGTTCGACCTAAAGGTTGCATCAAATGATATCACGTCTCCAAAACGACGATAGTTCATCTTGGCACAACTATCAGCCCAAAACAAAGCAGATAAGGAATCTCTTTCACCTTTATAGTAATCGACAAAAAACCCCTCGCAATGCTTCTCAAGGTTCTCTAACTTCTCCACCACCATCTGTGCGTCACGGTCTCCAATAAAGGTACTCACATCCCGTTTAAAATTCTTGCAGTCCACCACAGTTGCACCAATGTTCTCGAACCCTCCGTAAATCTCTTTCATAAGCTTAAACGCTCTAACAGGTCCAACATTGGAATTCGATACTTGCATCAGAAAATGTTGCTTAGAACACCCCATGTCCCTTGAACTCATTAAGAACTGCATGTCTTCTTTTGAAACTAGCGGATGGTTATGTTCTTCAACAAACACGTACACCTCATACATAACCCCATCGACTTTCCTAACCCTCAACTGAGCTAAACAACCAGTCTTACACGAGGTATTCTTCCTAAACATTTTCTTAGCAAACGAATCACCAACCAGTGACAATTCAATTCCCTTGCCCTTATTGTCAATCGCCCCATTAGCACCTTTACCATTCACCCTACCACGCACAGCAACATCAGAATCAGACCTATGTCTATCATACATAGAATCTCTTTTCTTCCCACCTCTATTATAGCTAAAGTACTTAATACTAGGACAATCGCTACCATCGGGATTGCTCTCAGTACCAAGCTTAATATCAAACCCTCCCATTTTTGAATAATGTCTGTAAAAGTTGTACGCTTGCACCAAGGACACAAACACAGTTCCTTTTGTCGGTTTAAGAGACACATCCACATCAGGAACCCAAACCCTTGACCCATCAATAACCGACGAAACACCAACAGATCGATCACCAACATTCGAGACATTAACAACAGATGAAGAACTAGATGCACTAACAATCCTCGAACTAGAATCATCACTCACTGAGCCAGAGCTAGATACACGTACACCATCAGAACCTAAACTAGAACTACCCCCACACACATAACTACAAATGCTGCTTTCGCCAACATTGTTTGAAGAATAAATCGTACCTAAACCTGAAGATATGAAAACACAACAATTATAACATGTTTGCGTAACTACTACTTATAACCAAATATAAAAAGTGCGTCTGTATATATTCAGTGAATTTGTACACAAAAAAAGGTGCATCAACAAACTTACTCCACTAAAATTCATATCAATCACATCAACTTATCACTTCACTTGAAGTTATACATTGTGCATATAAACTTAATCAGCTTATACGTATACAGCTATCTAATCCGTATCACTTCAAGTTATACATTCAAATGCATATAAACATACTTAATCTACTAATTAATATCAATCACATACAAGTGCATCCGGATACAAAAATAAAGGTGCATCAACAAACTAGTCATTCGCATAAAACTTATCAATCAACATATAAGTGCATCTGAATACAAAAATAAAAGTGAATATCAACAAACTTACTCCATAATTCGTATACAAATGAAACTGAATACAAAAACCTAATCAACTAATTCATATAAATCACATACAAATGCATATGAATACAAAAATAAAGGTATATCCACAAACTTAATACACTAATTCATATACAAGTGCATCTGATACAAAAATAAAAGTGCATCAACAACACTTATCATCAAATACTGCAATATCAACAACGTTAATATGAACATAAACAAATCTGAATCATCTGTATCACAATAGCAACAACACTTATATCAACTATTGCAGCAACAGTAACATTAATATGAACATAATTGATAAATTAGTGCATCTGTATTATACATCAAATCGATTTATATTAATACATATATAAAAAATAAATAATAATAATAAATAACAAATCATAATACAAAACAAACTGTAATTCATAAAAATTAGTGCATCTGTACAAAAAAAAACATTAAAAAAAAATCTGATTAAGCTAACAATACAACTGCTAAAACATAATCATTAACGTATATGACAAAAGTAACAAAAATAAAATAAAAAATAGACTAAAAAAAAACAAACAAATCATCATATAACACACGCATTAGGTCAAATATCAATAAAATCAACATATAACATAATCACTTATGAATATTAACATCGAAAATAAAGGGGAAAACGTGTTACATCACATAATCATATAATTAAAGCAAAAAAAATAACGATTATAGTTATGATTAACATACAGTTGATGTCGGAATGAGTCATTGTGATTGACGGAATCAGTGCATCAACGAGCTCTATTGATTTGTGACAGAAACAAATGCGTAAAGCGAGTTTTCGTTTTATAGAGGGAAAAGGAGAGAATTTTGGAAAGGATAATCTCCAAAAATGATTTTGATTTAAACATTATATACGGAATGGTAAAAAGTTACGGAATTCACCTTCAAGAATACAAAATGTTACATTTAGGCCCCTGTAGTTTGGTGAAAAAAAAGGAGGGGAAGGGGGGATGATCCAACGGTTGAGATCACTTCCCCCACTTTTCTCTTGAGATCAAGTTTTTAAATGATCCCATCTCTCTCTATATATATATATATAACAGGAGGCATTTGGCATTAATGCCACCTCAATGCCAAATAATCAAATTTCATGCCACATAAGCATTTGTTGTCCAACTAAGCAATTTTTTAATCCACCTAAGCATTAATTGTTAAATTTTGGATTTTTATTAATTTTTTTGGTAATTTTCGGATTTTTATTAAACATTTTTGAAAATATTGTTAAATTTCGGATTTTTATTAATTTTTTTGGTAATTTTCGGATTTTTATTAAACATTTTTGAAAATTGTTTATAAAAAAGGTGACTTGAAAGGATTGAACCTTGGTTGTTTTGATAAATAACTTGTGTGTTTACCACTTAGGCAACAAGTTATTTTGATAATTATGTTGCATATTATAATCTATAAATGGCTATAATTATATTGGAATCATATACTAAATACAATTTATCTACAAAAATTATATTCAGTAATTATCTTTTTTAAAACTTTTTATACATATCTTTTCCACAATATTAATTTGTTTATAACCTAAAAACTTCTACGTGTTCTTTTCCAAACCCTATTTTTCTATAAGCTTTATATTTGTTTATGTATTCACTCAGATGGTTTTCTTCTTTTTTCTATTATGTCTTTAGCTTGATTATTGTTAACTGATCTTGAGATTGCTATACACGTCTTCTTGTGAACAGGTTGCTTGGATGATGGATGCATACTACAATACAAGAACAAAAATGATTTCAAGAATCACACCCTTCCATTAGCAAGAATTAAGAAGAACATGAAGGCTAACGAGTATAACCTCTTTGCTGAAGTTTTATTCTATAAGTGACCAAACATGTGTGAATGTTTCTTGCAGTTGGTGCTTTTAACAGGTTTGTACGTTTAGCTCGCTTTGAAAGTGATCGCACAATATCATCTATTCTTCCTGATGGTGTATTTCATCTAATGACATATAGAATAGTTGCTGCCAGAATTGACAACGTCGCAGCTCAAGCTGCAGCACTAAACACCACAGTTCCATTTGACCCTGCTGAGAGGATCAAAACCAGATTCGCCGCATTCAAGTAAGACAAATATATGTAAGTTTTAGATGAAACATTACTCCCAACAGCTATAAAATAGTGAATAGTCAATTAGTGATGTGAATAGTCAATTAGTGATGTGAATAGTCATTGTCTTCCTCCATACTTATTGTTTAGATTCACCATCATGCTGCAGATTTTATATATATAAATGCATTGGAGGTGTTGATATGCGGTCACAGTTGGATATTGTCAAGAGAGGTGTCCATATTGTGGTAGCTACCCCTGGAAGGTTGAAAGATATCCTTGCCAAAAAGAGGATGAATCTTGACAATTGCCGGTAAGCACTCTTAATGTATTAAGCATAAATATTTAAAATTAATGGTGTATGGGATTACTTATTAAAACTGATACAGAAGCAGCATTGTGAGAGTGTTTTGAACAAGCTGTTTGGCGCAATAAGCAATGCCAAACATCCCCATATGTGTAGGTGAAGGTGGTTGATTGGGTGGGTCGGGTGTGTGGATGATTTTGATTTTCTGCCTTTTTTTTTCTTTTGTATTCTTGGATTATTTTATAGCTCATCTAATGAATGTGATTGGACAGTCGCAGGAAACAATACATTTGGTTATAGTTTTGAGGTGCGGAGGCTTTGAATGTAAATTACACGCAGCTGTAGAGGTAGCCAGGTATCGAATGGTAGTTGGTGTTTGTGATGGCACCATGCCGTCCAAGAAAGAGGTTTCGAACTTGATCCTTCGCTTCTTTTGCTACATGCCAACTCTAATATATGTCGTTTGTCACCATATAGCATGCATGTACAGAAAGAGCCATGCTTATAGAGTAGTTTAGGGTATAATCATTGAAGGTGTTAGTATGGGTATTAAAGCACATAGTGGTTTATCATGAATCAATATTTGGGCATCAGGAAAAAGGTTAGAGAAAAATCAAAGTCATTTATTTTTCTCAAAGTAAATAGTGTTGTCAGTGAATTTTTGATTTTGTTTCCCAGTTGCGTAGCTCAATGAAAATATTTATGAATCATATAGTTATATTCCCACAAGTATATAAAAGTGTGTCACCGATGTTCAGTTTTAAACCGTTTATCTTATGTAATTAGTACTCGAGCATGTTGTAAATAACAATTTGACAATAAAGGTTGCATTGTCTCAACTATTTTGCAAATTTACATTAGCTAGATTATAATTGGATAAAGAAGGTGTGCAACTGACACAATCAAAGTTGAATAATCTTTTTTTCACCTCATATTTTGTAATAATTATTTTCTTGGTTTGATTACATACATTATTGTAGGATTTCTCAAATTTCAAAAGCTAACATAGGCAGGATTATAGTTATTCATTTAAGTTGGCACCATGAATCAATGTCCTTCTGATATAAAAATATATACGGTAGTGATCTATTAACCCGGATAAAACACTCTATGACGTAATATGCATTACTTATACACTTTTGGTGATATTGAACTAGATCGATATATTTTATCCATTTAATTTTCTTCTAATTACTTCACTTTATTGAAAGGGGTGCTTGCTTATAACTATATAATTGTCTGCTTATTGCATTGTTTAAAATTGAATGCAAGTTTTTGCATATTACATAGGGGTGTTTGGGATTATTGCTTATTTGTCCGCAACAATTATCTAATTATCTCGAACCTTATTGCTTGATTTGAAAATATAGTGCTCTACTCTACTACCTAATGATAATTTCTACCTTTGTATCTAGGCATGGAGGATGCATAGCGAAAGCAGGACAACGGATTTTAATCTGCGGCTCGGTCAAGATGGATACGAGCCAATTGTGTTTGTTAATGGTCCTGTTTCAACAAAAGATAAAGTTGCGGAGATTTATTCATAGTAAATTGCATGAAATATGGATACTAAACAGAATTGCGCGGTGTGTCATTGAGATTAATTATTGATTTTTGTTTCTAACAAATGGGAATTAATTCAGGTCTTTGTAGAAATACCATATGTATTCGTTCAGGTATTACACTACACCAGGTACGCAAGTTTGCATGTAATTTTGATTTGAGTATATTTATATTGCATCTTTAGGCATTAAACTGAACGGTTCCCTAATGATTATACTGTGATATATGGCAGTGGATACTATATGACTGGATCTAGAGCACTGTACCAGTAGATTAATGAAGAGCTGATACCTCAAGTTTAGTTACAATTTTTCTGAGCTTCATTTTATCATGACCACAAGTGCTGGTCTTGACCATATTAATCTCCATGAGTGCAAATGCCGTGGAATCAAAGTTGCTAAATCATATCCATCGTACATCTAGAAGATCATAGGCTGACATTAATAATCAAAAGTAAGGATTGGATTTTAAACTAATATCTAAATGTGTCACTTACAAATTAAATATGCTATGGGAGTGTTCTTTTTCGTTAAAAAAATAGGCAGAAGTCAATCTCTACATTGTTTATTGTTTAAGTCTAGCTGTAAGTAATTTTTTATTGACTATGAAAATTGTCAATTTTAAGATTTATCACACCTCAGTAAATAGAGTATCTCATAAAAGGAATGGTATCATTTATGTATTATAGCTATTGATGATACTACATGATATTAATGTGTATATATTATTCTTCATGTCTGTAGTTTTTGAGATTAATATTTATATGCTTAATCTTTCCTTAGCACTTTGTACAGGTCCTTCTCAAGCTTATCCTTACAATGATCTTTAAGCAAGTGACCCGCTCTGTAACAAGTCCCAATCTTCTCATCTTTAACCATAAGGTCGGTACATTTATCAATGTGGCCAGAAGCTTTCAAGACCACTTCAGGAATGACGCATAAAACATATGCGGATCAGGTTAACGCTGCTCTTTATGTTACAATAATAAGCATAACAGTGACTCACATAAGTTGATTATTGAACATCAATACGGCAATCTATCTGATTTAGTGCATTTTTACTGTAACTAATTATGGGTCAACGCTTAAAAACACAAGGCAGGTTCAAGTCATGGGATGCAACGGATTCAGTAACATGTCGACTGTTCGGTGTTTACTATGCAAACAGGTACAAGATTCACGTGACTATTTGTTTTTTTAATGGCCTTTCATCAGTTACATTTGGTGATATATCTGATATATCACTTTTTTAAAGGACTACACTTCATTGCCAGACATACCATACTTGATATATCCGATATACTATTAATATTGATAGCATTACCTTATTGGGAAACCAAACCTGAAATACCTGATATAATATCGATATTGATACTGTTAATGTGACGTGATGGGGGAGACATTACGCTTTTCACATACAAATAAGAAGTTGGAGCTGAGAATTAGTGCTACTCAGAATTTTCCTAAAAGTCGTTTACTCGGTTCACTTGCAAATAAATCTTCAAAAAAGACGTAGCTTTTTGGTTCAGGAGTTTTGCTTTTGTGCCGTAATCTAACTATCTACTTTAGTGAGTTTTACTACATCGAGAAGAGAAGCATACAGGTTGAAACCACAATCTCTTAATAATGGCAGTGGAGTTATAATATGACAAGCAAGTTAATGGCTTGGTCTGCACATTCAATATCTGTTCTATTTTTAGCTTCAGTATCTGTGGCAAGCATTGGATTCAGATAGACTTGCTACCCATTCATTTAGAGTGCCGAGACCCGGCTTTATTTCAAGGTATGTCTCCTTCTCCCCTCTCCATATACACTTACACAAGATACTTGAGGTGACAAACTGGAAGGATGAACATAACTGATTTTTTACTGTCGGTTAAATGGATCGAGTTGGGTTGACTCAGGCTGAAACTCTTTTTATCCACATCGTTTTTATAAAAATACTGTGATGAAAAGTGTTACCAATACATCACATCATCATCCCAAATTTAGGAGGTGCAGCGGGATTAATACAGCAGGTTCCATGATGAGTTTATGGACAAGATCACTGGGTCAAACATTACAGGTAGGTAGGAAGATAAAACAAGTCTTTGCAACATCTGTTGTCGCCAATAATGAATTAAATCAATCCGAAAATTACAATGTGTGTTTTTATTTGTGGCTTCTTAACTTCATGATCATGTATACAATGCAAATATGTTTCTAAAGTTCATTGAAAACTGATCAATGATTTTTGTAGTGCAAGGTTTTGAGCAACTCTCGACATCTCAAGGTACTTTGCATTGCCAATTTCTGTACATGACAATATAGCGACCTCGATTGTAAATAATGTACAGCCTGTATTAATTTTAATTGCTGTAGGCGTTTTTGAAAGTACATAACCAAATGCACCAAGTCAGCTATGGCTACTGAACGTGTACACTTTATGGAGAAAACCTCACCATTGGTAGCCCAAGGTATTTTCAATCTCCATCGCGTTTGTGTTACGTCATTTATATGCAGAACATATATAATGGTTCATGATGATGCACATTAAAGTACGTAACGGTTTATTATCACAGCTTTATCCATATCTTCCAGGCACTGTAAGAAGATTTAATATCAATCTTATATTCTTTGCTTATTTAAAACAGTAAAAATGAAGTGTGTGCCACTAATATGCGTCTTTTTGTATGAAAAAAAGGATATTGCAACTCTTGGTGTCGTCAATGTTAGGTATCATTGTGTGTTTGCATTTTCATATAAATTATATATGGAGTTGTTTCTAAATTTTTTGTAGTTTGCCGACTAATTAGTCGAAAAGCAGATAATGGAACTCACCACAGTTAGTTGTGAAACTTTCGCTAACTCAGTTGCAGCTAATATTGAAGATGTTATGTGCACGTGTACGTCATTTATAACGATATTTATAAGGCTTGCTCGCACATCAGACGAGCTATGCTTTGATACTTTGTTCTTGCGTACCACTTTTAAACTTTTTTCCTCTCATATTCGATAACCGTTTATTTCTTTTCGTTCATAATGCATTCAATAAAAAATTTGGTACGTGTATATCTTATTTTCCGTTAACTTATTTTTCAAAACGATAATTTCGCTATAGCAAATTATGTCAACGATAATTAAAAGACATGTCCGCCCATTGGGCGGGCTTCGAAAACTAGTATATATATATATATATGATAAAGATCAAATAAAAAGACAAATATCCGTAAAAAGATAAAAAGAATTTTTTTTTTCAAAAAAAGTTCTCGAAAAATTCCCAAAAAATTTCACAAGATCGGGTATGATGGTGCATGAAAAAGTTGTAAAAAACATTTTTCTAAAAGTGGATATTTTTTCCGAAAACAAATTATGAAAAAATACGTCTGCGCGTTAATCGTTTTTTTGTGCATCAAAAATTGGTTTTTGCACCCAACTTATTTTGACTATTTTCATCAAAATAACATTGCGCATCTAACTAAAACAAGTTGGAAATTTTGTGCATCAAAATTTTTTTGCGCATCAAAATTCGTTTTTTTTTGCATTAAAAAAGACGTATCAAAACTCAAAATTATAAAAAATGTTTTCACAAAAGTTTTATGCACCAACATACCCGATATTGTTGAATTTTTTTAGAATTTTTGGAGAATTTGTTTAAAAAAATAAAATTTTTATTTTTTTTACGGATATTTGTCTTTTTATTTTAACTTTACCCTATATATATATATATATATATATATATATATATATATATATATATATAGCCGGCTCCATTGAGAAGGCTTTTTATTTTGAGAAGATTGAGAAATCTTCGTTTGAGCAAATTGATTCATGTTTTTTATTTGATTCAAAAGTAAACATCATTTTATGGTTGATCGAATCTATAAATCAGAAATTTGATTCACAAATAATTGTTAAAATCGAGTTATGAAGATGATTCATTAATTTTGTACAGATGATTCAGTATTCTACATATATCGCAAAATCGAGAGATTTTTAACATTAATTCAATTTTTTTTACACATTTTGAATTTTAATCACATTAAAATGAGTTTTACGCTTGAAAAACATGAATCAAAGTTAAAAATCTATCTTTTTTTAAAACCTTCTCAATCTTCTCAAAATAAAAACCTTCTCAATCGATCCGGATTATATATATATATATATATATATATATATATATATATATATATATATATATATATATATATATATACTAGAAGGGTACCCGCGCAATGCGGCGGCGGGTACCCGATGCATAATTTTATGGCGAGCAAATATTTTTTATTTATATGTTTTTTCTAACAGTAACTTTATGAATGAATGACAACTTTTAATTAAAATAACGATAATCAATAACAATGCAAAGTATTTCATATCCAAATAAAAGTTGTCATTCTTTGCTATAATCGGAGAAGCAAATCTTATTTATTTCTACTGTAGGTAATCAAACACCAAGATGAGAGTAGATTTATTGAATTTTGTGTGTCTTTTTATCGGTGCTCGGAAAAAAAAGAGGGTGTATGTTTCGTATTAGTGTTTTTAGGTTGGCTTATATACCATTGAGGTTTGGGCTGTTACAAGTCGACACTTAATGAAATGTATAAATATTTTACTGTATTAATGGACTATATAAATATTTGAATGTATTAATGGATTGTATAAATATTTGAAGGGGTGTTACTTTTTATTTATGAAAATTGTCATGGAAGCTATATGGTGAATAACATTAACTAATGACTTATTAATTTCCTATTAAAGAAATGTTTTTGGTCTTAAAAATTTTAAGACTTTTTTATTTAGAAAGTCCTAAACACTTTATAAAGTAGTATAAGAGAGAGAGAGTGAGATTATATCATTTAAAAAGTTGATCTCAAAAGAAAAAATGAGAAAAGTAATCTCAACCATTGGATCACCCTCTCTTCCCCTCCCTTTTTTCACACCAAACTACAGGGACCTAATTGTATTTTCCTTCATTATTTAAGGAGGTTTTGTAAATTCGCAACCCTACCCCCCCCCACCCCCGCCACCCCCCCCCCCTCCCGAAAAAAAAATAATAATAAAAAAATCCAGCCAAAATTTTTTTTTCTGGGGGCCAATTTTTTAATTTATTTTTAGCCAAAAATTTCCCGCCAAAATTTTATAACTGTGATGCACCTTTCTATTACGGTGCATCATAGTTATAAAAATTAGTTATAACTATGATGCACCAAATTTTATAACCGAGATGCACCCAACAATTGTTATCTAATATGCTCCAATAACATTGCAATAACTTAGTATGCCCTTTCAGGGGCATTAGTTGTACAACCAGAGACGGAGCTATGGTAGCCATGGTAGCGCCGCATGCTTTGTCATTAGGATAACGCTAGTGCATATATTTAACCATGTGATTAATAAAATAATTGATGTTATTTGATCCTCCCACATTGCTATTTTCTTATTGTGTCTCTCTATTGCTTCGATTAGGTCTTGTATAGCATATTTACGGGCGTCTTTTGCTTCGATCAATGCTTGTATAACATCTTCATCTTTTTTGTCAATCAAAAACAGTTCTGTGGCATTTTTGCCTTTGTTGCAGTTCTCCCAAATTTGTTGGGAGACGCCCGTGTATGGGGAAACATCTGGTGGTGCTTGTGTGAATGATGAGGGCACCATTAATATTGTTGGTCGTGATGATGAATTTATTCTTCGGGTAAATCGCACAGAAAGATATCATACTTAAGGTCAAATTAAATTTTAGGTACTCAACTTTTGTTTCCTCAATTTAAGATATCGAAGTTATTTTTTGTATAATGCAAGGTTTTTTTGACTTTTCAAAAGCGATTACTGGTCATATTTTAGACGAAATGACTTTTAAATGCTAAAATATTATGATACGTCATATTAATTAACCAATTATGCTAAAAAAATGATCGGTAACATCTTTTAAAAAGTCAAAAAAATCTTATATTACATAAAAAATAACTTGGATACCTTAAATTGAAAAAACTAAATGTGAGTACCTAAAATTTAAATTGACCTTAAGTGTGATACCTTTTTTGTGTGATTTGCCCTTCTTTTTCTTTTGTTGTTGTTTTTGTTGAAGGAAGTGGAAGAGAATGACGCCGTTTGTTAAACTTTGCTTAAAATTTGTTGGCACAAGATGAGGAAGAGGAGGACGATGATGATCTTTAGAAATGATAAATGACGGACGGTTTGCTAGTTTATATAACATAACAATATTGAGTTAAACGAAACGATGTAACTGGCAATCATACTTGACCAGTTCAGTTGCCACCAAAACCTTTTGTTGATATCTAGACGACGTCCATAATTGTGAAACGCATGCGTAGTACTTCAAAAAAATACAGCAATTTATAGGGAATAGATTTGCACTCAATTCTTTTTCATTGGTGTGGAAAACTAGAAGGGGGGGGGTTGAATAGTTTTGCCGATTTTACGTTAGTTTCAAAAACTTTAGATTCGTTAATATGAGATCTTATGGATGTAGAGAAAGTATAGATCTAATGATAAAGCAAGTAAATAAAGTAAAGCTAAGGGAAAGAAAAGACACAACCGATGTATAGTGGTTCGGCTACAAGGACACCTTCCTTTCCCTACTCCACTCCCCGAGTCACCTACTCGAGAGTTCAAGCACTATGTCAACAAACTCCTTCACTTGGCGGAGAAGCCTTCACAACTTTGCTTACACTTTTTCCGGTACAAAGCTAGATACCGAGTCCGTAACACGGTGGACCAACCAACACGACTATTACACAACAAATATGTGAAATATCAAATACAAGATCTTCGCTACAGAAATCTTGCGGAGTGACAAATCAATCAAGGACCCCTTGCTTGGATGACTTGTAGAATGCTCGTGATCTCGCCTTAGAGAAGGACCTATATGAGGATCACAATAGAAAGAAAGAAGAACAACTCTCTAGATCAAAGTGATCTATATGTTAGAAGAGAATGGGAGTGTTTGAGAGATTTAGTAAGAAGAGGGGTGATTTAGAATGAAGAAATGGCTCTCTATTTATAGGCAAACTTCTTCACTGTTCCCCCGGATCCCACGGATCCCTTCCACTTGGGATCCGTCTAGTGTAATCCTAGGGATCCGTGGAACGCTCCTCTTTGCCTATGGGTTTTTTGGTTATGGGTCATGGGTTATGGGTTGGTCCATGGGTTATCTTTAGATTCAATGTATCTAAGTATACATTGTATCAAGTCTTCTTGGGTATGGGTTAAGATCCATGGGTTATGGTCCATGGGTTATGATTTTTACCCATCCTAATAAACTATTACAACAAATGCTTAATTACTACATTTTTGTATTTAAATGGCTGTATGTAAATGCTTTACAAAACTAACATGTATCCTTAAAATTATACTTAAGATAACATTATATTTGTTATCAACAAAACACAAAGAGATCGCAAAATATTAATAAACGGTTTTACGATTTATTTGTATTAACAATCTCCCCCTTTTTGTTGATGACAAAACATAATGTTATGATGAGTAAAACTTAAGAATAGATGTAAATTTTGAAAGCCGAAAGCCCCTAAGTTTTACTTCTTCTCCCCCTTTTTGTCGAAACAAAAAGTTAACCCTTGGAAGAAAAGTAGTCTACGTATTTCTTACTCCCCCTTGACGGTAGCTCCCCCTTGTTTGGGGCGTCAAGTGAAGAAAAATAAAAATCCTACAAAAAGAAAGGTTAGTAACATGCTTAAATAATCTTGTGATTGCCGAGAATCTAGATTGGGAGCCAAGGTATGTAAACAATGCCTTGTAATAAAACAACAAATTGTAGTGGTATTTATACCACTTACAAGCATGTAAAAATAAGAACAATACTTGTTCTTGTAAATGACAAACAAAAAAAAATTAGAAAATAGTAGTAGTGATTCCTTCCATGCTTGCATAAGGTTATGGATGGAGGTTTTGATGAGTGATGGTATTGATGCGATCAAGGATGAGGTTGAGTATGAAACGCATTTCTTCCCTAACTTCTATTGCGATTTCCCTAGTGGATTGGCAATGTTCACAATGTAAATGATGTGGGTAATGAGTGCGGAAGTTTTCTGGGTTGTTTTGATTTGAGTTATGCGGAAGATGTGGTGGAAAAATAGGAAAATATGGATCAACATCTGGAATGTTTGTAAATGGTGGTGGAAAAGAACCTAGATGTTCTTGTAATGTGATGGGAGCTAATGGTGGTGATGTTTCAAGATCTTGAAAGATATTATTTGGAGATGTGGGTGGTGTTGAAAAGACCTTTTCTTTTTGTTTAGATTGTTTAGATCTTGTTGGAGTCTTAAGGAGTTCCAAAAGAGTGACTTTGGGTAGTGATGAGGTTGGTGTACTTGTTGGAGATGATGGAGGTGCTATTATGGAAGCATCTTGTGGTGAGTTATTTGTTGAGGATGAACCATTTGAGGTTGTTTTTGCTAAGCAACAAGATCGGATACTAATCCGTGCGGATATCCTAGAGTTTGATTGTGGTATTTTGGATGGTGGAAGTACAAAGGTTTGGATATCATGATTGTTTGTACTAGATGATTCTCCTAAAGGGTTTTTGGATGACATGATGTAATGTGTTTGTGAGGAGGAGATGGAGTATGCAAGCATTTTGGGAGTTCTATATATAGAAAAACAAAGCATTGTAATGAATGCTTGAACCAAAATATGGATTAAAATCTAATGATTAGATATGAATTCAAGGCATGTGATCATGAGAACACAAGCATTAAAGAGCATACTCCCAAAAATGAAACAAATGTGGGTTTTTCATCCAAAGTGAAAAAATAGAAGGTAAAAATAGCTTCTGTTTCACGGATCCCACGGATCCTTCCCTTGAGGGATCCGTCCAGCATGAAGGCTGGGATCCGTGGGTCTGGTGATTCAGGCAGCACAAAATTTTCCTTTTGGAAACATTTTTGCCTAGTGTGTGCCTATATGCAAACTATTTGGAGTTGCGGTTATCTCGACCCCTAAAAATAAAAAGAAAATAAACTAGAAGTATAAAAACATCCTATTGAGATAACCCGAAAACACATATTTAGTACACAAGTACGTAATTTTGTGTTGTCAATGCTCCTAATTCATTGTTGCTTAAATGAATGTACCCGAAAACACATATTAGTTATGTGTCCCCTTTAGCATTCAAAAGACATGAGATGCAATGAAAACGGGTTTTTACTTTGTATTAATAATAAAAAAGCGATTTGTCCTAGACGTGAGAAATTGCTTTTGTGAAATTGATACGGGAAGGTATCATCCTTTTAGAAAATATTTTGAAAAGAAATTATCTTTGAAAATGTATATGTATAAAAGAAAATAAGAAAGCTATAAGTGGAAAACTTATCTTGGGTTTTGAAAATTCCCGTATTGTTTGTGAGTTGTGCGTGAAATAGAGATCCTAGACTCAGAAAGAAGAAGGCTAGTGTTTACATACCTTGTAGAGTCAAATAAGTTACGACGTTTGTTCCATTAGACCAAGACCAAGACGAAGTAGGTTGAATTGTTCCCGCTTCAACGGTTTGGTGAGGACGTCGGCTATGTTGTCTTCGGATGCTACCTTCTCAATAGAGATGTTCCCCTTTTGAACATTGTCTCTTAAGAAGTGATGTCGAATCTCTATATGCTTAGTGCGAGAATGCAATACCGGATTCTTGCTTAAGTCGATGGCACCTTTGTTGCCACATAGGATGGCTATGTCGCTTAGATGAATGTCATAGTCGACTAACGCTTGTTTCATCCATAGTGCTTGTTGGCATGCTTTGCCGGCGGAGACATACTCGGCTTCGGTTGTTGATATTGCTAATGCCGTTTGTTTCTTAGAAAACCAAGATATTAAACAACACCCCGTGAAAGTACATACCCACTTGTACTTTTTCTATCAACGTAATCACCTGCATGGTCAGAATCTGCATATACAATTGTTTCTACTCCCGTGCCCTTAGGATACCATAATCCTAATTGTGTTGTACCCTTAATGTATCTAAATATCCTTTTTACGGCTTCTAGGTGTGATATTTTAGGGTTTTCTTGAAACCTAGCACATAAGCAAACACTAAACATGATATCCGGCCTACTTGCCATGAGGTAGAGAAGACTACCCATCATGCCACGATATTTAGTATTATCTACGGATTCGCCGTCTTCATCTTTTGTGAGTTTGGTGTCGGATGACATTGGTGTCCTAATTGGTTTTGACTATTCTAGACCGAATTTCTTTAACATCTCCTTGATGTATTTAGATTGATTGAAGAAGATAACATCTTCTACTTGTTTTATTTGTAGACCAAGAAAGAAACTAAGTACTCCCATCATACTCATCTCGAACTCGTCATGCATGATTTTAGAGAAATCATCACACATGTCTTGACAAGTGGATCCGAATATAATATCATCTACATATATTTGTACTATGATTATATGTGACTCTCTTTTCTTAGTAAAAAGTGTGTTGACAACTAACCCCATGGTATAGTTGTGTTTAATTAAAAATGACTTGAGTCTATCATACCAAGCTTTTGGAGCTTGTTTAAGTCCGTAAAGGGCTTTCTTTAATTTATATACATGTTTGGGTTTTTCAAAATCTATGAAGCCCGGAGGTTGAGCTACGTATACTTCTTCATTAATGAAACCATTTATAAAAGCGCTTTTGACATCCATTTGATAAAGCTTTAGATCATTAGCACAAGCATACGCAAGAAGTATTCTTATAGACTCTAATCTAGCCACGGGGGCATAGGTATCATCAAAGTCTATTCCTTCTTGTTGGTTATACCCTTGAGCAACGAGTCTAGCCTTGTTCCTAGACACTACTCCGTTTGCATCTAATTTGTTTTTATAAACCCATTTGGTTCCTATTATGGTTTGATTACTAGGTGGAGGGACAAGCGTCCAAACATCATTAGACACGAATTGATTTAGTTCTTCTTGCATAGCCATTACCCAACTCTCATCTTTTATGGCTTCTTGTGTATTCCTAGGTTCTATGGTTGAAACGAAACAAAACAAGCTACTTTGATTTTGAACTTGAGACCTTAATGTTCGTTCGTTTAGATTTCCTATGACTTTATCTACGGGGTGATCTTTGGACTCTTTAATGTTTATGATTTCATTATCTAAAGGTTCTTCTTATTCATTTATCTTTTTCTTTATTACTATAGCATCACTTTCTATGATCTCGTCATCGACAAGAGGTGGAGAGGGTTTGGGTGGACTTTCATCAAATTTTATATTTAATGACTCTTCTATCTTCATTGTTTCTTTGTTTAATATGACGTAGCTTTGCTATTTGGCGAATAACCTAGAAAGATACCTTCGGTTGATTTAGGATCAAATTTTGTAAGGTAATCTTTAGTGTTAAGAATAAAACATTTGCTTCCAAAGACTCTAAGGTGATTTAACGTAGGCTTGTTGCCTCGGAGTAACTCATATGGAGTTTTACCTAAGATTGGTCTTATTAATACTCGATTGAGTATGTATGTTGAAGTATCAACGGCATTACACCAAAACTTTTGAGGTATGGATTGTTCATTAAGCATTGTTCGACTCATTTCTTGTAGGGTTCTATTCTTTCTTTCTACTACCCCATTCGATTGTGGAGTGCGTGGAGCCGAGAAGTTGTGAGTAATACCATTAGCGTCACAAAAGGCTCCAAATTGCACTTCAATATCGAATTCCCTACCATGATCCGTCCTGATGGACACTATAGGACTTCCTATTTGTCTTTGGATATTTTTGCTTAATATTTCAAAATAATTAAAGGTTTCCGTTTTGTTCTTTAAAAATTTTGTCCATGTATACCTATAATAGTCATCCACTATTGTTGGGAATTCTGCTAAGTTAGAATTCTGCTGATGTTACTGCTGAAGGATTCTGCTGAAGTTCAATGTTTATGCTGAAGAACAGAATCTGCTGAAGTAGTATAGTATATAGTTTGTTTCTGCGGAAATAGTTATTCCGTGTATTCTATTAGTTTGTTAGGATATGCATGAGCTATTTTAGGTAGTGATATACATTTATTTTATATTATTGTTTATTTAGGGTTCCTTGTGTATAAAAGGAACTGAGGACTTTTGTATTAAAAGACTCTTAGAAAAATATTCCAGGAAAAACAATTAGAAAAAAGTAATAGATATCCATAGAGGATCATTATTTCTTGAGAAAAACCTTGTTGGTAACTTTGATTGTGTCAATTATTATTCCACTGTGCATATTCAATCATTGTTATTATTATACCCAAGTTGATGGGCGTAAAACTACACCAGCAGGCTTAGCTAACTATGTCAAAGAAGGTGACCTACATGCTGTACGTGGATCTATTAGAGGAATACCTATGCCTGTTGACCTTTCCCTTACTGTTGACTTTGATGGATCACACCATTTATATGGCAAAAAGTCACGTGACTTGCCAGACCATAGTAGCAAAACTAATGACTCTGTCTCTTGTTCTAAAAGTGACAAGTCATCAGATCTAAAGTCCACTGACTATACCTCATGTGATTCAAGTGAAAAGTCTGACACACCCATGACCACACCCAAGTCCAAAGTAGCTGTTGATGAGCCCAAAACAAAGCCTGTTACTTATTTTGTTAAACACAATTTTGCTTCTAGTTCTGTTTCTGATAAGTTTATATGTAATAAACAAAGTTGTGTTAGGAATAAGTCTTTTAAGAAAAAATCTTGTTTTGTGTGTGGTAGTAAACTCCATCTTATTAAAGACTGTGATTATCATGAGAAAAGGATGGGTGTTTCCTATGACCAACAGACCTTTAGACCCACATGGACTAATGTTGCTAGTATTCCTCCTTTTGTTCCCAAAGCTGCACATGTGAGAGCAGGTAAACCAGTTCCTACTGGTAAGCCAAAGGTGTATGCATCTGTTTCTGCTGACAGGCTTAATAGGCCTTTTCGAGTTTCCTCTCGTGGAGGATATTCTTCACCAGTTACTACTGGGTGGTGGAACAGTAATGCCAGACTTAGACCCTATAGACCTACTAGTTCTTATTTTCAGTCATTACACCTTGTGTATCTCATTTGAATATGGCACATGGTGAAGTTAGAGTGGCAACTGCTATTAAGCCCTCAAAAGGTTATTCTTGGAAAACTCAAAGGAAAGGTTCATTCTGGGTACCCAAGAACAATAGTCTTTGTCAGGTGCATTGATTGAGGGGAGGCTTATTGTTGTATTTTTGTATACTAACCATATTTGCAGCTGTTGGATCCTCATAAGCCTAAGGGGAGGCGTAGTGTTTCTGCTGACACTACAATTGTCTTTGGTTTCTGCTGCTGCTTGATGGTCTATTTTACATGTTTTGTTTATTTTTATTCTTTCTTTATTTTATATTTATTAAAAAAAATGTCTTATTTTTTTGTTTAGTGATAAAAAAAATCGTATTATTTCTTTTGTTTAGTGATATAAAAAAAAAAAAAAAAAAAAAAAAAAAAAAAAAAAAAAACGCTTGTCTTTGTTCTGTTTCTACTCTTTCTTGCTTGCAGGTTTTGGTGTTGGTTCATTACCACACAACTCATGGTTTTCATCTCATCATGTCTTACTGACACAAGAGTTGACTAGCCCACAGGATTATGGCTTGTGGTAAAGGCTGCGGAAATCCATAAATGGTAATCAACTCACCATGATGATGACGACATTCCATCAAAGAGTTGGCTAGTCCAAAAGCAAACGGTTTTTGGTAAAGACATCTCAATTCCGTTGATAGCTGTAATGGTTTGCTCAAAATCATAGGGTTTGCAATCACCCATGCTTAATTGCTGAGAGTTGTATGGTCATCAATTCACCATGGTTTATTCTTTTTGGAATCCAAGAATTGGGCTAGCCCACTAGTATATGGATAGTGGTAAAGGCATTAGAATACCATATTGGGTTTTCAATTCACCAAAGGTGATTTATTTTTCCTAAGGATTGACTAGTCCTGAGCAAACGGCTACAGGTAAAGACATTTCAAATCCGTTATATGGTTGCTGATTTGCTAATAAATCAGATGGTTATCAGTGTACCATAGTTTTCGAATTGAAACATTTGGCTACTCCAGTAGTGATGGCTATTGGTAATGAGACATCAAATCCATTATTTTCAATGATTCACCTCTCACAGGAGTTAACACACCTGGATGTGATGAGAATAGTATGAAACTAATATGTTTTGATGTACATTATGTCATTTGTTGCTGAAAAGATCTGGAGGTTTAATGTTTGTCATCATAGAGATGTTCTTGTTTTGGTTCTTTGCTGCTGTTGTTCGCGTACAATCCTCTTGTTTTGAAGTGTTAAAGATCTATCAAGAAACTGGAACTTAACCTCGTCAAATTCCAGTTTAGGGAAGGATTGTTGGGAATTCTGCTAAGTTAGAATTCTGTTGATGTTACTGCTGAAGGATTCTGCTGAAGTTCAATGTTTATGCTGAAGAACAGAATCTGCTGAAGTAGTATAGTACGTAGTTTGTTTCTGCGGAAATAGTTATTCCGTGTATTCTATTAGTTTGTTAGGATATGCATGAGCTATTTTAGGTAGTGATATGCATTTATTTTATATTATTGTTTATTTAGGGTTCCTTATGTATAAAAGGAACTGAGGACTTTTGTATTAAAAAACTCTTAGAAAAATATTCCAGGAAAAACAATTAGAAAAAAGTAATAGAGATCCATAGAGGATCATTATTTCTTGAGAAAAACCTTGTTGGTAACTTTGATTGTGTCAATTATTATTCCACTGTGCATATTCAATCATTGTTATTATTATACCCTAGTTGAGTCCGGATATTGGTTTCAACAATTGGTATCAGAGACTCGTGGCTCTCGATCTAGGGTTTATAAGGTTTTTGGGTAATTAGGGTTTATATCCTAATCGGTGTACGTCGATACTGATCTCGTGCCTATCAAATTTTTGGTGAGCGAATTATTCAAGATCACGTGTTTTCTTGGTTGTTCAAGTGGTCAGCGAATATTGTTTTTGAGGTCAAATATTGTTGCGCATGTAATTAGTTGATTGGTCCCATTATATGTTATTGTTGCATAGTACACTGGTCTACGCAATAAATTGGTTGTAACTTTGGTTGAAGGTAGTCAATCTTGAGTTCATGTTTAAGTGGATATATGTATATTGCATTTGAATTAGTACTCAAGACAGTCACGTGGGGCTCAATTTAATGTGGGGATATATTAATGTTTCGTATGTAATACTGATTCATGTAGGTCTTGATTACGTACTGATTTTTTGATTGGCTAAATATAAATTATTGTGGGGCTCGGGAATAACTTGTTGCTGCTGAAATAACGAGGGGTCTATTGGACACGTTGATCTCATATTGCATTGATTGGTCAATTGTACTGGAGGTTTTTCATAACAACTGAGACTCACATCTGTTGGCCACTGGTGATTATTAGTATTTATTTAATTTGCATATTGTCGAGCGTGTGGTGGGTCACATGATTGGTTAAGGTTATTCACTTATTTCTACTGATCGACGTGATTGCTTATTTTTATATTGATCATGCTCTTTTGAATATTGTGGTCACATGAGATTTTTCTGAATTCTGCTGATTTATTGGTAAACTCTATTTGCACTGATCGTGTGACCAAGAGGGAGACAGCAGTTGGTTTTGTTTCCTACTGATGATGTCATTTACTGAATTTGATAAAAGAGATGATGTTATGTTTCCTTATTTGATGGATGATGAGTACGAGGTCTGGGCTAAGAAGATGAAACAGTGGATCATGAATAATGATATGAATATCTGGAAGGTGATCCAAAATGGCAACAGCTTGAAAAGGACTGGATGTGATCGCGATGGAAAAATCTTTATTCATCCTCCAACGACTGCAGATGAACACATTGATGTACAAAGAGAGTCAAAGGCCAGAACTACCTTGCTTAAATCTAATCCTGCTGATCATGTAGCAGATTTTCGTCATATGGATGATGCAAGTCGTATATGGAATGCACTCAAAGAAAGGTATGGTGGAAAGGCTGAATTCAAGAAGATGAGCAAGGAAGCTTATGCTAAAGGTTATGCTGAAGAATTTTCCAGTCCACAATTTGCCTTAATGGGCATCTCTCAGGTACATAATTGTGTGTTTGGTTGTAGTGAACGTTATAATGAACTTAAGGAAGCCTATGATGTTTTGAAACCTAAATATAATGAATGTTATGTTGAAGTTGAAGCTTATAAACAGGCTTTAAAAACATTAGAAAGACAAAAAGTTTGGTTTCAAAAGAATCAATTGGCTTATTATGAGAAAATAAGAGTGTTAGAAAGTGATCTAGAATGTACTAAAAATGACTTAAGGAGAATTGAGAAAGAAAAAGCAGGTGTAATTTCAGAAAATCTTGTGTTGAAAGAGAAATTAGATGAAGAAATAGCTAGACATAAACAATGGAAAAAATCTGGTCTAAATCTAGCTAAAGAGCTCTATAGTAGTCAATCTGAGACCTCTGCAATAGGTTTAGGTTTTAAAAAGTATGTAGGATTAGAAGCTAGGTATGATGGGCGTAAAACTACACCAGCAGGCTTAGCTAACTATGTCAAAGAAGGTGACTTACATGCTGTACGTGGATCTATTAGAGGAATTCCTATGCCTGTTGACCTTTCCCTTACTGTTGACTTTGATAGATCACACCATTTATATGGCAAAAAGTCAAGTGACTTGCCAGACCATAGTAGCAAAACTAATGACTCTGTCTCTTGTTCTAAAAGTGACAAGTCATCAGATCTAAAGTCCACTGACTATACCTCATGTGATTCAAGTGAAAATTCTGACACACCCATGACCACACCCAAGTCCAAAGTAGCTGCTGATGAGCCCAAAACAAAGCCTGTTACTTTTTCTGTTAAACACAATTTTGCTTCTAGTTCTGTTTCTGATAAGTTTATATGTAATAAACAAAGTTGTGTTAGGAATAAGTCTTTTAAGAAAAAATCTTGTTTTGTGTGTGGTAGTAAACTCCATCTTATTAAAGACTGTGATTATCATGAGAAAAGGATGGGTGTTTCCTATGACCAACAGACCTTTAGACCCACATGGACTAATGTTGCTAGTATTCCTCCTTTTGTTCCCAAAGCTGCACATGTGAGAGCAGGTAAACCAGTTCCTACTGGTAAGCCAAAGGTGTATGCATCTGTTTCTGCTGACAGGCTTAATATGCCTTTTCCAGTTCCCTCTGGTGGAGGATATTCTTCACCAGTTACTACTGGGTGGTGGAACAGTAATGCCAGACTTAGACCCTATAGACCTACTAGTTCTTATTTTCAGTCATATACACCTTATGTATCTCATTTGAATATGGCACATGGTGAAGTTAGAGTGGCAACTGCTATTAAGCCCTCAAAAGGTTATTCTTGGAAAACTCAAAGGAAAGGTTCATTCTGGGTACCCAAGAACAATAGTCTTTGTCAGGTGCATTGATTGAGGGGAGGCATAAGCCTAAGGGGAGGCTTTATGTTGTATTTTTGTATACTAACCATATTTGCAGCTGTTGGATCCTCATAAGCCTAAGGGGAGGCTTAGTGTTTCTGCTAACACTACAATTGTCTTTGGTTTCTGCTGCTGCTTGATGGTCTATTTTACATGTTTTGTTTATTTTTATTCTTTCTTTATTTTATATTTATTAAAAAAAAAATTGTCTTATTTTTTTGTTTAGTGATAAAAAAAAAAAAAAAAAAAAAAAAAAAAAAAAAAAAAACCCTTGTCTTTGTTCTGTTTCTACTCTTTCTTGCTTGCAGGTTTTGGTGTTGGTTCATTACCACACAACTCATGGTTTTCATCTCATCATGTCTTACTGACACAAGAGTTGACTAGCCCACAGGATTATGGCTTGTGGTAAAGGCTGCGGAAATCCATAAATGGTAATCAACTCACCATGATGATGACGGCATTCCATCAAAGAGTTGGCTAGTCCAAAAGCAAACGGTTTTTGGTAAAGACATCTCAATTCCGTTGATAGCTGTAATGGTTTGCTCAAAATCATAGGGTTTGCAATCACCCATGCTTAATTGCTGAGAGTTGTATGGTCATCAATTTACCATGGTATTTCTTTTTGGAATCCAAGAATTGGGCTAGCCCACTAGTATATGGATAGTGGTAAAGGCATTAGAATACCATATTGGGTTTTCAATTCACCAAAGGTGATTTAATTTTCCTAAGGATTGACTAGTCCTGAGCAAACGGCTACAGGTAAAGACATTTCAAATCCGTTATATGGTTGCTGATTTGCTAATAAATCAGATGGTTATCAGTGTACCATAGTTTTCGAACTGAAACATTTAGCTACTCCGGTAGTGATGGCTATTGGTAAAGAGACATCAAATCCATTATTTTCAATGATTCACCTCTCACAGGAGTTAACACACCTGGATGTGATGAGAATAGTATGAAACTAATATGTTTTGATGTACATTATGTCATTTGTCGGTGCAAAGATCTGGAGGTTTAATGTTTGTCATCATAGAGATGTTCTTGTTTTGGTTCTTTGCTGCTGTTGTTCGCGTACAATCCTCTTGTTTTGAAGTGTTAAAGATCTATCAAGAAACTGAAACTTAACCTCGTCAAATTCCAGTTTAGGGGAGGATTGTTGGGAATTCTGCTTAGTTAGAATTCTGCTGATGTTACTGCTGAAGGATTCTGCTGAAGTTCAATGTTTATGCTGAAGAACAGAATCTGCTGAAGTAGTATAGTACGTAGTTTGTTTCTGTGGAAATAGTTATTTCGTGTATTCTATTAGTTTTTTAGGATATGCATGAGCTATTTTAGGTAGTGATATGCATTTATTTTATATTATTGTTTATTTAGGGTTCATTGTGTATAAAAGGAACTGAGGACTTTTGTATTAAAAGACTCTTAGAAAAATATTCCAGGAAAAACAATTAGAAAAAAGTAATAGAGATCCATAGAGGATCATTATTTCTTGAGAAAAACCTTGTTGGTAACTTTGATTGTGTCAATTATTATTCCACTGTGGATATTCAATCATTGTTATTATTATACCCTAGTTGAGTCCGGATCTTGGTTTCAACAATTAAAATAGCTCATGCATATCCTAACAAACTAATAGAATACACGGAATAACTATTTCCGCAGAAACAAACTACGTACTATACTACTTCAACAGATTCTGTTCTTCAGCATAAACATTGAACTTCAGCAGAATCCTTCAGCAGTAACATCAGCAGAATTCTAACTTAGCAGAATTCCCAACAACTATGACCAAAGTGTATTAGTTGCCTCCATAACTTTGGATAGCGGATGGACCAAATAAATCCATATGTAGTAATTCTAGACACCTAGTTGTTGACACCATGTTTTTAGCTTTATGACTCGAATGAGCTTGTTTTCCTACATTACAAGCATCACAAAAGTGATGTTCATATTTTAACTTAGGTAGATCTCTTACTAGATCTTTGGATGATAGCGATTGAACAAGTCGCATATTGGCATGACCCAATCTTCGATGCCATAAGGTCGAAGTATCATCCATAGAGGTAAGACAAAGTTTGTCTTTAGGTTCATTACCAATTTTAATGACATAGACTCCGTGTTTCCTAATTCCTCTTCCTATGTTTATGCCATCTTTTAGTATCTTACTACCGGTTTCGGTAAAAAGTACATTGCACTTTTTATCACATATTTGTCCTATACTTAAGAGATTAAAGTTTAGGTTTTCTATGTGACACACATCGTTAATGGTTAGAGATTTGTTAGAAATCGTACCTTTACCGATGATTCTACTTTTGCTATTTTCAAACACCACATTACCTCCATTTACGGATTCATATGTGGAGAATAGATCCCTATTGCCGGTCATGTGCCTCGTGCACCCGCTACCCTTGACCCATTCATCGGGGTCTAGATTGACCTTTAAGCACACCTAAAACAATAATAAACTCAAAAGTTTAGTCCCCATTTGTTCATGGGTCCATTAGTGTTAAACATTCCATTCATGTTGGACATGTATGGATAAGATGAATATGCATTCCATGGAGCAAAGTTTTGAAAAGGAAAACCGTTTTGCATATTTGGGTTCCATCCTATTTGATGGTTACTTCTTGGATAAACGTTATTAGGTCTCCTAAATGAATTAGGTTTTGAAAAGGATGGAGCTTTGTTTCTTACAAAAGTAGGATTATATTTTGGAGGTGGTTGTCTAGTGGTGACGTGAGTTGGTTTCTTCCTATTAATGATAACAAAATCAGTTCTAGATGAAGACGCTACATTATTGCTACTGTTTGCTACAGCAGATCCACGGATCCCTGGCTGTACACTAGCCGGTTCCCTTATCAAGGGATCCGTGGGATCCGCCACAACAGTGGCTGGTTTTTCTAGTGCTTTAACAAATTTTGTTTCTTTATTTTCACTAGTTGATGGATCAAGTTGTTGAATCCCTAAACCTTTTTGGTTGTTACCGGTTTTAACATTATCTAGTATTGTATCTAAAGTGTTTGTACTCATTCTAGCAATTTTAGAATCTAGATGATCAACAAGTGTTTGAAGTTGAACGCAAAGTTCACATTCACCACTTGCTATTTTACCCTTTTCTAAACGTTTTAGTTTTGCTTTTAATTCTATGACTTCTTTATCTAAACGTTGGTTTTGACTCTTTAAAAGCTTATTTTTGTTAATTAGTTTTAAGCTAATGTTGCATAGTTTGTCATATTCATTATGCAAAGAGTCGTCATCAAGTGATGAGCTACTATAGTATTCGTGACATACCTCGTCATTTGCCATGAGACAAATTTCTTCATCCTCCTCGTCGCTCATTCCCCACGTGCCGCTCACGAATGCCTTTTGATCATCCCGTTTGGGACACTTACTAATAAAGTGGTTAGGATCACCATATTTAAAGTAAGTACGATCATCCTTTGGCTTCTCTTCCTCTTTGCCTTTCCGAAAGCCTTTCTTATCGTCATATGGTTGTTTGACGTATCTTCCCTTTCTTCTAAAGAACTTTTTAAAGTCCCTTACCGCCATAGCGTACTCCTCGTCGTCACTATTTGAAAAGGAGTTCTCTTCATCGCTTGAAGCCTTTTTGGCTTTAAGGGCAAGAGATTTGTGTTTCTCTTTTACCTTTGAGGCTTCGGAGTCTTTGGCAAGGACAAGCTCGTAGACTTTTAGGTTGCCTATGAGTTCATCGAGGGTGAGGATTGTCAAATCTTTTGACTCTTCGATCGCCGTCACCTTGGATCTCCACTTCAATGGAAGTGCCCTTAGATATCTCCTAGCATGGTTACGGCTAGAAAAAGATTCATCAGGTGCTTGTAACGATGTAATAATAGTATTAAAGTTAGCAAAGGAATGATCTATAGTTTCCTCATCCAATATGGAAAATTGTTCATATTGTTGAACAAATAAATCAATTTTATTATTCTTAACTTGCTGGTTGCCTTGATGAGTTACAACTAAAGAAGTCCAAATTTCTTTAGAGGTTTTAAGCATAGAAATTCTTTCGAATTCCTTTTTCGGTAAAGCATTATATAAAACCATTTTTGCTTCACTATTTTTAGAAAGCTTTTTCTTCATTTCATCATTTAGTTTATCATGAGGTATGTTAACTAAATTCCCTTTATCGTCTTTTGAGGTAGCCTCAAAGTCGCCTTCAACAATAATGTACCAAAGATCAATATCTTTAGATTTCACATATGTTTCGAATCTATTTTTCCAATATATAAAACTATTAGTTTCAAGTAGTGGTGGTCGTTGCATAGATTGCCCTTCCTTATAATTTTCAGAACCCATAGTGATCGAAAAGTTTTTAAAATACAATTTTACTTTAAAACTTTTATAAACTTAGCTCTGATACCAATTGTGGAAAACTAAAGGGGGGGGGGTTGAATAGTTTTGCCGATTTTACGTTAGTTTCAAAAACTTTAGATTCGTTAATATGTGAGATCTTATGGATGTAGAGAAAGTATAGATCTAATGATAAAGCAAGAAAATAAAGTAAAGCTAAGGGAAAGAAAAGACACAACCGATATATAGTGGTTCGGCTACAAGGACACCTTCCTTGCCCTACTCCACTCCCCGAGTCACCTACTCGAGAGTTCAAGCACTATGTCAACAAACTCCTTCACTTGGCGGAGAAGCCTTCACAACGTTGCTTACACTTTTTCCATTACAAAGCTAGATATCGAGTCCGTAACACGGTGGACCAACCAACACGACTATTACACAACAAATATGTGAAATATCAAATACAAGATCTTCGCTACAGAAATCTTGCGGAGTGACAAATCAATCAAGGACCCCTTGCTTGGATGACTTATAGAATGCTTGTGATCTCGCCTTAGAGAAGGACCTATATGAGGATCACAATAGAAAGAAAGAAGAACAACTCTCTAGATCAAGTGATCTATATGTTAGAAGAGAATGAGAGTGTTTGGGAGATTTAGTAAGAAGAGGGGTGATTTAGAATGAAGAAATGGCTCTCTATTTATAGGCAAAATTCTTCACTGTTCCCCCGGATCCCACGGATCCCTTCCACTTGGGATCCGTCTAGTGTAATCCTAGGGATCCGTGG
This sequence comes from Chrysanthemum seticuspe, assembly GCA_019973895.1. Taxonomy (NCBI): domain Eukaryota; kingdom Viridiplantae; phylum Streptophyta; class Magnoliopsida; order Asterales; family Asteraceae; genus Chrysanthemum; species Chrysanthemum seticuspe. The sequence continues at coordinate 97,448,792 of BPTQ01000002.1, forward strand.
AACGCTCCTCTTTGCCCATGGGTTTTTTGGTTATGGGTCATGGGTTATGGGTTGGTCCATGGGTTATCTTTAGATTCAATGTATCTAAGTATACATTGTATCAAGTCTTCTTGGGTATGGGTTAAGATCCATGGGTTATGGTCCATGGGTTATGATTTTTACTCATCCTAATAAACTATTACAACAAATGCTTAATTACTACATTTTTGTATTTAAATGGCTATATGTAAATGCTTTACAAAACTAACATGTATCCTTAAAATTATACTTAAGATAACATTATATTTGTTATCAACAAAACACAAAGAGATCGCAAAATATTAATAAACGGTTTTACGGTTTATTTGTATTAACAATTGGGACAAAATTTCATGCATCACATAGTTGTACCACACTAAAACCTTCCTTGTATGCTTGTACAGTTGTGTGTGCATATAAAAAGATAGTGTGCATATCAACTCCTATATTTATTGCGAAGCGCATGCGAAATATTTATACACTATATAATCCAGGGTAAGGATACAATAAGAAGAAAACATAAAATGAGAAGGATGAGAAATAACTATAACCACATATTTGAGATGCATCGACTTGAATTAGATATGGATAATGCTAAAAAAATGCATCGAAGTTGACAGCTTTTGGAATTGTGTATACCCAACTATTTTTTTTCATTGTAACACAAAACTTTGTAATTTTTGTTATTGTATTTATGATTTCCAACGTTTCAACTTCCAACGTGTCCGAGTGTTACACGTAGACTCCCAGCGTGTCAAGAACTACTTTTTTTTTAATGGGATAATGCTAAAAAATGCATCGAATTGAGCACTTTTGTGATTGTGTGTAGACAACTATTTTTTTCTCACGTTTTCATCCGTTATTATACATTTTCGTCCGTTTTCTTACACTTTCGTCCCTCTTTATACACTTTTGTCCGTTTTTTTACATTTTCGTCTGTTTTCTTACGTTTTCATCCACTTTTATACGTTTTCGTCCGTTTTCATCTGTTTTTAAACGTTTTCTTCCGTTTTCGTCTGTTTATATACTTTTTCGTCCAGTTTTAAACGTTTTGGTCCATTTTCTTACGTTTTTGTCCGTTTGTATACGTTTCATCCGTTTTCTTACGTTTTTATTTGTTTTTATACGTTTTCATCCGGTTTTAAACGTTTCATCCATTTTTATACGTTTTCGTCTGTTTTAAACATTTTCGTTCGTTTTTATACGTTTTTGACCGTTTTTATATGTTTTTGTCCGTTTTTATACGTTTACGTTCACTTTTACACGTTTTAAAGCGTTTTTTTTCTTTTTTATTTGTTTTCATTCGTTTTTATACGTTTACGTCACATTTTACAAGTCTCTGTTCGTTCTTACACGTTTTCGTTCATTTTTATATGCTTTTACATATTTATGTTCGTTTTTATACGAACGAAAAACGTGTAAAATCAAACAAAAATGTATAAAAACAAATAAAAATGGGTTAAAACGTATAAAAATAAACGAAAGCGTGTCAAAACGAACATAAACGTGTAAAAACAAATGAACGTGTATAAAAACGAACAAAAACGTGTGAAAACATATAAAACGGACAAAAGCGAATGAAAACGTATAAAAACAAGCAAAAACGTTTTAAAACGTGTAAAAATGAACGTAAATGTATAAAATGGACAAAAACGTATAAAAACGGACGAAAACGTTAAAAAGCGGATGAAAACGTATAAAACGGACAAAAACGTATAAAAACGGACGTAAACATTTAAAACCAGACGAAAACGTATAAAAACGGACATAACGTAGAAAACGCACGATAACGTTTAAAAACGGAAGAAAACGTATAAAAACGGACAAAATAATAAGGAAACGAACGAAAACGTTTAAAATCGGACGAAAAAGTATAAAAACGGACAAAAACGTATAAAAACGGACGAAAACGTATAAAAATGGATGAAAACGTAAGAAAATAGACGGAAATGTAAAAAAACAAACAAAAGTGTATAAAGACGGACGAAACCGTAAGGAAACGGACGAAAACGTATAATAATGGATGAAAACATGTGAAAAAAATAGTTGGCTACACACAATCACAAAATTGGTCAACTTCGATGCATTTTTTTAGCATTATCCCAATAAAAAAAAAAAGTAGCTCTTGACACGCTGGCAGTCTACTGTAACACTCGGACACGCTGGTAGTCGACACGTTGGAAATCATACATGCAATAACAAAAATTACCAAGTTTTGTGTTATAATGAAAACAAAATAGTTGGGTATACACAATCCCAAATTGTGTCAACTTCGATGCATTTTTTTAGCATTATCCCAATTAGATGCATTTTTATTCATTTAGATGCATCATAATTAGTTTCGAAAGTGATTTTGAAGTGAAATCGGTGTCAAGTAGTACTAGCAAAATCTTATACTCGCAGAGGACAAAGAATACATAAGATTCGCCTAACTTGATAAAATGAATTTAATAGATGTATATGTATCTAATTTTTAACTATAAAATATATTAGGGTGCATGCAAAAGATTACGGATGCATCTAACTCAAGTCGACGCATTTTCTTATGTGTTGTTATAGTTATTTCTTATTGTTCTCATTTTAAAATTTCTTCTCATTGGATCCTAAGTCATATAAGCCAAACTAAATTCTTACAAAAAATAACACGGATTTATGTTTTATTCCACATTCTCTTTCAGGTTACAGCCGCCCCTATTTACCCAAATTACTTTTGACGATGTTTCTTCAAAAATTTAAAGTAAAGTGCAGAATTTTCACCCTATTTGACAAAGTCAATCAATTACAAGGGAAGCTTTGATCACTACAACATATTACAAGAGAATCCTTAGTTACTACATGTGGCTTTAAAGGCGCTATACTTCCTTGAATACATAGGAGAGTTACCAGTTCTTGGTTATCCTTCACTGTCTGTTTCATTTGATGACTTCATTAAAAAAAAATGTAAAACTCTTCATAGTTTGTGTTGTTCACTTCACATACTTCAAATTGCTTCAATCGTGCTTTTGTTGCTAAAGATTTAATACAAGATCGATCCAAAAAGCTTGAAGGAATGTAAGAAACAAGATGCAAAATCGATCAATATGGATGATTGAACAAGCTTTATAGATGTACTTTAATAGAATTTTAAGAATTTCGTTGTAGATAATTGTGGTTAAATTGCTTCAACTGTAGACGACTGTAACAATTAATACGTTACAGATCTGTTTATGCTCCAAATTTCAATGTAAACGATTGTAATGATTAATTCTTAATACAACTATCAATTTTAGTTAACAATCTTTTGTGTTGTATGCGATATTCTTCTTTGTTTTAACTTTTTCGAAAGTTGTTGAACGATAAATCAATAAAACCACAAAAACATAACAGACCAAATACAAATTTAAACATAGGGGGCACATTCCCAATTCACAAACAAATATCTATCCAAACAATCTGATTGGGTTTATTATAATGAGCAACATCATTCAATGAACTTACAACCAAAAAAATACAATCTAACTATTTTACCGATTCATTGAAAATGACAACAACCTTTCCTGATCATCGATCTCTTTGTCTAGACGTTTGATTTCATCCATCATAATATTATGTTTTTTTCCCTGATATTCCCGATCGATAGCACGAATAAAGCAACCATTTTAGTTGCAACCTTCGTGTTTGGAAGTGGTCCATCGGCATATTTAAAACGCTTAGTAGGGGGGCTGAGAAATTGTTAGAGGACATCTGTTTATTGGATGGATCTAGTTTTTGTAAATGATACTTGAGTTGATTTAAATAGGTCTGGAGAAGGAAATGAACTATCTAGCAATCATAAAAGCACAAAATATATATAAAAAAACAGAGGATAAACAATGAGGAGGATGCGATTTGCATTTGTGAATTCAGATAAGTAAGGAATAAAAATCCAGTAAAAATGTCAATGCATTCGCAGTATCTTAGTATTACAAATATTGCATAAATTACAACTTTGTAAAAAAGTGCATTCGCAACATTTTCGTATATTCGCAACATCTTTATAAATCATCTTTATCACTATATTGTCACCAACAACTTTTAGTACGACCAAAGCCAATATACTTTGTAAATCATCACCTCTTGTGAGAGAGGAATAAAGTGAATATGATGATGTATTTTTTACCCCTTAGATATGGATTAGAAGTCCTTCACAAGAGTCAATGACAAATGAAATTTATCCAAATTGAGTAGAGGAGAAAAAGCAACATAATCAATCGGTAAGCTACCATTGATCGAATCCACAAAGTGTCTTTATAGTGACGGACTTGAACTCTGTCATTCACCTTTGTGGATTCATTGAACACTGTCGTTGACCTTTGAAGTATACCCATTTGCCGCGACAATAACATCATCACCGGAAGATGAAGTTTTGTGAACCATTCGCACAAAAAACAGACTCTTGAAAATATCCATATCTAGAAACTAGGATGTAGCATGTTTGGTTGTTTTGAAGTTTTGTGATAGAAAGTATGGAGTGAATTCATGGTTTATATTTGACGGATATCACATGCATGACGCGTGATACTAGATGCAGTTTATTGGGATACATTATGTGTTTACGAAGTGATTACGAACAGGTTGCGAATACTTAATGCGTTGCGGTAACTAACTAGACGTTTCTACATATAAGACAACAATAACGTGCATGACACATGATAGTGATTATCTATATCTATACTATTATATAAAACATATAAAACATTTGGGACTTTCTAAATAAAGAAGTCTTAAAAAAAATAAGACCAAAAACATTTCTTTAATAAGAAAGAATTGTATATGTACATATAAATTACATTAAACATCAAAATTAAATTTCCTTCATTTCATAGACTTTAATGATCCATTGTTTTTTAATGGCCTATCTAATATATATAGTCCAGTATTATGTAACATTCATTTAATATAAATTCTTGTAACATGTCATTTAAGACATCTAAACCATACTTCTAACAGCCCATTATACATCATAATTAAGACACGGGATATAAAACCCTCAAAACAAATAAACACACAAAGACCATTTCATTCAGTTCATTTTTGTCTCTCTCTTTCAAAACTTAAAATAAACACACATTTTTTTCTATGCATCTTCATGCATGTTCATTAATCTCTTCATAATAAAAACCAACAAAGTAAACAAAGCATCAAGAGTTATATTTCCTTCAGGAGAAATTCGACAATATCGTGAACAAGTAAAAGCAAACGAGGTCATGCTAGAGTGTCCATCTTTTTTCATAGTCAACTCAAGATCATTAAACATAAACAGAAGATTTTCTCCATTATCCGTGGATGAAGACTTAGAGCCCGGGAATATTATATCATGTTTTCGATTAGGAGGGTAAACTCTATGGTGGATAATAACACGGAAAAAGGATTTCTGGGAGAATTACACCCGGTATAGCGACAAGTGGCGATGCTAAGGAGGCGGTGGAGGCGGCCGAGGGGTCAAGAGTAGTGGTTGATGCACCGGAATTTAGTTATAGAATGTTTGTTTGTAGGTTAAGAAAGACATTTTTTGATACTATTATAGAAGACCCTATTGGTGCAAGTTGAGTTTTTTTTTAAATACTCGTAGAATAGAAATTTGGAAATAGTCATATAGTAGTATTTATTTTTTTAGTGTTTTAGAATATGAAAAATATATATGAAAACAAAAGAGTTGGATTTTGGGTATTCGGATTGAAGAGTTGTGAAAGATAAATATGCTGTTATTATTTATGTTTATGCATATTGTATATACAAAGCGGTAAAAAGAAAATAGCACTGTAACAATTGTGGATTTTCTTTTCTTTATTTTATCTTAACGAGATTAAAGTTTGTGTGGACTTTTTGGTAGAACCGACTCAAACCGAACCGTGCACACCTCTACATATAGTCAATATCACGAAATAACATATAATCAAAATATATTGTTCGCTAGAAAATTTAGTTATAGGGTACCCGCCGCCGCAACGCGGGGGTACCCTTTTAGTCTATACTACTTATAATAGAGGAATGAATCTCTCTCCTCATGGTCTTAAAATTAAGACTTACAACATACAAAGCCTATTGTACAATACACACTGCACTATTAATGATCTTTCTCATCAATCTTAATTTTAAGACTTACAAGTCTTAAAGCTTAATGTACAAAATACAAAGCAATATTAATGTGGTCAAGATATTTAACATAGTCAATTAATTAACTGGTCAATAAATACAATTAATGCAGTTATTAAAACACCCCTTACACAAGAAATACAAATTATAAAGCATATTATACAACTAACTTAAACACAATTCATGCATTAAATGTCACTAATACAAATAATAAAGCACATTATATAAATATTCAAGCCCGAACAAGCAATAGGCCAAATAAGCCCGAGCCCGAACGGGTACGGTCCAAACGGGGTCGAGCCCGAACGGGCACGGGCCAAATGGGGTCGAGCCCAAACGAGCACGGGCCAAACGGGGTCGAGCCCGAACTGGCACGGGTTAAACAAAATTCTTGATATCCGTAAATTTATTGTAAAAAAAAACATAATAAACTAAAATACATGATTCATCATAAACTTTTACTTTAGGGTATCCGCCGCTGTAACGCGCGGGTACCCTGCTAGTTACTTTATAAAGTGTTTAGGACTTTCTAAATAAAGAAGTCTTAAAATTTTTAAGATCAAAAACATTTCTTTAATAGAAAATTAATAAACCAATAGTTAATGTTATTCACCATATAGCTTCCATGACAATTTTCATAAATAAAAAATAACATCCCTTCATATACTTTATAACAGCCTTCAAATGTTTATACAATTCATTAATATAGTCAAATATTTATAAAGTCCATTAAGTGTCGACTTGTAACAGCCCAAACTTCAATGGTATATAAGCCAACCTAAAAAATCAAAAACCAATACGAAACACAATCTCTCTTCTTTTTTCGAGCACCGATAAAATTATGCACCGGGTATTCGCCGCCGCATTACGCGGATACCCTTCTAGTTGTTTATTATGAATACAAGAAATGTCAAATCAATTACCCAACCGCATTAAATATTTGCACAAGTACGTAATCACATGGTAAACGTTTAACTACTGATTCATATTCGTTCGCAGATCAAACAAACTTCCTCCTATCCGAACCGTTTATTGATTGCTGGGTCCAATCATTTGTATGTGAAGTAGCGACCAACAAGTATTCATTAATACTACGTACAACATTTTTAGTGTGGGGAACTAAACAATATCGCTATGGGGACACCACTTACAAAGACGTTAACATAAAAGTATACTGCATAACGGAAACACTAAACTTGTATAAACTCAAATTTGTTCTATTCTAGTGACGCATCTATCCATGTACAAATCATTCATCAAGTATAGTCCAATCCATTTCTATCACAAAATAATAAAAAAAAAGGTGCACGTACCCTTGTTAAATTCGAGTTCTAATTTTTTTTGTCATTGATCCCATCATGTTTTCAAGTTCGTGAGTTTAGCAAATTTACAAATTGCTTTGGTAAATTTCCATTTTGCTCTCATTATTAAGTTGCCGATTGTGTAGAAGCTCGTTTTAAACTGCTATTCACGTCATATCGACATATATTGGATCCATGCATGATTAAAATGATTATGTGTATACAACTTGGTTCTCGATTACATTAAAACATGGTTGGAGCTTGAGGTGTCGTGACAAATTGCTTCTTGCCACTTCTACGTGGAGCTTGTCGTCCTTTAATTTGTTGTCAGCTAGCCACTACACCAAGGACGATTGTTGTCCTTCGTCACTTTCCCTCTCGTTGTGCAAACGACGAGCAAGATAGTCTGCAAATCTAGCCGTTTGTAGGGCCCAAATTAAATACAACGGTTATATTTTGTAAATATAGCCGTTCAACTTTTTTTTCCCTTAAACTAATCCCATTTTTAAACAGTAACACACCATTTTTCACAATTTAAAAAAAAAAAAAAAAAAAAAAACACACACAACTATATATCTCAACATACAAAAAAAAGTCTCAAAGTCCAAACGAGGAGGGTATTTTACGTCGCTTCTCACCTCAAACCCATAACAATTCGGAAGTACTTCAAACCTGTCTAGCCCATCGTCACAAAACTCTGACTCTTCCTCACAAGCGATTCCTCTATACGGTATACAAATGACACCCGAGGCAATTTACCAAAATCAACAATATACATTTCAAGGATTCGCAAATTTCCAACATCAACGACATCCGACACCACAATTTTTTAACCCACAACCATAACAGTTTCTTCAGTCTCAACCACAATGATACTTTGAATCACAACCATCAGATTGACAATTCAAATTACCACAACCCCGTGCACCGGCCAAATCTCGAGGAAAAAAAGTTGCAAAAAAGTTTTTAAAAAAATGGTTGTGAATTTGGACGCGGACGACGATGATGACGTGGAGGAACTGACGCGTGTGAATACTCGTTCGTTAGTCAAAGGAAGAAGAAAAGTTGCTAGCGGAAACTTGCATTGTATTTTTATTTTAATGAATGAATTTTATTTTATTTGGAAAATTGAATAAAATAATTAAAATAGAAAATTGTGAGACTCAAATGAAGTTGTTGTGTTTAATTGTGATAAAGAGAAATTGTAGAAGAGATTGTGTTGAGGTGATGTGACACCCGTATGACTCAAATGACAAGCTTATGCTTGTCACGACCCCTCAAACTCTTATGGTCTAACTCAACATGTTTCAATTATTTCAATAAAAACACAATTATTTCAATAAATTCACATGTTTCAATTACTCCAACATCCGCGTAAAAATAAACAATAAAAATCTCACAAGAACTAAAGGTGCGTTTGGTTGACTGGTTTGTAGAAGAAGGAATGGCTTCACTCTTAAAGTAAATTGTTTGGTGAGTAGAATGGGTTTAAAATATTGTAGTGGTTACTGAATATTTGGGTGTGCAGTAAACCAATGGGGGAGGGTGGGTTTTTGGTATGTTTGGCACTAGAGATTGTGAAAAAATTATGGAGACTTAAGATTATTTTGTTGAAAAATAAGCCTTGGTAAAAAAAAAAAAACAATCTTCGTTTGGGTGACAAAGATTATGAATTATTTTAGAAAAATAAGTTTTCAAAAACAGCTTTTAGGATATGTTTGGCACATGAGATTATGGAGAGATTATGCTTATTTTTAAAAAAAATAAGATACTTAGAAAATAATATTTGTTTGGCAAGCGGAACTTATAAGAGATTAAAAAAATAAAAAATAAATAAATAAATAAATAAATATTTCATAATCTCTGAAAATAAAAAGTTACTTCATGTAGCTTATAAAAATAATCTCTTTTTATAATTTTTTTCAGTAACAGCACCAACATTAGCATCAACAACAACACTAGCACAATCTATTTTTCCAAACATACCCTTAAAATATTTAGGAAATTATTTTTCACAAATTATGTCATTTTAGACTTTTAATCTAAAATTACAGCTATTGCCAAACATCATTACAAAAAAAGCTACAATTTTAATTTTTTTCAGCAACAGCTCTAGCACCAGCACTAACAATATCTATTTTTACCAAACATACCTTTTGAAAATAATCTTCTTTCATGTGAGCCAATGTTTTCTTTCAACCACATAAATACAATGCCACTCCACTAATTATTTTGTCTTATTTTAATTTTTCATTTAAAAATTATGTATATTATTTTTATTAATTTATAAAATAGTTATTAATTTTCTCTCTTATCTAATTTAAAACTAAATCCAAATTTAAATCTATATCGTAAACCCGTTTACAAGCTAAGTGAGCCCTAAGAGCATTGGGTGTCATAACCCGAGTTAAAGTTTCACTCAGTGTCATGTCAGCGCCACATCAACTTTAACTTTTTCACCTTAACTAAAAAAAGACACCCCTTATCATAACTCAACCTTAACTCAACTTTAACTCAAATATTTTCAAATTCAATCCCTAAACTAAAAGTAATACTTCATTTATCAAAAAACACAACATTAATTCTTAAACGTATTACAAAAAAAAAAATGTTACAACGAAAAAAGTACGAAATTAAAAAAACACAACACAAAGCAAACTACAACATAAAGGAAATTACGAAAATACAGTTAAATCTAGTGACGAGGTTGCAAGTTATATTTTTTGATGATGCGGTCATTTTCTTCATTGATCCAAGCCACAACATTTGGATACTTTACTTTTTCAACGTTTGGATTTTTTGGCCTTTCGTTTATCACGAATTTTGGGCTTTGGAGGAGACGTAGGGGTTTCGGGAACCTCATATGTTTTCGGTTTGTGAATGTTATGAGAATTGTAGATTTTGAAAATTGGTGTTTAGTGTGTTTTGTTGGCTTTGTTCCCAATATAGAAATCGTTGATGTTGTAGGTAAAGTTCTTGACTCGACAAGCTGAGTGGGTTAGGAAAAGAGATGTTGGGTGATGATGAACCCGCGTTCGGGTTTGAAGATGACCCGCGTTTGAGTTATTCCACGCACCGATGAGATTCAAGAAAGAATCATCGTTGTTGTTGCCTCCCAACCTTTTTTATAGCAAATGGAAGTATATGATAGATTAGATTGAGTTGTGGAAGTGTGAAAAAAAGTTGTGCGTTAATTGGTTATTTATAGTGGTGGAAAAAAGGTTTTCAAAAAATATATTTTTTTATTCAAACTAGCCGTTTTTAAACGTTAGGGGGTAAAATGATTTTTTTGTTTTTTTTTAACCAACGGTCACAAAGGGGGTAAAATGATTTTTTTCCCTAATCTTTCTACCCTTACGATGCGTTAAGACTTTAACGCAACCCCTTAACATAATAGGCCGATGTGGTTAACGTGGGTTTAACGCTAGAAAGTGAAAGTTTCACTCACTTAAAAGTGAACACACCGTGTGCTCTATAAGAGTGTTTGCTTAGTCAAGATACTACACTTATGTTCCGTTTGGTTTGTTGATAAGAATCACAATGGGTATCGAATTTGGCATGAGGTAAAATGATAATTGATATGAAAAAGTGTATCATTACGATTATTTATGTTTTGATGACAAAATATGGTAAGAAAAAATGTATAGATATTTGAATTTTGTAGTGGAAAAGTGAGAGACTCACATAATAGATTTCATAGACACCAAATTAATAGATAATGTAAGTTTATGAATAACCAAACAACATTAATCAGTATGAAACCTATAACCTTATTCCCATATGAGAAGTGATTTGCACACTCTCTTAATTAATTGGCACACTCTGATTAGAATGTTTTGACATTTATACCCTCACAGGGTGAAAATATGTAAGAGATAAATATCAAAACACCTCCTTCCCTACTCATATTAAACGCATTAAGGTCAAAATTTAAAGTAGTATGTATCTCTATTTGTAAAGTCAACTAGGTTTAAACTAGTAGAATATACCCTTTTAAAAGTACTATTTAGACGAAAAATAAATATATTTTTGCACTCATCTTATATATATATATTTTTCGATGATTGGGAGACATAATTTTAAGCCTAAAATTGCATGTCACTAATTAATTGGTTGTAACAACAGGGCCAACTACTTTACAATCCAATAAGGTAACTACACATATATTAAGCACACAATTAGACACAAGTCGTAAATCTCTCAATCATTTTCCATTTTTTGTCTTTCACTGTGACTTAATCTGACGACTTATTAGTTACGTGTTAAATTACAATACTTCCATATTTTATTTCTAGGATTACGTGTAAATCTTTGATCATCATATCACTATTTAATCTCATGCCTAATTATATTACTAAAATAACAATAATCCCGATCCATATGTCTAATTAAAATCTATGACAATGAAATATTATTTAATAAAAAAAATATTTATTTAAGTAAACATGTCAGATTCCACAGGAATATTTAAACACATATGACGTTACCAAACGTGTTACCATGAGAAGGACTGCAACCAATTTTTTCTCTTGCTCAATAATGCCTACAGCAACTTCTTACATCCGACCCATTTTCTTTTATTTCCAAAAAAAAAAAAAAAGTATTTTTTTTAACTACGGAGTATATTAATAGTACCAACTTGAATAAAAACAGAGCAGCAAAAACAAAAAATGTTTACCTTAATATCACTTGCATCCAACGTACTTTTATGTCTTTATATGATTTTGTAGGGACTTTGTCCTGTTGAAAACTGTGGTTCATATTTATCTGAAATGAAAATAATTGCTTTTAAAGTTTAAAAAAAATAATGAGAATACATATGACTAGAAATGAAGGAGTTTGATTGTGAAAGGAGTTGACCCCACATGGGGATGATAGTGATAAAATTGTGTTTTGCTTAGTGGGTTATATTCTTTTTGCAATAAAGATTGATTGAGAATAAAATTCAGGTGAATTTTGAGTTTTTGGTTCTTGATAAAGAGAGTTTTTTTTTTTATATATAAAGTTGGTTGGTATGGAAGGTGATATTAGTGAGGAAGATGAGTCAAAAGGTGGCATGTGGGCTTTGGAGCAGAAGATTGACCAGCCTATGGATGAAGAAGCTGGTAGACTCAAAAATATGTATAGAGAAAAGGTTACCTTTTTTGCTTTTCTACTTTTTTTCTTTTTTTGGTATTCTACTACTAGTATTCATCAAATTTTGGGGTGTTTAGGAGTGCTTATTAGGTGGCTTATTGCTTTTTGATACAGCATATAAAGCAGTTTAAAAGGGTTTGCTTATGTAGTAGAAGAAGTTGTTTTGAATAAGCAATTTTGAATCAAAGTACTTATTTTGACCATCTTAAAGGTGGCTTAGTGGTAAGGCGCCCCGATGGTGTAAGAAGAGATACCTCGCTGGGTGAACATCTTGAAACGACCATGAGAATACCGGTTAAGCCGCGTACATCAGAGCAAAAAAAAAAAAAAAAAATGCTCGACTTGACCCAGGTGGCCTCATGAGGGCTCCCTCTCCGTTGACCCGAATCAAACTGCTTATTTCTAAATGCAATCTAAGAGCAGTTTTTAGTAACAAACCCAAACACCCCCTTAATCTCTATATGTGCCTGTTTATCTATGTTGGGATTATGTATAATTCATTGGGGAATCACACTTGTGGCTTTGAGACTTTGGTGTGGTATTTGTATGATTGTTGACTTTTTACGGTTGACTATATTGATCAAGTTTTTTGTGAAATTGTTCGACTCTAATGGGATACAAAAATTGAAAGCTCTGCAATTTTCATGGTCGAGCAGAATACTTAAGCTGTCAGCCCATACTGAAATGATGCTATTGTTAGGAGGAACGAAGAATAAAGTTACGTTTTTATTGTGTTATTTCTATTACGAATGAAATTTATAAATGTGTCATTGTTGGATGCAGACGTTTTCTGCAGTATTGCTTCTACGGCTTGCATTTCAAAGTCTTGGAGTCGTCTATGGAGATTTGGGAACTTCTCCGTTGTATGTATTTTACAATACTTTTCCTAAAGGAATCAATGATACAGAAGACATTGTTGGTGCACTTTCGTTGATCATTTACTCTCTTACCCTTGTACCACTTATCAAGTATGTTTTCATAGTTTGTCGCGCAAATGACAATGGTCAAGGTACATGTTTGTCTTTTTATGTAACCAAGTATTGGAAAATTTTACATCATAGTTGGTTTGCTTAATTGCTATTATTTCATATGCAGGTGGAACTTTTGCTCTTTACTCTTTACTATGTCGACACGCTAAAGTTAATACGATTCCTAATCAGCATAAAACCGATGAGGAACTGACGACTTATAGTCGTAGCACAATTCATGAGAAATCATTTGCTGCAAAAACTAAGAGATGGTTAGAGGGAAGTGCGTTAAAAAAGAATTCACTTCTTATACTTGTCCTAGTTGGTACTTGCATGGCGATTGGAGATGGAATTTTAACTCCGGCGATATCAGGTAAGTTAGACGAATCATTTTATGACAAATATTCTTAAGAGGTGTTTGGATGTGCGTTTTGAAATTTATTAAGTGAATCTGAGTTATTAAAATGAGATAAATTATAGTAAAATGGGTCGTTGTCTCGTAGCAGATTTCGTTTGAATGTGCTATTGCTGTTTGAAGTTGTGTTGATGAGAGATAATTAAGTGTTCGAGTTTTGAAAAATTCTAATTATTAAAAATATTAATGCATGAAATGACAAAAAAGGACATTTCGCGTGAAAAAGTGAATATGCCTTGTGATAATGATCCAGAACTGATTATTTGACCCCAGATAATTAATACTAACTATGTTTCAAAACCCAAATCCAAACACCCGTAAAAGTTCAGGTCTTATACGTTTGCGTCTTTTATTGTTTTCACTTTTGTTTGCCTTCTTCTAAATGATGTGAGAAGCAATAAGATGTTATTTGAGGTCTATTTATTTGATCGAAGGAGAAACAAGGTGGGTCACTTAGAATGAGAACGGATGAAAATGATGTAACGGTTCGAACCTTTGTGCTGTTTGTGCCTTATGATACACAATCCTAAATATTAGAGTTTAAACATGATTGAGCCATGTAGAAGTCTGTTAGAAACTCGTGATGACAAATCAAATATATTCTCCTTAGCTCACTTCTTTATATTTGTGTATGTATGCATTACACTAGTTTGATCTGCTAGACTGCTATTGAAGCAAATTTAGGACCATAACTATTAGTGGGCCCTATTTGTTTTGCCTTACAACAGATCCTAAAATCTGAGTTATGCTGTAATGAAATATCTGACCAAAAGAACCGTTTTCCCAGTTTTATCGGCTTCCGGTGGCATCAAGATAGACCATCCCGGAATGAGTACTGGTATGTCCCAAATATCTAAACTAAATATTGACTTAAGTTTGTAGTTGCTTTAAAAGATCGTTTGTATAATGCGTTCTTTGTTGCAGATGTTGTTATAGTTGTTGCGGTCATCATATTATTAGGTTTGTTTAGTCTACAACACTATGGTCCCAGTAAAGTTGGATGGCTCTTTGCTCCAATTGTTTTGCTTTGGTTTCTGTTAATCGGAGGAATTGGTATTCTCAACATTTGGAAATACGACAGTGGTGTGTTGCGGGCTTTTTCACCAATATATATTTTCCATTACTTTAAAAGGAGAGGAATGGATGGCTGGACATCACTTGGAGGCATCATGCTCAGTATAACCGGTCATCTCTCTCTCCCTCCCTCCACATATTTATGTATACATACATGTTTGTATGTATCACATGAGCTTGATTTATGTGTGTATGTATCACATTATTTCTTGAAGTTATACTAATGATTGCTATTTGCCAACTTTTCAGGGACGGAGGCACTTTTTGCTGATCTTGCACATTTTCCACTCTCAGCAATCCAACTGGCATTTACAATAGTTGTATTCCCGTGCCTTCTTCTAGCCTATTGTGGACAAGCAGCCTACCTCATGAAAAACAAGGAGCATGTGCATGATGCGTTTTACCGCTCTATCCCAGGTTCATTTAACATATTGTATCTTATTCAATTACTATTTCAAAGCTAAAGATAGTTTACAAAAGGTCTAATCTTTTACGTAGTAACTAACTTTGGTCTGATTTTCATTTTGGGTAAGCAACATATTTTAGGCCATAAAAAACCACCAAGATTAAAAAAATATGAATTTAAGGTAATTGGTTTTAGGCGTCACATCGTCTCCACGTCGAGAGAAAAGTCAACATTATACGTCTAGTGCCATGTCATCATTTTGTGAGATAAAAAGTCTGTTACTCTGAATACACATTTTGAGATGGTTTTTTATGGCCAAACAAAAAAGTGGTTACCTATAATAGAAACTGTACAGAAGTCAGTTACCTTTTTATGCAATAAGGGGGCGTTGGGTTTGTTAACGGGAATCACTATGGGTTTGTAAACCCACCATGCTTGGTGGGTATGAGAATATGAGATTTGCGTATTTGTATGGGTTTCATACCCATATCTCAAAATAAAACCCACCAACCAAACAATTTATTGGGAATGGAATCCATTCCTTCATTCCCATTCCTATTCCCATAAACCAAACGCACCCTAAGTCTTTAAAATATGGTAGAAAATATAATGTAGGGATGCTATGAGTTAATCGGTGATTTGTTTAATATTGGAAATAATAATCCCATGAGTTAATCGGTGATTTGTTTAATATTGGAAATAATAATCCCATTTATTGGATTTTGTGGAGCTAAAAAAGAGACTAAAAAGACATAATGTAGCTTGGATGGCAAGTTTAAGCTGAAAATATGTCAAATTTCTGTTTCACGATGGCCGTATTAAATACCGTTCACAAAATGGTGTGATTAACAAGAGTATATTTTGGTTTTTACATAACTAGAATTTGAAGTATATATTTTGGTTTTTACATAACTAGACTTTAAAGTATATATTTTGCTGATTTTGCAGATGGTATATACTGGCCGATGTTTGTTATTGCAACATTAGCTGCTATTGTTGCAAGCCAGGCCACTATTTCTGCTACATTTTCGATAATTAAGCAGGCAAATGCACTTGGCTGTTTTCCAAGAGTCAAGGTCATCCATACATCAAGTAAATTTCTCGGACAGATATACATTCCAGATATAAATTGGATCCTTATGGTTCTTTGCATCATTGTGACTGCTGGATTCAAAAAGCAAAGTCAAATCGGCAATGCTTATGGTAAGTGTATGCCTTATTGCATTATTCAGCTTTCGTATGGTTCATTTATTTATTTATTATTTGTACATATTGCTTTTAGGATTGAAATATCATTATAAAGTTTCCACGATGCTTTTGTTATCTGTTATCCATTAATTCAAACAGGAAAAATATAAAAATCACATAAATGTCTTAAAAAATATTCGTTATATTTTTTGGAATTAAAGGAAAAAAGAACACATAAATGTATACAGTCAATCCAACCTGTCTGCATATATTTTAAGCTTACCCGTTTAGCCCAACTCCCGTTTTGAACTGTTGCCTAACCTGAATATAATAGAACCTCAAAGGATTGTTTTTTGACTGTCTTTTGTGAATTGTGAATGCATAAGGAGATTGCATGTCTGTATATAAAACTTAAGCAGCTTAGGGAATAAGCAACATAATCCTAAACCCAAACCTAATTGGTACGGCCGAACTGTATGTGGCCTGATACTGCATAACCCGGCCATTTTGCCACGTCTAGCTCTGACCTTTCCCATGTTCAAAAAGTGTCATTTTTCACACAATTTGAAACCTCCGCTCTGAAGGTTTTCTTAAAATTTAAACTTGTCTTAAAATATACAGTAAAAGTATGTCCATTGTTGCATATCTTTTTTTCTGGAATGAAGATAGCATGAGATCATTCTAACTTCATGTATTTCATGTTTACAGGTACAGCAGTCGTCATAGTTATGCTCGTAACAACTTTCATCATGATATTAGTTATGTTATTAGTCTGGCGTTGTCACTGGATTCTCGTCTTCATCTTTGCTGCCTTATCTCTAGTAATTGAATTGACTTATTTCTCAGCCGTCATATTTAAGGTCGATCAAGGTGGTTGGGTCCCACTTGTCATAGCCGGAGTCTTCCTTGTCATCATGTACATTTGGCATTATGGCACAGTAAAAAGATATGAGTTCGAAATGCACAGTAGGATTTCAATGGCATGGATTCTTGGTCTCGGCCCAAGTTTAGGCCTTGTGAGAGTCCCAGGAATAGGACTTGTGTACACCGAGCTTGCAAGTGGGGTCCCACATATATTTTCCCATTTCATCACTAATCTACCCGCCATCCATTCGGTAGTTGTTTTTGTGTGTGTCAAATACCTTCCAGTTTACACCGTCCCAGAAGATGAAAGATTTTTAGTCAAAAGAATCGGGCCCAAGAATTTCCACATGTTTAGATGTGTTGCAAGATATGGATACAAAGATCTTCACAAAAAAGATGATCAATTTGAAAAAAAGCTGTTCGAGAATTTGTTCATGTTTGTAAGACTCGAGTCAATGATGGAAGGAGGGTCTGACTCGGACGAGTATAGTATATATGGTGAAAGTCAACGCTCTAAAGAGTTCTTGCTACCCGATACCAACCATAATACTTTTTCTTCGGTTGTTGACCTCACGGTCTCATCTGGTGACAACTCCATAGTGCCTGTTAGATCACCAGTATATGCAAACACCGGGATGTCATCTGGGCAAGTGAGTAGTCATACAGAGGTTGATGAAACAGAGTTTTTGACAGGGTGTAGAGATGCCGGGGTGGTGCATATAATGGGGAACACGGTTATAAGAGCAAGAAGGGATTCACCGTTTTATAAGAAGTTATGTATAGATTATGTATATGCATTTCTGAGGAAGATTTGCAGGGAGCATAGTGTGATCTTTAATGTTCCTCACGAGAGCCTTTTGAATGTTGGGCAGGTTTTTTATGTGTAAATTATAGCATTGGATTTTCTTATTACTGCTTATAGTTTTGTTCATATATATGTTGAACTAGACTATCATTTGTTTTTTTCTCATTGTAATTCCCTAATAATGTGAAAAGAATAACATGTTATATGAGAAACTACAATTTGATCAACGGGTTAATTTGATATGGAGATATTGTATGGTCTGAAACGGGCAGATTAAGCTGATCTGCTGTATCTAAATTATTACATCATTTGTCTCAAATTGGAATCTAGAACAAGAAGCTAGACCGATTTACTATACCACATGACATTCTTTGGCCAATTTTGCCGCAGTTGAAATTTACCCATCGTCACAGAGTACGGTAAATATACATTTCAATTGTTGGGAGTGAGCTAGAGTTGTCAATATGGATATGCACCTTCTGATGTTGAAAATGGAACCTGGAAATGGCACAATAGGTGATTTTAGTTAATATGTCAATCTTGCAAATGTTTTCCGAGACTTTGACCCTTTATACTAGCGTATTCTGACCATTATTTAAGCATTCACAGGCTTGGCAAAATTTTGAAATTCATAACATAAATCATTGCTCATAGTAGTAATTCAGTTTATTGAAACCTTGGATACAAATAGGAAGCAGAAAGTATAAACACTTATTCTAGATGCATTCTGATAAACACTCATTGCAAGAACTCAAGTTTTATATAGTACAAAATCAATATAAACTTATTGAAAACAAGCAAGTTGCTATTCCCAATATGAAGAATAAAATAACATAACATGCTAATGGCATGTCCCATAGTTATATGTAACGTGCCTAGCTTCAGAGGTACTAGTACTACTTTGTCAATACCGAACTAAAAGGAACCCAATGTACACCACGTTTGTTTTTTATATTGATATGCTATGGTGCTATTTAATTTAAGAATTTTGCTAGATCAACTTACAAGTTTCACAAAAAAATCTCACTCGTTGACGTGTCAGCGGGTGATTGGTGTGACAGTTTCTCTCTCCTGTTTGTCATACCTATCACCCGATGACATGTCAGCCAGTGTGATTTTTTTTTAGACTTGTGAGTGGATGTAACATACTTCTTAATTTATAAGATCTATTTTGTTAACTTGAAGCCCCACTTACTAGTGTTATTTCCATGTGCATATAAAAGCATGTATATGTACTTCCACTGTTCTACATAACGTACATGAAACTATGAAATCGATGTTTTCTGTATAAATGTCACATATAATGTCGTAACACAATACTGTGATTTTATACAACTACATATTTGAGTTAAAATGAGTCGCCTCCCCGAGGTAACTGAAGAGGTAAAACCTCATCCGTTTACCCGTTTTCTGTATCACTAGTTTTTATAAAGATGTAATGTACGAATAATGGTACCCCCTTGGGGCTATAGCAAAGTAAAAACATGATGATAGATAAGATAGATAACATCTTTTTCTTTTATTATAGAGGTCTAATAGATAGCGTAAGATTCGATCACTAGACCTCTTAAATAGAAGCCAAACATGTTAACCATCTATCTCATCCACAATCATCCACAATCTATTTAGGTGGAATGATATTATTGGTGAAGTATGGTGAAGTATGGTGAGGTATGGTGTGGCATGGCGTGGCATGAATGCCACCACCCTAAAATGGTCACAAAATACATACAAAAGTCGAAATTAGAGAGCTTTGTGTTTTAATAGCAAAAAATAAAGATGACTACACGAAACAGTAAAAATTGACAAATTAGATGCATTTTCAAATCATTAGCCATAATATTTTCTTTCGGAATTCTAATATTTATTTATGGAAAATCAATATCATGCAACTGTGCAAGTAGAAACAGAGGTGAATCATAGGGTGTGTGTAACATGGCATCAGACCTAGCTGAACATCCATGTCCCCCAAGTTAGCCAGTTGGGTGGTGATTCCTCCACCTCTGTTGAATTCTAAAGAACTCTCCATAGACAAAGAATGACATCATTAAATTGAACAATACGACTATTCAGTAAAATCATTTTGCTAAAAAGATTTGGAAGGTAAACCTTATATGTAGTATTATACCTGGGGGCGGACTGAGAGTGGTTCATTGAGGTGTTGTAAACCACATGGATTTTTCTTCTGTAGTGTAAAATTTGGTCAAAAATTCCGATTTTTGTGAAATGAACCATGTCAAAAAATTTGTGTTACAAGTTGTCTTTAGTTCCGATAAAATTAAACTTGCAAACTTCTCATTTTGGGTCCGTCACTATTTTTACCAAACTATCTAAGTAGGGCAGGTTCGTTGAACCAACCAAATAGCCACTTACAGTGTCGATTATTTTATTCTCTGATACAAATTCAGAACTTGAGATGTTTCTCCAGGCCTTTTTCAAAGAGAAAAGTTGCATTCAATCATGCCCTTCAATAGTGAAGTCTCAACTTTGGTAATTTCTAATTTGCATCTAAAATAAAACTGAATCTATTGTTAAACATTCTGATTATTGCTATGAATCTAAGCTTAAAACCAGTTAGTTGATGGCATCAACACATTACACAAGGGAGTCTCGAACAAGATTTTGGGCACGAATACAATAAAGACTCTCACTATTGTCGTTAGTCCCTCTAACGATGTAATCAAGTAATTTGCCTTGTACCAAAAAATATTATAACTTTTGCTCACTAAAAGTTTACAATTATTGTTTAACCAGTAAAGATTATTTGCTTTTGGGTAATTCTTTTGATCATTTTGGTGTAAATGATCCACAGCAGTTTGCCAGTTTAAGTAACAACTTGGAGACCAACATGAACGCTTTGGTAGTTGAGTTACTTGAGTAACAAATTTTAAATTTCTATGAAAACTTTAGCGAGCTTAAATATCATTCCTTTAAAAAAAAAGAATATATATCATTCCCTAATAATACATGTATAAAAATGTCGATTCTCAGTTTCTCTACTCGAATTACAATATGGAAATTATAGTGTAAACACTTTACTACTCATCTAAACCATCTTAGTGGATTAATGTGTTTTAATTTTCATGTGCCTTATGTAGAAAAGGGTAAAAAACTATAGCAGAAAACATAAGGTTTGGTCAGGGACGAACCCGCATCAAAGCCGACTCGATTTTAGGTTACAAAGTGTAATTTTTGTTCAAAAAGTGTTTTAATATATGCAACACCCAAAAATATTTTTGTGTTACTTCAGTTTAACCTAAAAATTAGTTAAGGTGCAAATTGTATTGTTTATGATAAAGAAAATTAATGCAACACCTTCTCAAAAGAATTTGTGCAACACTTGACGAAAAATACTAGGTCGGTCTATGTGTATGGTGGGGGGGATAAGCATATATTTAGAGAACTGGGTATGGTAACATGCACTTACATGTGACAGTTTGCCACCTCAACACCACATCAGCAACTCATTCAACTCACTCACACACCAAATACCCCCTCTCTCATAACATGTCAAAAGGGTTCCACCCATCATTTTTATTCTTTTCCAATTTTTCAAACAGACTAAATTTCATTAATTCATCAAATAAAAATACAAATTATACTATGAAAATAAAAACATACGAGATATAAAAACACAATACGAAAATTAAAAAATACATGAAATTATAAATAAACTAATTTTTTTTGTTGATGTCTTTGCCAAAGATGCTCAATAAGATTTCGTTGGAGACTTGCGTGTGTTTGTTTATCACGTAGTTTTTTGGCTTTCTTCCGTTGCACTTCGCATCTCTCGACCCAAGTACGTAACATATTTCCCCTGGAAAAACATACAACTCGTTGAACTCACTTACCGCAAACTTTTGATCTTTCAAAACAATGTTATGCAAAATGATGCACGTGTACATGATTCTTCGTAGGGTGTTGATAGTGTAAGCTCGTGCCGGTTGTTGTATAATTCCCTAACGTCCTTGGAGAACACCAAAAGATCTTTCAACATCCTTTCGAGCACTTTCTTGTCGTCATTTGAATAAAGTACTTTTCTCGTCTCGTGCAACTGAAAATGACTTGACAAAACTTTCCCACTGTGGATAAATCTCGTCAGCTAGGTAATACTTATTTTGAAATGTAACTCTACTTACTTCAAACGGAACCACCGGGGCTATGTCATAAAGAAGGTTGTCAAATAACGGAGAATTATTTAAAATGGTAAGATCGTTATTCGCACCTGCTACCGCATGCCAAATCCAAAAACTGTACGACGCCACAACTTCAAGCATTATAGTTGGATTTTTTTTTATCACCTCTACCAAATTTCCCGTGCCATGCTTTCGGGCACTTAACCCATTCCCATTGCATACAGTCAATAATTCCTAGCATTCTCGAAAATCCATGAACCCTCTTATGCGTTGCATATATATTTTGAATGTTATTTAAGTCGGGTTTTTTTAAACTCGGGCATATACAAATAAACAATGTACATAAAAAAATTATGCAAACAAGAGCGTGCACAATGTTCGTTCATTTGTAAATATTCATCAAATGCATAAGGATATGTACCATATGACAATTGGCGTAGTACAGACCTGCATTTCATAATAACACTGCAACTCATGCAACCCATACAATCGGGTCGGACTTTAAAAGACTTAAAATGCTGGGGAATGGAATCGGAAGTATAAGTTTCAATACCTACGACTATTTCCAAAAATAGCTTACGACTCATACGATAGCGGCGTTTAAAATAGTACTCCAGATATTTTGTATCATCACCAAAATAGTCGGCCAACAAACGTTCTTAGGCAACCTCACAATCACAGTATATCGAATTACATGTACATGAACTGTGACCTTGTTGTTGCAACGATTGATGATACAGAACCGCTTACGTAGTCAAAAAAATGTCATTCAAATCATCTTCATCGAAAAAAGAATTGAAAAATAATCATCTCTAGACATTTTGGTAGAGAGAATGTATTCTTGGTAGATAAAGTTGTGTGAAAAATGGTTAGAATGTGGTATTATTTATAGTGTTTAAAAGTTTAAGTTGAAATTAAAAAAAAAAAAAAAACTTGAAAAAAATAATTGTTATTCAACAAGCTTTTTTTATTCGTCCTTCTCTCAAACTAGTGATCGCTAGTTAACACGCGCCAGAAGTTACGCAAGTCACCCCGAGTATGGTGGCGGCTCGACTGGCGGCGCCAGTTGGGTGACATGTCGGACTCACGCGGGTTATGTGTCACCATACCAATCCCTCTAATAGGGATGACTTAGCTTTAAAAAAAGTATAACCATTGTATATGGTTTGATTGTGTCAACTAGAAAAACCTTTACCCTCTTATGGCAATTGTGGAAAACTAGAAGGGAGGGGGTTGAATAGTTTGCCAATTAAAACTTCATTTTAAAGTATTTAGATCAACTTATGTCAATCCATTTAGATTGTGTGTTGGATATTGATAGATAGACATATACATAAATAATGCAAAGAGATAAAGAGTAGAGGAACACAAAACCACGACACAAATATTTAGAGTGGTTCGGCTACAAGGACACCTTCCTTGCCCTACTCCACTCCCCGAGTACCCAAATCGAGAGTTTCTAAGCACTACACAACTCAAGCTCCTTAATGTGGCGGAGAACCCTTCACAACATCGCCTACACTTTATTCGGTACAAGGCTAGACACCGAGTTCTTCCACGAGGTAGAACCAAACCTATCACAACGTCGCCTACACTTTATTCGGTACAAGGCTAGATATCGAGTTCCATTACAAAGGATAAATTACTACCCAACACTACAACCCAAAGGAGACAAACTCCTTTTTACAACGCTTTAAAAGATATCAATATCCTTTAACCCAAACTACACTAATATACATTGACGCCCCATATCGAATGTACACCTTCGGTAATATACACCAATGCCTTCCACTCAATGGACGGAGAGAATAACTATCAACAAGATGGACTTCAGTGGTCTTGATGATGACGGAGCTTAGCAACTCATGACCTTGAGCTTGCACGTCTTCACGAGGTTGTGATCTCGCCTTTAAGAGGAACCTAGAGAATCACACAAAGAGAAAACTACATAGAATGATCCTTTGGATATGAGGTTAAAGAGGTTAGAACATAAAGAGAAGATATGTCTAAAAGGGATAGTGAGCAAGAGAGAAATGACTCACCATTTATAGGCAAACTGCTTACAGTACCTACGATTTCGGCGGATCCCTTACCCAAGGGATCCGGCCAGTGCAAACTAAATGATCCGGTTGCTGGGTCAGACTAGTCCGGATTTTAGGTTGCAAATCGGGTTATGGGTTATGGACCATGGGTCATGGACTTTGGATCATGAATACCTAACAAGATACATTGTACCTAGTCAATGGGTCATAGATCTTGGGTCATGGGTCATAGACTTTGGGTCATGGATCATGGATAATATCCAACATGATTTTATGCATGATGTCAAGCAATGTGTCATGGGTCATAGATCATGCTCCATGGGTATGGATCATGGACTTTGGTTTTTACCCAACAAGATACATTGTACCTAGTCAATGGATCATGGGTCTTGGGTCATAGGTTATGGACTTTGGTTTTTACTCATTATTTACCCATTACAAGTTACACTTAGCACATATACATTTTTATAAAATATAAGTAAACAACATTACTTGTAAGTATTTTATAAAAATGGTTTTGGTTTTATATAACTTATTTAACTAAACATGTTTTGATGATTTTATATATTTAGTAAAAGTGTCTTAGTAAACTATTGGCTCAAAGATTTTACGTATTTTATTTATTTCGTTAAAATGATTTTACGTTTGTTATCGACAAAACATTAGAAGATCGTAAAATATAAATAAACGTTTTTATGGTTTATTTGTATTAACATGTTTTATAAAAATGGTTTTGGTTTTATACAACTAATTAACTAAACATGTTTTGATGATTTTATATGTTTAGTAAAAGTGTGTTAGTAAACTATTGACTCAAAGCTTTTACGTATTTTATTTATTTCGTTAAAAAAAAATTCTTTTATTATTGACAAAACATTAGAAGATCGTAAAATATAAATAAACGTTTTTATGGTTTATTTGTATTAACAATCTCCCCATTTTTGTTGATGACAAAACATAAAATTATTTTAAGTAAAAAATAAAATTCGTAAAATTTTGAATTGGAGTTTACTCTCTTCTCCTCTTTTTTGTCGAAACAAAAAGAGCATTGAAAAGAAACTAACACATAGTAGGAGAGAAAGTTTTTAGAAAGAGTTTTAAGAAAAGATTATAGAAAGTAAGAAAAGGGGGATTTAGAGAAGAAGTAGTAAGGTAAGAAAAGAGTTTCATTTTAGCTCCCCCTTGACGAATGCTTCCCTTTGATAAGGGCGTCAAGTAATTGGGAAGACTAAACGAGTGTATTGCAAGTATTTTGCAACGTTTTTGCTTTGACGGAAAGCTCCCCCTTGACGAATGCTCCCCTTTGATGAGGTCGTCAAGTAATTAGGAAGAATAAATGAGTTTGTTGCAAGTATTTTGCAACGTTTTGCTTTGATGAAAAGCTCCCCCTTGTTGAGGGCGTCAAAATCTCCATGTGTGGTTTGAAAATCTACAAAACAAAGGTTAGAAAACAAGTATATGGTGCGTTGTTTCCTGTAAATGAGCTTTAAAGTTAGCTCAAAAGTAATTATGTCCACCCAGTTCTGCCGGATCCTTCACTTGAAGGATTTGTCAAGACAAAATTGAGGGATCCGGGTACCTGCAACTTAGTAGCAGCAATGTAGACACAAATATTGATGTAAAAGTCCAAGTAAGTCATGTATTGTTGCACCAAACATGTTCGCATAACTATATGACATACAAACATGTAGTTTCATTTAATAAAATGAGAGAAATGATACACATATTTCAGTTCTCTAAAACTAAAAAAATGATACAAACATGTAACAAAATAAAAAATCCTAACAACCTAAGTTGAGCTTAAAACTAGAAAGAACACCACTTGTGCTTGCATTCCAAGGTTTATGGACGGTTAGGTTTTTTGACTTCATCAAAACATTCAAGAAGGTAATAGAACATGAAATGTACTTCATCACGTAGTTCATGGACTAACCCTTGGACATTTTGACAATGATAGCAATCATTGTCATGGCTTGGAAATGGTGGTAGTAAGAATGGAGAAGTTTGTGGAGGTAAGTTTGATGAAGACGGTGGAGGTTCCACAAATGATGGAGAATTTTATGGAGGTAAATTTGATTTTTATGGTAAGAATGAAGAAGTTCGTGGAGGTAAGTTTGATGAAGAAGGTGGTGGTTCCACAAGGGATGAAGGTGGCATATGTGTTGGTGGTGGAGGCAAAGAAGTATCAACATCCATATGATCTGGTTGTTGAGGTTGGAAATTCCTCATATTCCAAAATGGATCATTTGAGGGTGAACGAGAGAAAGACACGGGTGCTAGTGAAGTTCCAACACTGAGGTTTTAGAGAGAAGGTTGTTGTGGTACCATTTTCTCAATTGATGAGAATGTTGGCATTGGTGGTGGATGAGAAGGCCCAGGTGGCAAATCTTCTAGAGAGTATAGGTTTGGTGATGAGTGAGGTGTGGTGAAGGAGAGAACTCTAGGTTCTAGAGGTGAGGGGTTTATTGTTTTAGTAGAGATGGGAGTGTTTGGTTTTGAAGGTATGTTGGTGTTTGGCAAAGGTTTTTTTGTGGGAACAAGTCCTTGAGGAGTTGGTTTAATAAGTAGAGTTGGTTGGAGAGGAACTCTAATGTTTGGAGTTTTGTTAGGTGATGACTCGTTTGATGAGACTTCATGGACAACACGAGCAATTTTCCTTGGAAGGCTTTTGGTTGATGAGTTTGCACTAGGTGCTTTTCTCATGGTGAACTGGTAAAAGGTAAGAATTGAAAGAGGAAGTTTTGCTACTGAGTATGAGTGTTTGAATGGTGGTTTGAAAGTACAAACATAAGTAGTTTATAAAGGAAGAAATTAGGCAAGTGAATTAAAGCCTAAACCACTAAAGTTCTTCAAATTGCAATGATTTGCATGCACAAGAGTCAACTACAGTGTTGGTATGTTCTAGGGAGTTATTTAAGACAATGTGGAGTGTTTAGGTTAACTAAGAGGGTTTGAAATGATTATCTCAAGTGATAGTAATCTTTATGTGCAGCCGGTTCCAACAGATCCCTCCCTTGAGGGATCCAACTAGCTTTAAGCTAGGGATCCGGCTATCAGAAGCTACGAAAAAGAAATGATTGGGTTCTAGCAAGGTCTAGTACCTACATATCCTGAGTGATTTGGTCCACTAAGGTGTCTTAAATGGTAGAAGACTTAAATGGCCAAGTATAATGAGTGAGAGTAACCAATGATGACTTTTATGGAGAGCATGGAGTTTTAGAAACAACAATAAGTGATCATGGATGACACTAAGAGTTTTGAGGATGGTAAATGGTTATAGAAACCAGATGGTGATTAAAGAAAAATTTAGAAAATTCCCTAAAAATCACAAGAAATGAAAAACAAGATTTTAGAGAATTTTAAGGTTAAAATGAGTAAAATCAATTTGTTAAAAATGAGAGAAATATCAAACTAGGTGTTTTGAGATTAGAGAAACAATGTGTAAACATTGGAGCGGAAAGATGGTGAGTTTTGAAGCAATGATAAATCAAAAGTACCTTGAATGTGATCCTAAGTCATCCATGAGTGAATGTGGGATCAACTAAGCTTAAAGAAAACCTAAGTGATCCTAATATAGCATGTTCAACTAGTCAAATATGGTCTGGAAGGTTGGAGTGATGCTAAGAGGCATAAAATATGCTTCTGTCTTCCCGGATCCTACGGATCCTTCCCTTGAGGGATCCGGCTAGTTATAGCCAAGGGATCCGGCTTCTAAGACAGATTTCTTAACAGAAGATTTGCAAAAGTAATTCCTCACATCAAATTTTGAAACCAGTGATCTCTACAGCAAGCATATATGTATACAAGTAAAACATAGTAAGTATAGCATGTAAAAGTTAGCATATGAGCATCACATAAGGTTTTGAGCAATTATTGATAAATCGATCAACCAACAACAATTTCATAGACATGATCAAGTTACAATGATAAACCAAAGAAAAGCTTAAAAATTGATTTTAGACAGAAAATCTTTTATTCATAAACTAGCTTCTTTCATTCATTGTTTTCGTTTGATGATCAACAAGTGGGTCGTGGGCGGTTGATGATTTAGGAGTGAAGAAGGAGGCAATGAGGGATGCATTCAGAGGTTCCATCATTTTATTCACAAGTGAATATTGAGGGCTTTAAAATTATGGATGATAGTACATGAAGTGATGATAAAGGCGTGTCAGGAACATCCGATAAGGTATTAGTTTGTTCTTGTTGCCTTGGAGGTTTACAATTCGCCTAGCGAAGAAGTAGGCAAGATTGTATGGTTGTTGGGTTAGAAGACAGTAGATCATGTGAGCACAACATGCGGGGAAGTATCTCACGATTTCCTGTAAGACTCCAAACATTCTCACATAGAACGACTGCAAGAGGTTTTAGTTCATCTCGGAGTTCGCGTGTATGAATTATGTTTGGATTTGGATAGTTGGGACGTTGAGGAATATGCAGAAGATGAGTGATTTATTATGGAGAAGGTATATATGAACAATATGGACTGTTTTCTTCACGATAGTTGAAGAGAGAATCAAGGGACCAATCTTCAGGAAAGCACATTGTCCATAATTTGGAATTCAGAGAATATGAGCAAATTGCTCAAAAGTTAGAACAAACTTTTGGTTTTTGATCCAAAACCATAGTGATAGAGAACGATCTTTGTTACGAACGAGCTTTAGTTGATGAAAGAATTCCAAAACAAACCGCGAACAAATTCTCTCGTTGATGCCGAGAAGACCCCCTAGTCCTATGGTGTGAAATAAAGTTCTGATACCTTCTTGGAAGATTAGAGGTAAGTCAACAACACGTCCTTCATGAAAGAAACGAGTTTCAAGATTACTGAACCCACAAACATGATTGCCAGGAGTGTTTGGTTCAAGAAAGATGTGTGGAATGTAGACATAAGTGAGTTGATGATCGAAGTTATACTCATGAGACATGTTGAGACCTATAGACATGGGACGAATGTTTACATAAGTATGTTAATACATAGTAAAGCTTCGAGAATATGAATGTTTTTGATTGGTGACACTTTTAAGTATTCTTAATCAAAATTTTGGATTATAGCAAAGCGACAAGATAGGATCTCCTAACATTCTTATTATCTTGTTCTATTTTATTAACAATGACACTCCTATATTTTTAATTCACTCTTTTCAACACTTAGTGAAGCTACTTATTATAGCAAGTTTTCATAAAATGATTTTTTTAGGGTGATATTAAAGTGTTGTGTAGGTAAAGGAGAAGGGTGCACGAGTTTCTGTCATTTATTCTTCTGGTTTCACCGGTTCCTTTTGAAAAGGGATCTGGCTAGTTAAGATCCAGGGATCCGGGAGACCTGCAGAGGTGACAGATATTTGTTTTGACGTACTTTCTATTTATATAACTCATAGTTACAAAATAAATGTGTTTTAGCTAGTGTGATTTCTTGAACTAACATTAATGGTTTTAAACACGTCGAGATTTTGAGTGCTCGTTGTGAAAATAAAAATAAAAAATAAAAAAGAAAGCATATTACGAGGAAATGAAATGAAATAACTAAGACATCATTTATATTTCATTTCAATGCTTAAAGCAATACAAAAGATCGGATAGATGATACAAATGTAAATTAACAAAACAAAAAACATGTCTCCATGTGAGAATTTGATCATGGGGTAAACGAGGGCGATGAGCGAGATGACGAGATCACAAGAGCGATGTAGACCATGATGACGAAGTTCTTCCTTGGATTGGATTTCTCGAAATGAGATGATGAAAATGATGAAGTTGTGAGTGTGTGAGAATTTGAAAGTGGAAGATTTGAAAAATGGGATTTGTTGGAGAGGGGGTTTGACGTTCGAAATTTTTATGGGAAAGGAGGAGTTTTTGAGATTTGTGTTTTGCTTTATTTGTGTTTAGAAAGATTAGATTTTTAGAGATTAGGTTTAGACAACACATATTGATATACCTAGGTTTAGACGAACGATGACACGTAAGCACAAAGTTCTCTAAGGACACCACGTATATACCATGTATATCCTATAAATATATTAAGATATTTATATGAGAAGAAAAAAAAACACATAATTTCCAATTAGTGACATGTATAGATCAAGCACACGCATGACAACTAATATTACTTAGAGATAAGTCTTATGAAAGTGATACCTCTATTGCAATTTGAGTGTCCTTTTGAAGAGAGTTATCAATGGACAACTCCAGGTTCTTCGAGATCTACTCGGTAATAGGTTTGGACAATCTTTATAGGGAAACTTATCTTATTACCGGAAAATCTTGATGGCCTGCTTATTTTGGGATCTACTAAACAAAATGACAAGTAAGATTAGTGCATTTTATAATATAGAAATAAAATAAAATGTAAGATAAAATAGATGATAACATCTAACAACATCCAATCAAAAAAAATCTTGAAACATAGTTTTGGTTTAAGATATTTCCTTCTTTGTAGTTTTCAAACATACACGGATTGTATCAAGTTTTTAAAGCACAATATAATCTAAAAAACTTGGTGACGAAGCTCTGATGCAAATTGTGGAAAACTAGAAGGGGGGGTTGAATAGTTTTGCTGATTAAAACTTCGTTTTAAAGTATTTAGATCGACTTATGTCAATCCATTTAGATTGTGTGTTTGATATTGATAGATAGACATATACATAAATAATGCAAAAAGATAAAGAGTAAAGAAACACAAAACCACGACACAAGTATTTATAGTGGTTCGGCTACAAGGACACCTTCCTTGCCATAGCCCAATCCCCGAGTACCCAACTCGAGAGTTTCTAAGCACTACACAACACAAGCTCCTTAATATGGCGGAGAAGCCTTCACAACGTCGCCTACACTATATCCATTACAAGGCTAGACACCGAGTTCTTCCACGAGGTAGAACCAAACCTATCACAACGTCGCCTACACTTTATTCGGTACAAGGCTAGATACCAAGTTCTATTACAAAGGAGAAACTACTACCAACACTAGAACCCAAAGGAGACAAACTCGTTTTTACAACACATTAAAGGATATCAATATCCTTTAACCCAAACTACACAAATATACATCGACGACCCATATTAAATGTACACCTTCGACACTATACACCAATGCCTTCAACTCGACACACTAATGGACGGAGAGAAGAACTATCAACAAGATGCACTTCAGTGGTCTTGATGATGACGAAGCTTAGCAACTCATGACCTTGAGCTTGCACGTCTTCAAGAGGTTGTGATCTCGCCTTTAAGAGGAACCTAGAGAATCACACAAAGAGAAAACTACATAGAATGATCCTTTGGATCTGAGGTTAGAGAGGTTAGAACATAGAGAGAAGATATGTCTAAAAGGGTTAGTGAGAAAGAGAGAAATGGATCACTATTTATAGGCAAACTGCCTACAGTACCTACGGTTCCGGCGGATCCCTTACCCAAGGGATCTGGCTAGTGCAAACTAAGGGATCTGGCTGCTGGGTCAGACTAGTCCGGATTTTGGGTTACAAACCGGGTTATGGGTTATGGACCTTGGGTCATGGACTTTGGATCATGGATACCCAAAAAGTTACATTGTACCTAGTCAATGGGTCATGGATCTCGAGTCATGGGTCATGGATCCTGGATAATATCCAACATGATTTCATGCATGATGTAATGCAATGGATCATGGGTCATGGATCATGATCCATGGGTATGGGTTATGGACTTTGTTTTTTACCCAACAAGATACATTGTACCTAGTCAATGGATCATGGGTCTTGGGTCATGGGTTATGGACTTTGGTTTTTACCCATTATTTACCCATTACAAGTTATACTAAGCACATATACATTTTTATAAAATATAAGTAAACAACATTACTTATAAGTGTTTTATAAAAATAGTTTTGGTTTTATACAACTTATTTAACTAAACATGTTATGATGATTTTATATGTTTAATAAAAGTGTGTTAGTAAACTATTGGCTTAAAGCTTTTACGTATTTTATATATTTCGTTAAAATGATTTTACTTTTGTTATCGACAAAACATTAGAACATAGTAAAATATAAATAAACGTTTTTATGGTTTATTTGTATTAACAGCTTCTTAAAACATATATTTTCCTTGGTCTTTCTATTTTACATTGAAGTTTATTTAAGATATTGAAATGTGGTCTACACTAAACTTTTTCATTCCTTTTGGTTCTTCACTCTCTGACAAAAGCTAGTGTTATAGTATTGTACATTTCATATGATCACAACTCATATCATATTTCGCGACATTGTTATATACAACATTGTGATCATCACTCGCTAAATGCAACCACAACTCATTTGTGATGCTCGCGGTCCATTATTATTGATGCCGTTGTTACTATTATAATCCTCCTTTGAATGCTTCTCTATCGCTTCCACTTATCCTCATAATTGTCCTTAGATGCTCGTACTCGAAACCTATTGTTTACATATGGTATGTATATCGGTATTAAGAGTGGATTGGGATGGTTGTCTCATTTGGTTTTCTGTGTTGAATGTTAAGGACCCGAAGAGATGATAAAGATCAAGAAGCTCAGATAACACTTAAACAAACCATGTCTGTGATATTGTGTGAGAAACAATATTTTGACTAAGTGTGTGAACTTATGAAAGTTATGTATGATGCCTTATATTTATAAAAAGGGCATGTAGGGTTTAGAGATAAACCCTTAATGGATGATCAACAGCCGTGGGGAGGCAACGCGTTGATCATATGAGCAGACAAAGAGGACATGTTGTCTCTTCTCATTGTCTCGTACAAGATGGTGCTTGTCGTGCGTCCTTACTATCACATGTCAGATTGTAAATCTTATCCGTTAGTGACAGTTAAGGAGCGACGGTCTTATAAGTTCAACATAGCCTGATGAGTTTCGTCAAGCCAAGTATGGCCTGGGATTATAGTTGAGCCCTTATCAAGTGTTTATTGTTTGGCCTTGGTAATGGGCTTGATTCGTGCGTATATTTAGTGGGCTTGGGCCACTAGTATTACTACGCTATCAAGTCCCCTCAGTCTAGTATTATATCATGTATAAGTGATATGATGTTGGACTAATACATGAGTCCTTCTGGTTCATGCCACGCTACCATGTTTCCTTCTCAGGTTAAGTGTTTCTAGGCTATGTTACGTTTGTTTTGTATTAATGATTGGGTACATGCTATTTTTCCTCGATCAGGGTTTTTGAGATGTTTTGAGAAAGATGGGTATTTAATGCTTACATGGGAAGTGTTTTAGTGAACATCCTGACTAGGTGCTCTTCCTCAATGGGTTCTTGAGTTAGGTATAGTGCAAGGTAGATGCTATTTTGAGGGGGGCTAGGTAATGGTGTCAGGGTGTCTCTGTAAACCGGGACCATGGTTATGATAACATGAAGGTTGCTACTATGTGGTGGTGTGCCCTAACTGTTGGGTATAGGGATATGCGGGACAACATAAGTAGGTGGGTATGCGTTTACTTGAGAACTAGCCAACCTTCTTTCTTCTACAAGTTGTGTTAGGATCGTTTCTATGGTTGATATGGTGAATCGGGAGGTCTTGGAAGATGCAAGAACACTATCTTCAAGTTAGAGAGAGAAAGTATAGAGAGAAGGGACAAACTATGTGTGTTTTATTGATAAAGGATGAAATTACACTAAAGAGTCTCACCCTCCTAGGAAAGTCTATGAGGGTATTTATAGCCTAACACATACAACTATTAAAATATGACATAACAAGCCCATGTGTTTAAGCTAACAAAGATAGAAAATGTAATCCCGTCAATGCCGTTCCATTTACGAGTTAGGAGCGATTCCAACAATCTTCCCCCAATGGGACGACATACGGGATTACTTACAACATTTCCTACAAGTATAAAAAACAAATAAAGAAAGGTCTTCATAAGCTCTTCAAATGCTAAGGATAATGAAAGTTTACGCTCTTTGTCTTCTTCTTGTACGTAGACTTGAGAACCGTTTTCTTCACTTGTAGGCAAATGATGTAATATGCATGAATTGGATTAACTTCCCCCCAAATCATGCTGCATGTCTTTAGCAGCTTCTCCGTACACTTCTTTTTGGCGAAGTTTTTGAATCAGCTTCCCCCCAAACTGACAACCGTCTTCAGCAAATTCGAAACTTTGATGTAGTAGACATTTCTTCTAACTTTTGAAGTTTTCAGTACGCAGCGGAATTTGTAGATGAGCCTAAACTACACAAGGTAAATCTGACGTATTGCGGAAAATCCGTTCGGGGGTAACATGCAAGAAATCAACAAGATCTTCTCACGTATGTAGATGCTTCACACCAAAAAATCCGCGAAAGACGAAATGAAACGACTCCCGCCTGAATGTTGCGGTCTATCGGAATAATAGTTACTTGTGAATATGCAATTACTCGATAAAAATGACCGTGTGTGAGGCATCATAACATCATATTTAGGTAACTTTACACACGATAACTCTGTGAAAGTGAGACGATAACACCAACTTGAGAAATCTGAACCACAGATCGTCTCATTTATTCCCCCTGATTGAAGAAATTCATGAAAGGAGAGGGTTTTCGCAAAAGTCGTCAAAGAAACAGGACCCCGTACAATACTCTTCCCCCCGATGTTTTTAATGAATCAGAATCATACACCACGTATGTTGATGATGAATTGGAGACAGTGAAACCATGTATGTCCAATTAAGCGAACAATTGTGAAGTACCATAAATATCTCGTGAGAATCAACTGCTGATAAGACTTCTCTGCTCGTTTATACTCTTCTCAGCTAACTCTTTTACCAACCTCATTATCATTCTGATGGCTCTTTGTAGTGACTACTGATGGAGAAAACCCAATATGACGAACTTGAGATAGAAGTAAAATAACCCGAACTTGTGACTTTAACTTGCACTATTTTCAGACGAAGAACCCTTTTCCTTACCGGGTTGATTAACCGGATCGAAAAGGGGTAAACTTAATGTTTCTCGAATTATCCACAGCTTTTTGTGACACTTGAGCACAACAACGTAACTCCTTAAAAGTGATAGTTATACGTTGTGAGCACAACAACGTAATTCCTTATATCAGGTATAACTAGACAACTCAAGTCTTTGTCATTCGAAACGGTTAAAGGCTCGAACAAGGATCTCGAAGAATCATGCATCCAACCAACCCTGATATGTTCAAGATACTAAGTACACGTACCCGTGAAATCTCACTTCAACCTCAAATAAATAATAGTGAATTCACGCTGTAATCACATCTTGCGGTTAAACGCCCAAAAATAGCCTTCATTAATGGTTAAAATGAATTTGATAATGGTGTTCCCGATCTTGTCAAAACTGTATCTCCGTGAAAATTTGTAATACCAAAATACCACTCCTCTTGCCAAAAGTTGTACCAAAATAATTAACCCTTTGTATCTAAGAAAATACATTTGGATAGTTAAAGATTCAGACCAGGTGTAAATTATTTGGAGTCACTAAGCAGGCCAGTTCAATAGGCTATTTAAACATCACCAAGCCCAAAAATTGATCACAAATGAAATATCCAACAACACCCCATATTCATTTAATCCATAGGCCCAATTGTTTAAACGGATTGAGTAGCCTAAGAAAATTAACCAAATGACCATCCTCATTGACCTAAATGTTCAGTATAAAGGATTAGCAACACATTAACCCTACTCATTTGACAAACCCTAATCTCATACATATCACCAGTCTCCACCCCCATTCTTCTTTCCTAACTCACCAAACACATCACACACCTCTTTCATCATCAAACATCTTAATTCGAATCATGCAAAACCATTCCCTAATCAATCATCAAAGGTTTACACCAACTCATAAAGGATTAGAAAAGATCATGTTTTCAAGATCCTAGACGGGTCTAAGGTAGGTTCAAATTGTTCATTTCGTTTTATATTTGTTACTTGAACGAATTTAAAGAAAGAATATGACTTTATAGTTATACTTCTTCTCTTTAGTATTCGGATAGTATTCAAAAGAGATCTATGAAGAGAGTAGTTCAAACACACAAGATCTTCAAGGATCTATATTTGAACGATTCTGAGATCCAATTTTGTTGTCGATTGAATGAGTTTAAAGGTCCATGATGATGTTTCTTGTGAGTGATTGATCTTGAATCGGTCATACATTAATTGTAAAACAAGATGAAAAACATCTGAGATTTTAGTAATCAATTCTGATGATGGAGAATGAAATGGAGATAGGATAGTGATATGTTGGTTGAAAAAAATTTGTGAAAAGAAGTAGGTTTAGTTGGTTGAAGTTTTTGTTTGAATCTGCTTCAGTCGTGTTGTAATAATTTTCATTTTGGTTTGTAACCCACTTTTGTTAATTGACTGATGATGAAAAGTAAACTGAAGTCACTTGATTATATATGGTATTTGGTTTGGTCAAATAGTCGAGTCCCTTCTTCATCTAATCTTCAGATCTTACGCGTAACTTTGAAGGGTCTTTATGCGTAAACAAGAAAGGTTTAGGCGTAATAATTCTTACGCGTAATACTTTACGCGTAGGGTTCTTAGGCGTAAACCAAAAAGTTATACGTAAAAGTCTTAGGCGTAAACCTGTTTACTTGTAAGGTTATACGTAAGCCAAGATAGGCGTAAAGAGGGTCCTTACGAGTAACTTTCCAAGTTACTCGTAACACATTTGAAGATCCTTAGGCGTAAAAAACAAGGGTTTTGACCCTCTTTGACTTTTTCCGGCATTCTTTTTCCGACCAAATATTCCGACCAGATTAATATAACCCAGAAAAAAACTGCATAAGAGTGCTCTTTTTACCATTTGATCAAGAATCTTGACTAGATGATGATCACCAAATATTCACGAGATGGACAAAAGAAAAACGTGACAAAACTTTTAACAGTTTGAGACAAACCATTAAAAGATGAGACATGATATTTCTTGACCAAAATAGATATCATATAAAAACTTGTAGAACAAATCTGTTTAGACCCAAAAAAATGATGAAAGTTTAAAAATTTGTGAGAAGAACAGATTTTAACACAAGATTTTTGACAAGAAAAAACATCACAAAATCAACCATAACTAAAAACCGACCTTGCTCTTGATACCAATGTTAGGATCGTTTCTATGGTTGATATGGTGAATCGGGAGGTCTTCAAGATGGAAGAACACCATCTTCAAGTTAGAGAGAGAAAGTATAGAGAGAAGGGAGAAACTATGTGTGTTTTATTGATAAAGGATGAAATTACACTAAAGAGTCTCACCCTCCTAGGAAAGTCTAGGAGGGTATTTATAGCCTAACACATACAACTATTACAATATGACATAACAAGCCCATGTGTTTAAGCTAACAAAGATAGAAAATGTAATCCTGTCAATGTCGTTCCATTTACGAGTTAGGAGTGATTCCAACAAGTTGTTCCAGGTTAGCCAACACGACTGGCGTGCCCTGAATGTATTGCAGCTTTTCCACTTGTTGTACCCTAGCACCCTAACTGTTGTTTGACACCGGTTTTGTAAAGTCAATCACCCGAGACTATACCCTAGGACCCTTTGAGATACCCTGACCTTTGCTTTCTTGAATTGGTCTGAATTGTGAAGTCAACTTGAGAACTTGGTGTTCCTCATGGGACCGTGTGGGTCCCTCTTAAAAGTGTGTTGTATGCAAGCTGATATGATCGTTTGTTGCATGCATCTCCCCTGGTGGTCCTCTTGTAAGGTTTCTAGCTAGCTGGTGAACCTCATTTCTAGCTGGCTGGGTGAGGTCATCCACATGGACAGGTCCGAGGTGGTCGTTGGTTAACTCTTAAATTTGAGTGGGTTGTTCACCAGACATGTTGGTCAAGAAACTTGTGTAAGAAGGAAAATTTTTTAGAGTTTTTAAGTGAGAAATAAGTGAAAATTTGCGAAAATTTGTGGTTATTTCGTGTCATGTCCTCACAGATGGAGCCATGTTTACGTATTGTATGTAAATCGGTATTAAGATCGGATTGGGATTGTTGTGTTGTGTGGTTTCCCATGTTGAACGGTAAGGACCCGAAGAGATGATAAAGATCAAGAAGCACGGGTAATGTAACACCTCAAAATTTGCAGGTTTGATTAGAAATATATTATATTGCTTTTGGAATATTATAAAAGTCTTTCCGTTAGTTTTTATAAGAAATAAGGACTTCCACTGCAAATAGTTAACATAAAAAGACTAATGGTGCAAAATATTTAACGACAGAAACTAACGGTGCAAAATACCGATTTCATCTCCATTATACACGTGTATGTATGTTTTATGGAGGAAAAAATAGCTAATATCTAATAAACATGAGAAGATCATTAAATTGTGATTTATTATGAATTTTTGGTGTTTCCATGCTAGCTAACTTGGTACTACAAGTCTTCTTAACATGTTCCAATCAAAGTGAGTTTTTAATTTAAGTTATAATCTCATGTTTATGTTAATAACGAGGTTTTGGGCCCGCGCGTTGCCACGGAGTGTTTGTACACGATAGTATTGTAGGCATCGGATTCTTTAAAACGTTAATATATTTTAAAAATAAGTCTTTAAAGGTGTCAATCTTGTTGGTAAATGGGTAAAGAGTTAGAAATTTCTATCAATGTAGTACTAGAAAATAAGCAGTTACTAATAAAAGTGATAAGGATTTAAAAGGTACACTTTTGGGTGGTCATTTAAGCCCTTAATTGATCACTTTTGTATCCGTTACTACTTAATTTCGTTCCTTTTCACTTTTTAGGTCTCTTGAAGGCAAATTGCTGGAATGACACTTATTCGGACAAAAAGGCGCGAATATACGAAGAAAATGGCCAAAGTCAAGAATCGAAACACTCAAGCTGCTGGAATTGAAGGGGACGGCGTCACTGATTAAATGCGACGCCGTCGCAAGACATCTTGAGACGACTCAAAGAGCAAATTGCTAATTTACAAGTAACGGCATCAGGTTTAAAAGAGTAGGGCGTCGCAACTCAGACGGCCTAGATTTGGATCCAGACGGCGTCAGAGATTGAAGCCGACGGCGTCACGAGCATAAGGTGACGCCGTCACAGAGTTGACGTGGCCAAGACGAAACCCTAATGGCGGCGACCCGACGGCGTCACAATAGAGTGACGCCGTCGCATTTTGTAACACTATATATAGAATCCGAATTTTTCAGTTATAGAGAGGTAGTTTTGTGGAGTAAAAAGCTAAACCGAACCAAGGATGTCTTGGGCAGTATCTTAGGGTTCCATACCCTATTTTACAACAAGATAAGTGTTTTACTTCATTGATTTAATCGTGTCTTCAATTGTTTGTGTATATGCTTGCATGTTCTCCATGTCCGGCTAATTTACTTGTGTGTTTGCTTAGATATATGAAACCTAGTTATTGAATATTGATTGGTTGTCTCTTATCTTAATTGTGATTGACCTAGTATTGCGATAGGTCATTCGTTGTGTTATTAATGCTTGATCAGTCTTTGTTGAACCTTAGCTTATAGTTACTAGTGGAATTGTAGGCTAAATATCTAAAGATAACCTTAGTGTTAAGTTTATGAATCCTAGAGATTTCGTAGTCATTAACCTTAGGTAGCTTCAAAGAGTTAGGGATAAACGCATACCCTACGACCTTAGAAGCACAA
Source organism: Chrysanthemum seticuspe (assembly GCA_019973895.1). NCBI lineage: Eukaryota > Viridiplantae > Streptophyta > Magnoliopsida > Asterales > Asteraceae > Chrysanthemum > Chrysanthemum seticuspe. The sequence continues at coordinate 97,488,831 of BPTQ01000002.1, forward strand.
CGCGTTAAGAATAAGGACGTGACAATTCAACCATCAATAGGAGATAACTAGGGAGTAATAACATCTAAGTAAATACATTTTTAATCATCATAAGAGCACACAACAATAGACATAGACTACCCCTTAGCTTAGTTAATTAGAATAGATAATAGTAGAGTAATCGGTAGAAATACCAACCCCCAAATCCAAACCCTGAGATTCGTACCTTTCCATTTCCTAAAAAAAACATAAAAAAGATAAAAAAAAATAATCTTCCTCAACCCCAACCTTAGCGTAGTAATTTCTCACTAGCATTCCTATTCCCCTAGAGAACGATATCAATTCCCTACACTACAATGATTAGGTTCACTGCCTAGGGTGTTGAAAAACTTGATCGACGAAAAGGAAGTTTCTTTGACCCCGAACGCGCGTTGTACGCGTATCAAGTTTTTGGCGCCGCTGCCGGAGAATAGAATAGTTAGTTAGACTTCCACGTCGTTTAGGTTCCCTTTGTTAGGAATTAGAAATTCCATGTTAAAGTGTCGGTCACCCCAATTATAGTCTAGCATATGTTAGCTCGTAGATTTGTAGTTATTTACGTTATGTAGTAGTTAACTAGTTAATTTGTAGCGTAGAATAGTGTAGTGCAACACCATGGAGGAAGGACGGGTCTTTACCCACTGTATGCCTGATCCACAGTCCGACAGGAGGACGGTATGTTTGTAACTATAAATACCCTTTCTATCCATGGAAGGGGTGGTGCTTCTCATTCAATCTAACATTTCCTTTGTGTAAACCTCTAGCAAGAACACCCTCTCTCTCTACTTTCTCTCTCTAAAATGGTAAACATGTATTTTGATCATCCAAGACCACCCGAATCATCAAACACAATAAATATATCGATCCTACAATTGGTACCAGAGCCAAGGTTGTTGTGTCTTCATGATTTTTTGTGGTTTTGATACTTATTTGATACTTATATGAAACTGGTTTTGATATTGATGTGGTCGGAATATGTTTTATGGGTAAACAGTTCTTTAAAATGTTTTGGTATTATCTTTTGGTCCATCAATGTCTACAAAACCTATCTCTTCTCATGTCATGTCCAAGTCAATATATCTGTTATGCTTTTTGTACCAAAAGTGTAGTCTAAAGTTGGTCATTTGGTCAGTTTTTTTAACAGTCAAAATGGGTCAAAGAAGCATATTTTATGCATTTTCTGGGTTTATCATGAATATGGTCGGAAAACTCGCCGGAATTTCATATTAGCGACTTGGCCTCATGTTTGTCCAGATTCACTGGTTTTCTGTAGCGACTTGGTTATTCATTGACTTTCTTGAAAGTCAATAGCGATTTATGTATAAAGCTAAGTAGCGACTTGATACTGAAAATGACCTAGCGACTTATATTGATAAGTTAGCGACTTGAAAGATGAAGAAGTTAGCGAATTAACTCATGACCCTAGCGACTTGTGTTTTGAAAGAATAGCGACTTGTTTTGACATAACGCTAGCGACTTGACTAATCCGCTTTGACTATTGAGTCTAGCGACTTATGTGATGAGATGAAAAAGAGTTTAACCACTGACCAACACCAATGACCAAGACCACATTACAAATGTCAAACAACATCACGACCTCAGGTTAAACACCATCATCAGTCCTTGTACATTGACACAACCAATTATCCATACCTAACATCCAAACCAAAACCATCATACTCAATGAGGAAGATCATCAGTCAACATTATCATAATGAAAAAGGTGTACGAATCCAAACCAAAACCTTTCTTGACTCAACAATGAACCTACTTAACAATAATAGATCTCACAATGGTTTTCGTGACACTTCAATTGAATCAAATCTAACCTTTTAGGTTATTATCACGAAAATTTATATCTTCACTGATCCGGGTTTTGTTTGAAGTCTTTACTTCATTTAATTATACGAGATATGAAACGTTTTTAACAACTTTGTTAACACGTTTTTCATTTGCTCGTGGTATTACTCTTAAACAAAAAGAATCAAAGTAAAACCTACCTGTGTATGTCCGTCTCTTGCCATCCCTGTGGCCTCGTCATGAGCCTCATGCCATCCCTGTGGCGAGGTCATCATTTGGTACTAATAATCAACGATCTCATGAAAGGGAGCAGGAGGTTAATTGGTGTTATAAGAAGATGATTAAGTTGTTAGAAGATCTTTTATTGCTGCGTGAGAAAGTAGGGGATAACTGAAGAGTGATTTGGGTTTGGAAGAGAGATTTTGTTTACGTGAAGTAGAGATATCAGGACATGGAGGCTGATTTGATTGTGAGAAAATGAAGTGTATTTTGTTTCTCAGATTCAGCTTGAGTGAAACTGATAATGTGGGGGCGTACAAGTGAGATTAGGTTTAGGGTTAATGTGTGTTGTTATGTGCTTTATATATCCGCATTTTTAGGTGAAGTTTTGGATTGAGTATCACTTGTACATGGACCTACGTTTGATTATTCTAATGGGCCGAGAGTTATCAAGATTTATGTGGATCATGGGTTTGATAATTCGTAGGCCTTTCACCATCTTGGATTGACGGTTTGGTTATTGGACTGCTACATGGGTCGGATTCTTTTCTTTGGGCTAAAGTGAATTAATAAAATCTGTTATCCGAATATTTAGTATAAAAATTTAGGATACAAATTTTATTTATTTCTTATAAGAATAGTATTTTTGTCATGATAATATTTCACGGAGGATACTGATTCACAGCTTGTGCTTAATTTTTGAGAAAAGAAATTTATCATAACGGGTGTATAAGTGATTGGATTTGAATGACGGTCAGATGGGCTTCTTAATATGAGATCGGATTTATGTGATTTAATGATGAGATTGGTTGATGAGATTTATTGATATGATTTGGAGTGATGATGAGATTTGATGTGCTATGTGGCTTGATAGTTTGGTTTATGCATTTTCACGGAGTATATTTTGTCACGACTTGAATTAATTGAACAAATTCGACTACGGGGTTGTTGGGACGGTATTTCTTATTTGAATTTGAAGAGAGGTTTTTCCGGGCACGTTTACTTATTTTCGTCTTCTTTCTTTCTACCCGTTCGCGAAGATGACTTGTTTGGGCGTTTATAGAGGGTGATAAAGACTTGGCTATTTAGTTGCGTTTGTGATTCTTTCTCACTTAACCCACAACGTAGCTATCACTTCAGTGTCTCACTCAGTTGAGAATGTCAAGAGGTTTTGTACATTGGGTACACCGTTTCTTGTTCACGAGGATTAGTACATGTTTAAGTAACAAATCTGGGGAGTTTTACTTCATGATCAAGTTTGGCATATCGGGTTTAATTCTCCATGTGGTCACTACAATAGCCGACATAATGCTTGAATGATGTGTTTACCAATGTATTGATTGGATGGTTGCTGATGGTTGATGATGTTGGATTTTGAACAATTGATGAACTGCTGCATGTTCCCCTAAAAACAGATATTCACCGAAACCAAAGTTGTCATAACACATTCAAGCTGACATTGTTTACGGTTTTGTCTTGAGTTTGTAAAATCCCGCGAAAGAACCTATTTCTCGGTTTAAATCATAGACTTGTAAAATCCCGTAACAATGGAAACATCCTGGTAATTGTAAAATGCATTTCCGGTTCTATCTTACGGTTTATTCTTGGTTTTGTAAAATCCCGCGAAAGAAACTATTTCTCGGTTTAAACCATAGAATTGTAAAATCCCGTATTGATGGAACCATCCTGGACAAAGGAAAGTGTATTTCGGGATCTTATCTGATGCTGGTGCTACGGTTTCTGTTTTGAAGAAGGGATAAAAGGGTGTACTTCATGAATTGGGTGTGTGTTTGGGTTGTCTTCATGGCAGTTTGGTTATTACATGGTTTTACGGGGTTACGTGCTTTTAACCATGGTCGGGATGAAAACCATTATCATAGGTCACTTTAAACGTCAAAGGAGGCTAGAATTGAGCCTTGAACCAGAAGATGTGACAACGGCGTTAATTCAGTATAATTTATTTAAGGTTGAAGTGAATTATCATGGGCGAGTGTACTTAGTATCTGAAGTTATCGGGGATGGTTGGATGAAGATTCTTCATGATCCTTGTTCGTTGCTTATTATCAAAAACGAAGACCTGGAAATCTAGTTATTGTTGGGTGTCTTTTACCTTTTCTTTTACCACTTGGGGGAATTGGGCTCATACCACTACAAAATAACTATCACTTTAAGGAGTTACGTTGTAGTGCTCAGTGTCACATTCAATTCAAGAGGTAATGTACGTCTTATACTTGATGGTTGGTTGGTTGAAGAGTATAGAGTACATAGAGAGTACTTAGAGATGCTAATGGAAATCTGCACCGCTCTTTGTTACAAATGTGCAAGTTTAAGTCATGAGTTCGGGGTAGTTTACTTCAGGGTCAAATTTATTATATCGGGTTTTCTCCATCAGCTGTCACTACAAAGAGCCTACTGAATGATAATGGGGTGGATTACATGTTTTGCCAAGAGATTGAAAAGAGAGAGATTATGACGTATGAACACAACAGTTCATGCCTCGTTCGCTAAAGAAAAGAAAGGTGTACGTGTCAGTGCGCTTTATCTTCTGAAGAAGAGAAATCTTCTTATTATGACCATTCTCATCAACATGCTTCATACTTTTTCCATGCGCTTCAGTCATCAAGTGAACCGGGCTACTGTTGATTGTTTTATGATTCCACTTTCTCAACTATAATGACGATGGTGACATCCTGTGCTAATTTTGCGGGGGAGAAGTGTGAATAGACTACATTTGGATGATGTTCACTTGTTTAATCAAGAATGGTAACTTCGTCTGCAATTCTTGAGGGGGAGAAGAAGTATGATAATTCTGCATGGTTGATTGTTATATGAGAATAAATGGTCAAACGGCTCCAAACTCATGTAAGAATCGAGCTTCTTCTTATCGGGTCATCTTTACATGAAGTTTCTTCTAAGAGTCGTTGGTTGACATCTTCACTCGGATTGATGAGTTTATTGACAAAGTGCTTCCAGTTAATGCTTCACGTGCACATCAACATGATGATTCCGAACAACCTTCTGTTCTTGTTTGATGTGATTGTTTGCTTGGTGTTACCATTTTTTGTGTTCGTTGCGGCCTGATTGCTGATTTCCTTGATGAACATCTTTCTGTTCTTGTTTGATTGGGAGGGATTTTAGTTAAGGGGATTTGCAAGATGTAAGTTGATTGGGATGCTTTTTGGTGATGTTCTTGTTTTTGGTGAGTTGAAGATGTTAACTATCTATTCCCCAACTGGACAATCTTGAAGAAGGTCGAGTCTACAGTCTATTCTACACTTTCTGCTGCGTGTTGGAAGACTACAGACGAGTTGCATTTAACAATCTAAAGACTTCTTCTTAATCTGGGCATTTATTTAAAGATTGTCGTTTTAGGGGAGAGCACTAATTGGGGGAGGGTGAAATGTCGAATTTAATCCCCAATTAGACTTGCTCACATTCCGCTTCAGCAAATTGATTCTCACAAAGACTTCAAGCGTTCTTCTCAACAGATTTCTAGTATTTGGGCTTATAATGTATTGCTGATTCTGAAGTGTCAAAACCAGCAAGGGGGAAGGAGACACATATCTAAACGCGAGAAAAATTGATGAACTTAATACTTCTAAGTAATTGAAGATATCCCGGAAAGACAAATGTTATTACAGCAGAGAAACTCAAGGTTTGACTCATGGCGAGTAAACTTGATGAACTTAATTCTTCTAAGTGATTGAAGATATCTCGGGAAAACATATGTCATGACCGCAGAGAAACTCAAGGTTTACTCATCAAGGCGTTTAGTGTTCTTATTCCAACTACGTGGGGGAAGAGATGTAAGAGTTAGTTTCTGATGATAAAAAGAGGTACACAAGTGTGTGATGATTTTGATGTTGTCACAATCATCAGGGGAGAGAGATTGTGTACATTGGGGACGCTCAGCTGTTTCACTTGAGTACTTAATCAGTGATTCAGAGATATAATCACTTATTCCAGAGTTGAAATCCGCAGAGATAGTCCTCCGCAGAGATAATCAGTGATTCGGCCTGCTTCTTCAATGTTATCGGTTATTCTCTCTTTGGGCATTCGGGTACTTCGGGGTCTTGAGCTTCATGCACTGTCTTCAGGGGAGAGAAAAGTATACGTCGGGGTTATTCTTTGGCTATTGGACTTAATCTGCTACTTCGATGGTATAAGTTTCTTTGTCTTTGGGTATATGTGTATTCGGGTTCGTGAGCTCTAGTCTAAGAGATTGACTGCATCAATTCAACTACTCGGGGGAATTGTTCTCTTGACACCTTTTGGAATGGATCGCTTCGGACGTCAGTAGAAAAGAAATTTGAGAAGATTGTTTTATGTGTGGGATGATACGTTGTTGTTGTTCTATTAGATGATATAACCTCGAATGAAGAATCATGGTGATTATTCTTAAAAAGAGCAGCAAGATCGATGATAATGGTGTGCGTCTTTGTGCACCTGGCTAATGGAAGCTTGAAAGAAAGCTTTGAATCTGCTTAGCTAAAGGATTTTCGGTTTGGGGGGAAGCTGCCAAAGTCTCTCTTTCTCAAAGGCTCATGTTCTATCTTCTATTCTGGAGCCTCGGAAGCTTTGGTGGTGGAAGTTTAAGAGATGACGAATTCTATCTTCTACGACGTGCTGCTCGATATCCTTATCTCGGTACTCGTATCATCATCTTCTTATATTATATCATCTACTCTATCTTTGTATATATTTATCAGAAAACAAAATACAAAAATATAAAACCAACAAAAAGAAAATAGAAAAATATAAAACCAACAAAACAAAATAGAAAAATATAAAATCTTCAAAAACCCATAAAAATCAGAAAATTTCAAAAACACCAAAAATATGTTTTCTCATGACATGTCTTCTGGTATCGATAACATCTACGGTCTTAGAAATGTCATTCAATAATGGCACGGGACTTTAGATGAAGTTCGAGCAGGAGGTGTAAATATTCTTTTTCAAAACATGTCTAGTAATATGGCTTGCAGTTACTTCAGACTATAACCCGTGCTTAAAACCATGGTTTGCTATTATTTCAGATAGCAACCCGCTCTTCAAAGAAAGGAAAGTGTTGCGCTAAACAAATTTTCTAAAAATTTCGTGCACTTATCCTAAAACAAAATGAGGAAAGTATGTCGAAGGACTGCTGTTCCTACACAAATGTTTTTCCGTCTATAATTCTTCAGAAAAATATTTGTTGTATTTCAAAATGGTGGTAAAATGAGTTGCTTGAAAAATCAATCAGGATCAGAGTTTTCGTATTAATTCGCAAAAACTCAATCGATGACTTCAGCACTTTTAAAAACTTTTCAAGAAAAAGAGTCATTGATTGAGGGGAAGAATATTTTTCAAATTTATATCATCTAACGGACTTTCTTAATTATCCTACGTGTTTATTTGAAAAAATATAATTGCCTATGTTGAAGGACTAGGTTTCTAGGATATGATTGTTAGGTTTAGATGATTAAAGTTTGATGAACACATAATTCCCATGCTTTATATGATCTGATTGACATGTTGAATTGACTTTTATTAGTCGATTGTTGTTTGGGTGATGTCGACCACCATATATTTGTATGTGTGTTCACTAACGTATGCAGGTATATTGGTATAAAAGAATGTTCCCGATCCGGATCCCACAATTGAAGATGATTGGATGCCGAAAGAAAAGGGTAACTATATCTTGGGTTGACAAATGAAGAAACGAAGCTTAATTGGACTTCTATGGAGAGTTGGCATAAATGCAACGTAAGAGGTCTCACTGCATCAGCAGATGGTTTTCTTCTAAGTGATTGAAGAAAAGGAGCTTAATTTGACCTCAGTTGGCATTCAAAATGCAACGTAAAAGGAAGTCTCACTGCATCAGTAGATGGTTTTTCTTCCAAACCCTACAGCAACAAAAATGGAAGCTTCTCATCCACCAAACGTATCTTTGTGCAGGGATAATAGTGATGATACCATTTTTCTAAAACTTTGTATAATATTGTTTTTGCAAATGGAAAAATATTGGTTTGAAAATAAATTGGACTAAATTTTGAAAATCACCGGACTTCTTTTTATCAAAACCTAAGTCACTCAATTATCGACTTCGGTCATCGATTGAGGGGGAGAGTGATTTAAAATAAAATATTTTCAAACGATATTTCTTCATAAAAGGTCCGTATGTACAACAATTAGTGGTGATCTAAAGATTTAATGTTATGTCATGGTATGATTTTCTTTAATACTCAAAGATCTTACAAAATGAAATTTTTTCTGTTCTTGTTCGATTGTGAAATTGTTTTATTTTACTTAAAGGTCTCTTAAAACAATCATACCTGACACTAACAATCTTTAATGTCTAAATCTGTTCCTATCTGTCATCTTTCAAAATTAAATCTTGCCACGTCTTTCCCCTAAAATTTTCTAAATAATTTAAATCTTTTGGGATTACAAATCTCAAATGGTTTGAAATTTTTGATCGGGGGAGAGATCGTGATTTAAATCTCAAATCTGTTTAAATGGAATTGGTTTTAGTCCTTTAAAGGCACTCCTGCCTCCATGTGCCAAATGACTTCATACAATGCACATGTTGAGGAGGAGGATTTATCCAAAAACAAGATGAGTTTTTAAATCAGGCACATTTTCTCCCATGTTTTTCTAAATCTTATTAAATCACTTGGGATCCAAAATCTCAATGGGTTTGATATTTTTGATCGGGGGAGAATTTGTGATTTAATATGAAACTTGATAAATGATGATTGATTTGATTCAAAGTGCAAGTTCTCTCTAATATGTGCTAAACTCTTTCGGTTATCGATGCACATATTGAGGGGGAGCAAATGGTTTCTTAAATGGCTTGTGTGATCGTAATTGTGCTTCAAAAGAACTCTTTCCTCTATGTGATAAAATGATTTCAAATATCCTATGCACATATTGAGGGAGAGAATTTACCAAAGAAAATCAAAAGGCTTTTTCTAATGAAATTGTGATCAAGAAATTATTTCAAAGAAATTATTTCAAAGAACTCTTGCCTCCATGCGCTAAACAATTTCTAAATCTTATGCACATGTTGAGGGGGAGGTTTTCTAAATGATCAAAACTATTAAGGTACAAAATGCTTTGATCTCGTATCACAAGTACCTTGATTGTTTTTCCAAATGATTTTTCAATTGGTTTCAAGGAAGAATGAACTGTACCAAAAGACCGACCATTTTACTTTATGTATGGAGTTATAAGGATGGTGAGGTTAGGTATTAGTTCCCACGATCCGCCAGAACCGGAGGGATCTACCTAGGGACAATCCACTAGATAGTGTAGAGTCCTTAGGTATATTGAAAAAAAGGAGAAAAATGAGAAATGGGAAGAGTGCGGACTGAGACTGAGCTAGTACTGGAATAAACTCAACAAGGTTCTAGTAATGAAGTCTCGGTAAGCACTGAAGGGGTTGAAGAATGAAAAAGAATTGAATGTAAAAAGGGTGAAAAGAAATATCCCTCCAACAATTCAACCTTAGGGCAGTAACCGGGTTCAATACATTTGCTACTGGTGGTTACCAAGGTAACACTGGTATTGAAGACAAGACGTCATGGACCCAGTGACGCACTGCACTAAACTTCCCAAACTACTCAAGTTCCTCTTAAAAGGGCTTGTTTCATTCTCACGGGGAACCGGCATTATCTATCGACTTTCTCTTAGAGATTGTTGATATTGAAGAAGGTGACCCCCTCCCTAGTCTCCGGCATAGGAACCAAATGTGCACAATTGAGTCTAGAGCCAAGAGATCATCCACAATATCTCGTTAGGACACTAAATTAACGAATACTTGCTGTTTCTCACAATGTGGAAAGTAAGAATATATTAAGAGTCCTACGCATTATCCTTGTGGTATTGCCAGAACATCTGAGTGATATGTAAAAATATTCACAATGAAGATGGAAATCCTTCTAGAGCCAACATCAAACAAGCTCTTGGTGGGTAACATGTGAGATCTTCTCGTAAGATCAAACTTGTGACAACTGGATAGAAACGATGGGGAGATTCAATCTTGAATCAACCTTGGTCCAGGAATGGAATTGACGAATACTTTTGGAAAAACCGTTCGATGTGCAAACCTTCTTTTCTCTAGCACGTCGAATGTGTATTCATTTCAAATTCAAAAAGTATCTCTGATTGAAAAATACTTTTAGAAAAACCGTTCGATGTGCGAATCTCTTCTTTTCGCTAGCACGTCGAATGTGTACTCATTCTCTAATACAAAAAGTATTTTGATTGAAAATTGATCTTTCTCATAAAACCTTCGTCGTATTGCAAAACTCTTTCTTCAAGCAATACGCGATTGTTTTTTCAAATCATTTTTCATCAATCAGTGAATCTCAATTTGCTGGTTCACTCACTCCGTGTTGTCTTCTTTGAGACGTTCCGGTTTGAGAACAGCTAGAACAGCTGCGAAACCCTGTCAAGGAGATTCTTAGGAATCCTACCTGATTACAGGCAGTACTTGTACTGATCAACGGGGAACCGTGGGCCGTGTACCTCAATTCAGCAAAAGTGATCAAAGACACTTTCGTGTGTTTTATTGCTAACTGTTGTTTGCAGGTACAATTGGACGGTTGCAGCTGATCAGAATTGAGGAGTCAATCCAAAGCCGCATGCTCACAGCATCCACACTTAATTAAAGAAATCATGACTGGTGCATATCTACATAACCTGGCTCTGATATTTCATACTATGCTTATGCTTCGCTGCTGCAAATATCATGAACCAGTAAGGCTTCCGCTGCTCTGATGGAAAGATGTCATGATTCAAAAGTGTGAGCATGTCGGTCCGAAAGTCACAACTTCACATGATGGCAACACAATAAAGGATGATCCAAAGATTTACTGTGGCTGATGATCTCAATGAAAGCTCGAAGATCATCAAAGATGTGGATCAGTTCAAAGACCTCCACTGAAAGTACAAAACTATACGGACTATGAAGAATCACTGCTAAAGCACAAAGATTGTGAAAGTGAAGAATTCAAGTCTACGAGCTCAAGAACGAAGTCAAGAAAGAATGCTAGGATGCAAAATGTATTTCATGGGGTGACCTCCCTTAGGGGGAGATTGTTAGGAATTAGAAATTTCATGTTAAAGTTTCGGTCACCCCAATTATAGTCTAGCATATGTTAGCTCGTAGATTTGTAGTTATTTACGTTATGTAGTAGTTAACTAGTTAATTTGTAGCGTAGAATAGTGTAGTGCAACACCATGGAGGAAGGACGGGTCTTTACCCACTGTATGCCTGATCCACAGTCCGACAGGAGGACGGTATGTTTGTAACTATAAATACCCTTTCTATCCATGGAAGGGGTGGTGCTTCTCATTCAATCTAACATTTCCTTTGTGTAAACCTCTAGCAAGAACACCCTCTCTCTCTACTTTCTCTCTCTAAAATGGTAAACATGTATTTTGATTATCCAAGACCACCCGAATCATCAAACACAATAAATATATCGATCCTACACCCTTGCTTGATTCCTATCAAGTAAGATTTTTTTCTCATTTTTAGCTTCCTTGTAGTCTATCCCCCTTCTTTGTGTTTGTGTTCGTAAAACCCTTTTCATTTGTCGCTATGGCAAGTGAAGTTGCATTTGAATCATTAACAAATGAGGAACAATTTAATTTCGCAGATTGGATTGCTTTTTATTGTTCTAATGAATTTGTGAGTGATCTTAGAGATATCCAAAAGGATACGGGTGTAAGGTTGGATGGATTTGATAAATTTTGTGCTTGTGTGGCTTCTATTCAACGATCATTGTTAGAATCAACTCCTTTTAGTGAGACCCTCTGGAAAAAATTTAAGAAAAGCCTCCTAAGCATAAACCATCAGTTGTCACAACTTGAGGAAATGGATAAGGAGGATTTTTCCAACCTTAGGCATCATGATCAAAAAGACCTAGTTTTTAAGAACATGGAACCTAAACCCGAACAAGATTGTGAGATGGTTATAGTTGAACTACCTAGTTGCATGCGTGGGATAGATTTCACCAAAACATATGACATGCGTGAGGAATCCTTTAGGCAAATAGAACATAGTGATCAAATTTTTGAGAATGATTCTTATGAATCGAACCAAGAATTTGAAATGGCTAAAGAAGGATTTGAGATACTTAGAAGTTTATTTGGGTTAGATCATACTAAAACACATGATGAACATTTAGGAGATCTAGATATAATAGAGAATGAGGTGGAAACTCCAAGCCCACAAGCCCTACCATCATTTGAGGAACACACATCGCCTATAACTTACCCGGAAGAAGTAGAAGAGACTAGAGGAACCCCGATTGATATAGAACCTTTGGACCAAACGCCACTAGAGAATGTAGGTTTAGATGCTTGTTGTCATGACCTTTCTCTTAGTCCTAGGGAAGTTCCTAATTTTGATGAACCGGAGCCTCAACCAAAAACCTTACCTAATTTTCCGTCTTTAGATGTGAATCTTGGAATTGAATTAGGCCCCAATCCACCCATCAAAATAAATAGTCCGGTTAGTTGCTTGATAAAGGTGGTAGACTCTAGGCTATGTAGAGTGGAAGCTAATATAGGAGTAACCCATGACCTTACACACTTATATCACCCATTCGTGGTTTCTAACAAGAAACATTATGGGTTTAAACCGGGTTTATTATGTCAAGATGGATCATTAACTAAGAATCTTTTGAAGTTGATAGAAGATGATCCATTTTTAGGAGAGAGATTTGATTCACCCGCTACACCAATAGAATTAGGTAAGGGTATAATGAATGGAGCACACTCCTTGGAGCATATAAATCACCTATCACCCTCTCCTCACGTAGCAAATTTCCACCCTAAGGGTGTGTATCGCTACTATCACCTGCACTTAAACTTAAGTGTAGGAAAAACTTCTCCCTTATCTATTAAATAAGGGTAGAGTCAAGCTCGTGACTCGAACAAAAACAAGCGCTTCTTGGGAGGCAACCCATGTGTATTTGTTTTTCATTTTTTTTGTGTCATATATCTTTTCATTATTGTATGTTCTCATGCTTGAATTTGTGAAAATGCTTTATTTTGTCTTTAACCTCGTCTTAATTACATATAAAGGTATTTTACAAAAGAGATAAGTGTAGGGAAGATTACACACGTATTTAAAAGAACGTGAACATGAGAATTACGATTATTGAAAAGATATATATATATATATATATGTGTGTTTGTTAGAGTCAAATGCTTGTATCGAGTCATAATGGATGTTCTGAAGGAATTTTTCCAGATTCTAAAGATATAAATTTTCCAGAATTTTTCCAGAAAATTGCAGACCAGTTTCTGTCAGGATAACTTGACGGCGTCAGGATCGCAACCTGACAGCGTCAGGAGGAGCAGAAACAACTTATCTTACTTTCTCTCGTTTTCTGTGCCACTTATAAATTTTTGGAATTTTCTAGGTCTTAATTTTCCAGAAAATCTGTAAACATCCATTCCACAAGCATTATATCCTAGTTTAGTAGAGTCATATATATATTGTTACCGCCGATTTTACGCGAAGGTTTCATTTGTTTTTTTCAAGTGTTCAGGTTTAATTTATCAAGAAGAAGATACATAACATTGGAAGAAGCTTTTAACGCAAACACTCTTCTTGAAGAAAGATTTAACCACTACTTCACACGGATCCTACCGAGCTAATCAGGGGAGTACTAGTTTCTGTCGTTTTTAGTTACCTTCCATTATCATAACTTTGATACTTTCGGGGAACATTGGGGACAATGTTCAGTTTAAGTGTAGGGAGGGAAAATAAAACGGGAACTTTGAAACTATGCTTATCCTTGACTATTTGCTTTGTCCAATTTCATTTGTGTAATAAACCATGAGAAATATCGGTTAGGGTAATTTTGGCACCAAATTTAAAAATTTTCATGACATATAGGAGTGGGCCATTAGTCTTAATAAAGCGTCTCATGGATAGTAAGTTATATGACTAGCACAAAAACCCTTTACCACTTAAATTCCACCCAAAATGTGAGGATCGCCATTAGATTTTTAGGAATTAAAGCATTCCACTTTAATGTTTCGAGTGTGAACCAGTAGTATAATAGATTCTAGAACTTGTTTTGTGATGCATTCCGAGATCGCTAGTGAGACTACACTTGTGTAGTTAGGAACAACTAAATGATAAGAGGCATTAGGATAACCCTTGTTTGATACCCGTAATATAATTACTTCTTCCACATCGGTTGAGTAATTCCCCCACACCCTTGCGTTGTACTCATCTTTAGTGCACGACACCCCTAGTTAACCCCTCAGAGCCTATCCTTTTAGTGGTTCTCGTGATGTTTCGGTTTTCCGGAATATCAATGAAGAGCATTGTTTACAATCCACCCCCAAATGTACACCCAAATCGCCTTAGCCTACCTTGTATGCACTCACTTTTAGTGCATTATTGTTATCATACTAAACCCTTAGTTCAATTATCTAGTTGCTTGCATAAGTTGCTAAGTCGAGTCATATCCTTTGTACACAGTTTTGGGACGATTGGGACTCATGGAAAAAGTTAAATTTTATAAAATGACGGGAAGGGAACGTTAAATTCAAATTCCCTTTATTTGCGTAATAATGTACTCCAAGTGTTTTGATCTTTTCAATTCGGGTCAAATTAGTGTTAGAGTAATAAAAACTCAAGTGTAGGGATGTGCCTATAAATCCCTATCATTTTGATGTTATCGTAGAGGATGGTAGAGTAAAAGTGTATGAAAAAAATGAACAAAAAATGAAAAAAAACATACGGGCTACCATCCTACATCTATCTTTAAATTTATGTTTGTTTGTTTCAATTTATCTAGAGTTTAGAGTGTCGAGTCTTGGCTTAGCAACGCCATTCTTCTCATGCTTGTAACATAAAAATTTTTTGACTTGCCACCACTAAATCGCCTATCCCACCAAACCTTTTGTTTCCCTACTGTAAGCCTAACGTTACAACCCTTTAGAATACCTCTTGGATAGTTTTTCCTAAGTGCTTACGCCAAAGTGGTGGAGGTTTGATCTAGTCTCAAGCCTATGGTAATCTATGTACCAGGACCAGTTAATGAGTGTTTATCTTCCATTTCCAACTTGATATATTTCATATACACCCGAGAGATGAGAGTATCCAAACACCACTTGTGAGGTGCTAGTATGTAATTTCCATGCTTGTTATGACTTTTGCGGGGCTTATATGTGTTGTGAATCGTTCTAAACTAATGCTTCATGACCCCTAACTTATAAATTAATTGGCCAAAAGCACATTTGCTTGAGGACAAGCAAATACCAAGTGTAGGGATATTTGATAAAGATTTAAAAGGTACACTTTTGAGGGGTCATTTAAGCCCTTAATTGATCACTTTTGTATCCATTACTACTTAATTTTGTTCCTTTTCACTTTTTAGGTCTCTTGAAGGCAAATTGCTGGAATGACACTTATTCGGACGAAAAGGCGCGAATATACGATGAAAATGGCCAAAGTCAAGAATCGAGACACTCAAGCTGCTGGAATTGAAGGGGACGGCGTCACTGCTTAAATGCGACGCCGTCGCAAGACATCTTGAGATGACAGAGAGCAAATTGCTAATTTACAAGTGACGGCATCAGGTTTAAAAGAGTAGGGCGTCGCAACTCAGACGGCCTAGATTTGGATCCAGACGGCGTCAAAGATTGAAGCCGACGGCGTCACGAGCATAAGGTGACGCCGTCACAAAGTTGACGTGGCCAAGACGAAACCCTAATGGCGGCGACCCGACGGCGTCACAATTAAAGAGTGACGCCGTCGCATTTTGTAACACTATATATAGAATCCGAATTTTTCAGTTTTAGAGAGGTAGTTTTGTGGAGTAAAAACCTAAACCAAACCAAGGCTGTCTTGGGCAGTATTTTAGGACCCTATTTTACAACAAGATAAGTGTTTTACTTCATTGATTTAATCATGTCTTCAATTGTTTGTGTGTATGCTTGCATGTTCTCCATGTCCGGCTAATTTGCTTGTGTGTTTGCTTAGATATATGAAACCTAGTTATTGAATATTGATTGGTTGTCTCTTATCTTAATTGTGATTGACCTAGTATTGCGATAGGTCATTCGTTGTGTTATTAATGATTGATTAGTCTTTGTTGAACCTTAGCTTATAGTTACTAGTGGAATTGTAGGCTAAATATCCAAAGATAACCTTAGTTTTAAGTTTATGAATCCTAGAGATTTTGTAGTCATTAACCTTAGGTAGCTTCAAAGAGTTAGGGATAAACGCATACCCTACGATCTTAGAAACACAACGCGTTAAGAATAAGGACGTGACAATTCAACCATCAATAGGAGATAACTAGGGAGTAATAACATCTAAGTAAATACATTTTTAATCATCATAAGAGCACACAACAATAGACATAGACTACCCCTTAGCTTAGTTAACTAGAATAGATAATAGTAGAGTAATCGGTAGAAATACCAACCCCCAAATCCAAACCCCGAGATTCGTACCTTTCCATTTCTTAAAAAACCCCAACCTTAGCGTAGTAATTTCTCACTAGCATTCTTATTCCCCTAGAGAACGATATCAATTCCCGAGGCTTACCCTAATACTACACTACAACGATTAGGTTCACTGCCTAGGGTGTTGAAAAACTTGCTAGACGAAAAGGAAGTTTCTTTGACCCCGAACGCGCGTTGTACGCGTATCAAAAAGCATACACTTGTATTAAAACATGTTTAGTATTTCAAAGCTCGGCACGACTCAAACATTAAAATTGATGACAACCACATTAATATTGTCACTACCTTAGCATACACAATTATGTTAAATTAGCAACATGATATGTTAATACAAATAAACCGTAAAAACATTTATTCATATTTAGCGATCTCTTTGTGTTTTGTTGATAACAAATATAAAGTTATCATAAGTAAACTTATAAGAATACATGTTATTTTTGTAAAGTATATACATTTGGTCATTCACATAAAATGTTGTAATAATTCATTTGTTGTAATAGTTTATGTAATAGGATGGGTAATATCCAAGACCCATAACCCATACCCATGAAGTTAATCCATAACCCATGACCCATTGCATGACATCATGCATGAAAGCATGTTGGGTATTATCCATGACCCATGACCTAAGACCCATGACCTAAGACCCATGACCCATTGTCTAGATACATTGTATCTTGTTGGGTACCCAAGGACAATACCCATGACCCATGACCCGGTTTTGCAACCCAAAATCTGGACTGGTACAACCCAGTTTACCGGATCCCTTGGATTGCACTGGACGGATCCCCCAAGTGAGGGATCCGCCGGAATCGGGCTACAATAGACTTTTTTGCCTATAAATAGTGAGCCATTTCTTCATTGTTAACCACCCCTCTTCTTACAAACTCTCTCATATATTATCTCACTCTTCTAACCTCTGATCTCTTGATTAGTCTAGTAGTTCTTCTTTCTCTTGTGGTGATTCTCATATAGGTCCTCCTCAAAGGCGAGATCACGATACTACAAGTCATCCAAGCAAGGGGTCCTTGATTGATTTGTTCCTCCACAAGATTTCTGTAGCAAGATCTTGTATTTCATATTTCACATAGTTGTTGTGTAATAGTTGTGTTGGTTTGGTCCGCCGTGTTAAGGACTCAGTATTTAGCTTTGTACCGGAAAAAGTGTAAGCGACGTTGTGAGGCTTCTCCGCCGTGTTGAAGGAGCTTGTTGACATAGTGCTTAAACTCTCGAGTGGGGAACTCGGGGAGTGGAGTAGGGCAAGGAAGGTGTCCTTGTAGCCGAACCACTATAAATCACTTGTATCACTACTCTCTATCATTTACTTTACTTGCTTTCATTATTTACTTTACTTATTGCTTTATAGTTTCTATCCATTCATACGAATTCACATAAAATCGAATCTAAAGATTTGAAAACTTAAATTAAAATTGGCCAAACAATTCAACCCCCCTTCTAGTTTTCTACAATTGGCATCAAGAGCAAGGTTTACAAAAGTTTTAAAATAAATTGTATTTTAAAAACTTTTCGATCACAATGAGTTTTGAAAATTATAGAGAAGGGCAATCTATGCAACGACCTCCACTACTTGAAACAAATGGTTTTATTTATTGGAAAAATATATTTGAAACTTATGTGAAATCAAAAGATATTGATCTTTGGTACGTCATTGTTGAAGGTGATTTTCAAGCCACTACAAAAGATGATAAAACCGGCAACGAAACAAACATCCCTCATGATCGCCTCTCCGATGATCAAAAGAAAAAGCTTTCCTAAAATAGTGAGGCAAAAATGGTTTTATATAATGCCTCACCCAAAAAGGAATTTGAAAGAATTTCTATGCATAAAACCTCTAAAGAAATTTGGAATTCTTTAGTTGTAACTCACCAAGGAAATCAACAAGTTAAAAATAATAAAATAGATTTGTTTGTTCAAGAATATGAATAATTTTCAATATTGGATGAGGATAGTATAGATAATTCTTTTGCTAACTTTAATACCATTATTACAAGTACTTGATGAGTCTTTTTCTAGTCGTAATCATTTCAGGAGATTTCTAAGGGCGCTTCCATCAAAGTGGAGACCAAAGGTAACGGCCATCAAAGAATCCAAAGACTTGTCAATCCTCACTCTCGACGAACTCATAGGCAACCTAAAGGTCTATGAGTTCGTCCTCGCTAAAGATTCCGAAGCCTCAAAAAAAAAGAAAGAGAAGCACAAATCTCTTGCCTTAAAAGCCAAGAAGGTCTCAAGTGATGAAGAAACCTCATCTTCGGAAAGTGATGACGAAGAGTATGCCATGGCGGTACGGGATTTCAAGAAGTTCTTTCAAAGAATAGGAAGATATGTCAAGCAACCATATGACGACAATAAGGGGTTCCGGAAAGGCAAAGACGACAAGAAAGCAAAGGATGAACGCACATGTTTTAAATGTGGGGATCCTAATCACTTCATTAGTGAGTGTCCCAAACGTGACGAACAAAAGGCGTTCGTAAGTGGTTCGTGGAGAATGAGTGAGGAGGAGAACGAAGAAATTTGTCTCATGGCAAATGACTCAAACGAGGTATGTCCCGAATCTCTTTATTATAGTAGCTCATCATTAGATGATGAATCATTACATCGTGAATATGATAAACTTTGAAAAATTAGTCTAAAAGTAATTAACAAAAATAAGATTTTGAAAAACAAAAATGAACATTTAGAAAAGGAAGTCATTGAGCTAAAAGATAAATTAAAATGTTTAGAAAAAGGGAAAGGAAGTAGATAGTGAATGTGAGCTCTGTGTTCAACTTCAAACGTTAGTTGATCATCTTGATTCCAAGATTGCTAGAATAAGTACTAATACTCTTGATAAAATACTTGATAGCGTTAAAACGGGAAATAATCAAAAGGGTTTAGGTGTTCAGGAACTCACTGCGTCAACTAGCGAGATTAAAGAAACACAATTCGTTAAAGCAATTGAAAAACAGACTTTTGTAGTCATGGATCCCACGGATCCCTTGAAAAAGGAACCGTCTAGTGTAAATACAGGGATCCGTGGGTCTGTACTAGCAAACAGTAGAAATAATGCAACCACATCATCTAGAACCGACTTTGTTATTGTTAACAAGAAGAAACCAACCCATGTTATTGTTAGAAATGCCAAACAACCACTTTCACTAAAACAAAATCAAAGTTTTATGAAAAACAAAGGTCCATCGTTTTCTAAACCAAACACATTTATAAGAAGACCAAATAAAGTTTATCCGAGAAGTAACCACCATCAAATGGGATGGAATCCTAATGCACAAAACGGTTTCCCATTTCAAAACTTTACACCGTGGAATGCTTTCTCACCTTTTTCATATATGCCTAACATGAATGAAATGTATAACATTAATGGACCCATGAACAAATGGGGACCAAACTTTTGAGTTAATTATTTTCTTAGATGTGCCTAAAGGTCGACTTAGATCCGGATGAATGGATCAACGATAGCGGGTGCACGAGGCACATGACCGGTAACAAAGATTTGTTTTTCACATACGAATCCTTCAATGGAGGAAATGTGGTGTTCGAAAATAGCAAGAGAAAAATCATCGGTAAAGGTACAATCTATCACAAATCCTTAACTCTTAACGATGTATGTCACGTAGAAAACCTAAACTTCAACCTACTAAGTATAGGACAAATATGTGATAAAAAGTGCAATGTATTTTTTAGTGAAACTGGTAGTAAAATACTGAAAAACGGTATTTTAATAGGAAGAGGCATTAGAAAACATGGAGTCTATGTCATTAAAATTGGTAATTAACCAAAAGACAAACTCTGTCTTACTTCTATGGATGACACTTCAACCTTATGGAATCGAAGATTGGGTCATGCCAATATGCGACTTCTTCAATCGCTATCATCCAAATAACTAGTAAGAGATCTACCCAAATTAAAATACGAACATCACTTTTGTGATGCTTGCAACATAGGAAAGCAAGTCCATGCTAGTCATAAAGCTAAAAATATGGTCTCAACAACTAAGTGTCTAGAATTACTACATATGGATTTATTTGGTCCATCCGCTATTCAAAGTTACGGAGGTAATTTCTATAATTTGGCTATAGTGAATGATTACTCTAGGTACACATGGACTAAATTTCTAAAGAATAAAACTGAAATGTTCAATTACTTTGAAATATTAAGTAAGAAAATACAAAAACAACTAGGAAGTCCTATAATATCAATTAGAACGGATCATGGTAGGTAATTTGATGATGAAGTTCATTTTGGAGCTTTTTCTGATATTAATGGTATTACTCACAATTTCTCGGCCCCTCGCACTCCACAATCAAATGGGGTAGTTGAAAAGAAAAATAGAACTCTACAAGAAATGAGTTGCACCATGATTAATGAGCAATCTATTCCTCAATTATTTTGGTGCAATGCCGTCGGCACATCAACCTATATACTTAACCGTGTCCTAATTAGACCTTTTCTAGGTAAAACTCCATACGAGTTACTACGAGGCAAAAAGCCTATGCTAGAACACTTTAGAGTCTTTGGTAGTAAATGCTTCTTACTTAACACTAAAGGTTACCTAACTAAATTTGATCCTAAATCAACCGAAGGTATCTTCTTAGGTTACTCTCCTAATAGTAAAGCATACGTTATACTAAATAAAGAAACCATGAAGGTTGAAGAATCCTTAAACGTAAAATTTGATGAAAGTCCACCTAAACCTACCCTACCTTTTGTCGATGACGAGTTAATCGAAAGTGAAGCCATAAAAATCAAGGAAAATATAAATAAAGAAGATGAACCATTAAACAATGAAATCATCAATATTAAAGAGTCTAAAGATCATCCCGTAGAAAAGGTTATACGAAAGTTAAATGAAAGAACCTTAAGATCTCAAGTCCAAAACCAAAGTAGTTTATTTTGTTTTGTCTCAACCATAGAACCTAAAAATACGCAAGAAGCCATAAAAGATGAAAGTTGGGTAATGGCTATGCAAGAAGAGTTAAATCAATTTGTTTCTAACAATGTTTGGACACTTGTCCCTCCACCTAAAAACCAAACCATAATCGGAACTAAATGGGTATATAAAAACAAGTTAGATGCAAACGTTGTAGTGTCTAGAAACAAAGCTAGACTTGTTGCCCAAAGGTATAACCAACAAGAAGGCATAGACTTGATGAGACTTGTGCTCCCGTAGCTAGATTAGAGTCTATAAGAATACTTCTTGCTTATGCTTGTGCTCATGATCTTAAGCTTTTTAAAATGGATGTTAAAAGTGATTTTCTAAATGGCTTTATTAATGAAGAAGTCTATGTAGCTCAACCTCCGGGCTTTATCGATTTCAAAAAACCTAACCACGTGTACAAACTAAAAAAAGCTCTCTACGGTCTTAAACAAGCCCTAAAGGCTTGGTATGACAGACTCAAATCATTTTTAATCAAAAACGACTATACCATGAGGTTAGTTGATAATACACTTTTCACAAAGAAAAAGGAATCACATATAATTATTGTTCAAATATACGTGGATGATATTATATTAGGATCGACTTGTCAAGACATGTGTGATGATTTCTTAAAAATCATGCATTATGAGTTTGAAATGAGTATGATGGGAGATATAAGTTTCTTTCTTGGTCTACAAATCAAACAACTAGAAGATGGTATCTTCTTTAATCAATCCAAATACATAAAATAAATGCTAAAGAAATTTGGTCTAGAAGAGTCAAAACCCATAAGAACACCAATGTCATCCGATACTAAATTTACCAAAGATGAAGACAGTTAATCCGTTAATAACACCAAATACCGCGGCATGATTGGTAGTCTTCTCTACCTTACGGCTAGTCGGCCGGATATCATGTTTAGTGTATGTCTATGTGTTAGGTTTCAAGAAGACCCTAAAACTTCACACCTAGAAGCCGTCAAAAGAATATTTAGATACATTAAGGGTACTACTCAATTGGGATTATGGTATCCTAAGGGGACGGGGGTAGAAACTATTGTATATGCGGATTCTGACCATGCAGGTGATTATGTTGACCTTAAGAGTACAAGTGGTGTATGTACTTTTATGGGATGTTTCTTAACATCCTGGTTCTCGAAGAAGCAAATGGCATTGGCCATTTCAACAACCGAAGCTGAATATGTCTC
Organism: Chrysanthemum seticuspe; assembly: GCA_019973895.1. Lineage (NCBI taxonomy): Eukaryota > Viridiplantae > Streptophyta > Magnoliopsida > Asterales > Asteraceae > Chrysanthemum > Chrysanthemum seticuspe. The sequence continues at coordinate 97,511,498 of BPTQ01000002.1, forward strand.
CGCCGGCAAAGCATACCAACAAGCACTATGGATGAACCAAGCGTTAGTTGACTACGACATTCATCTAAGTGACATAGCCATTTTATGCAACAACAAAGGTGCTATTGACTTAATCAAAAATCCGGTTTTGCACTCTCGTACCAAGCATATAGAGATCCGTCATCACTTCTTAAGAGACAATGTTCAAAAGGGGAACATTTCTATTGAGAAAGTATCATCCGAAGACAACATAGCCGACGTCCTCACCAAACTGTTGAATCGGGAACAATTCAACTTGCTTCGTCTTGGTCTTGGTCTTATGGAACAATCGTCGTAAAATGTTTCTCATTCTACAAGGTACGTAAACGTTAGCCTTACCTTCTTTTCTGAGTCTAGGATCTTTATTTCACACACACCTCACAAACAATATGGGGATTTTCAAAACTCAAGATAAAAAAAAATTTATGCAAGAAAATTCTCGAAATCCTTTCTAAAAGATACTTCTCCCCATATCATTTTTCTAAAATCATTCTCACGTCTAGGACAAACCTTTTCTTTCATTATTAATACAAAGTAAAAACCTTTTTCATTGCATCTCATACCTTTTGAATGCTAAAGGAAATACATAACTAATATGTGTTTTCGGGTACATTCATTTAAGCAAAAATGAATTAAGGAGCACTTAGGTTATCTCACATAATTATATATATGCTTTATCACTTCTTTGTTTATTTTTCTTTATTTTAGGAGTCGAGATAACCGCAACTCCAAATGGTTTGCATATAGGCACACAATAGGCACCATTGTTTCCAAAAGGAAAATTTTGAGCTGCCTGAGAACACCAGTTCCACGGATCCCAGCTTTTACGCTGGGCGGATCCCTAAAGGATCGGATCCGTGGGAAACGTGCAACAGAAGAAAATTTTTTCTTCTATTTTTCTTACTTTGGCTATAAACTTTCATATTTTCAACATTTTAGCTTTTTCACTAATGAGTATGTTACTTAATGCTTGTGATCTCACGATCACATGCCTTAAGTTCGTATCTAATCACTAGATTTTAGTCTACATTTTGGTTTTAGCATTCATTGCAATGCATTATTTTCTCTATAAATAAGGTTCCAAAATGCTTGCATATCCATCTCTCTCAACCTCACAAACAATTATCATCATGTCATCCAAAAGATCCTCCAACATTGATGAACCATCTAGTGAAAAAAATCCTTTTCAAGAAATCCAAAACTTCATCCCACCACCTTCCTTACTACCACCACCAACCAAATCTAGAAGAACCGCACGGGTTAGCATCCGGCCTTGTTGTTTAGCTAAACCTTTGTCAAAAAGCCCATCACCAACTACTAACTCTCCACCAAATGACTTCATTGTAGCACCTCCATCATCTCCCACTAGCTCATCACCACAATCACCTACCGAGTCTTTACCTACCACTCAATTCACTCTATCGGAACTCCTTAAGACTCCGAAAACAATCCCACTACCCGTGTCTAGTCCACCACCCACTCCATTCCAAACATCCAAATCTACCCAACTAGCTTCCAACTTAAACCCAAAAGAACTAGTCTTTTTAACACCACCAACATCTCCAAACATATTTTACAAAGAGATTGCAACATCACCACCTCTACCTCCCATTATCTTACAAGAACATCTAGGCTCTTATCCTCCACCACTCACCAACATCATGGACTTTGATCCATATTTTACAACATTTCCACCACATATTCCTCCTTCCACAAATCAAACTTACTCGGAAACCATCCATCAAGACTACCTTCACCATTTACATTGCAAACATTGTCAATCCACTAGGAACTTGCAATAGAAATAAGGGACGAGATGCGATTCATACTCAATTACATCGTTGATCGCATCAACATCATCACTCACCAAAACTTCCATAATTAACCATATGCAAGCATGGAAGGAATGATATTACTATTTTCTCAATATTTTTTCTTTTGAGTCATTTTAAAGAACAAACCTTGTTCTTAGTTTTACATTTTGTATGTGGCCTATATACCACTACACTTTGATATTTTATTACAAGGCGTTGTTTATGTACATTGGCTCTCCATCTTGTTTCTCGTCCTATACAAGATTATATTACAAGTTACTACTAACATTTTATTTGTAGGTATTATATTTTCTCACTTGACGCCCAATTCTAGAGGGAGCTACCGTCAAGGGGGAGCTGGTGCTTTGTGGATCATACTTATTTTTATTCCACGACTTATTTCTTCGTTAGGTTCACTTTTTGTTTCGACAAAAAGGGGGAGAAGAAGTAAAACTTACATATGCTTTCAAACCATACATCTAATCTTAAGTTTTACTCATTATAACATTATGTTTTGTCATCAACAAAAAGGGGGAGATTGTTAATACAAATAAACCGTAAAAACGTTTATTCATATTTAGCGATCTCTTTGTGTTTTGTTGATAACAAATATAAAGTTATCATAAGTAAAATTATAAGAATACATGTTATTTTTGTAAAGTATACACATTTTGTCATTCACATAAAATGTTGTAATAATTCATTTGTTGTAATAGTTTATGTAATAGGATGGGTAATATCTAAGACCCATGACCCATACCCATGGAGTTAATCCATAACCCATGACCCATTGCATGACATCATGTTGGGTATTATCCATGACCCATGACCTAAGACCCATGACCCATTGTCTAGATACATTGTATCTTGTTGGGTACCCAATGCCAATACCCATGTCCCATGACCCGGTTTGCAACCCAAAATCCGGACTGGTACAACCCAGTTTGCCGGATCCTTTGGATTGCACTGGACGGATCCCCCAATTAGAGATCCGCCGGAACCGGGCTACAGTAGACTTTTTTTTCCTATAAATAGTGAGCCATTTCTTCATTGTTAACCACCCCTCTTCTTACAAACTCATGCATATATTATCTCACTCTTCTAACCTCTGATCTCTTGATCAATCTAGTAGTTCTTCTTTCTCTTGTGGTGATTCTGATATAGGTCCTTCTCAAAGGCGAGATCACAATACTACAAGTCATCTAAGCAAGGGGTCCTTGATTGATTTGTTCCTCCACAAGATTTCTTAAGCAAGATCTTGTATTTCATATTTCACATAGTTGTTATGTAATAGCTGTGTTGGTTTGGTCCGCCGTGTTAAGGACTCGGTATTTAGCTTTGTACCGGAAAAAGTGTAAGCGACGTTGTGAGGCTTCTCTGCCGTGTTGAAGGAGCTTGTTGACATAGTGCTTGAACTCTCGAGTGGGGAACTCGGGGAGTGGAGTAGGGCAAGGAAGGTGTCCTTGTAGCCGAACCACTATAAATCACTTGTGTCACTACTCTTTATCCTTTACTTTACTTGCTTTTATTATTTACTTTACTTGTTGCTTTATAGTTTCTATCCATCCATACGAATTCACATAAGATATAATCTAAAGATTTGAAAACTTAAATTAGAATCGGCAAAACTATTCAACCCCCCTTCTAGTTTTTCACATGATACATAAAAAGCTGAAGGTTTTATATTTTGTTCTGTTTTTTTCCTTTGAGGCGGCGACAACACAACTGTCAACACTTTCTTCCACAACCTTGTCTTCTGTTTTGATACACTTGACTAAGGAGATCTTTCCATTGAACCAAAACCTGCATGATTTAAAATAGATGGTCTCAGCTTATATTTCAAGTAATGTTGTGTTTTAATGTGTTTGTTGCAGAATTTTATTATCCAACCAATAAAAGTTACGTAATTTGAAATAACGGATGACGAAAGGAACCTGAAGTTACATAATTACCATGCTGATGTGATCTTGTGCAAGATCATAAATCTTGTTCATTATTAATTGACTATGTAATTCTTCAGCATAATGCTCTACTTATGGGTACGTATTTAAACACAATAGAAAAAACCTGTAAGTGTTGTTTACGATAAAAGCAACGAAAAAAATATCAACGAATGAAAGTAACATGAATTAAGATTTGTTAAAGTAAGCTTTTAACGATGATCGAGAATGATATATAACTAAAAGATGTGCAATAGATGCAACGGAATATAGGTTTGACAATGGGCATGTAGTAATTTTAGAACATAGATGCTATATTGATTTGTTACTTTTTTGGCTTATAGTTCTCCATATCGATTTTAGTTTTTTGCATATTGTACGCAGAATATAGTTCCCCAATGTATTTGAAAGCTTATGATAGTATGTTCTCTTAGCATTTCAGTTTTATTTGTTGTATGGTTAAAGACACACAAAAGTACCAAATATTGATTTGTTACTATTATTTTAAAATCTTAGACAAATTAGTTTTGCCTTGGCACGAATCATGAAATTTGCATATCAAAACAGCCAAAATATAGGGTGCTAACATGAAACTGATAGCAGTGTAGAAATGAATACCTGATATTGACCAAACCCTTATGTCAAGTTACACAAACTTCTTCAAAAAAGAATCAATCTTCATAGGCTGACATGTTTTCCTCTTAATCACAGACGCCTCACACATCTTTTTTCACCCAGTCACTGAATTCACTCCCTGAAGACACCCTCTGAACACAACAACCAACCCGCTGAAATGGGTTTTGATCTGATCTGTTATTGATTTGGTTGCATGAAATGGGTTTATGTTATAATTTGGCAAACAAAAAAGCTAATGTAGTCGCACGAAAAGCTAATGTAGAGTGATAGTACATAGAATGAAACATGCGTAGCTCAAACATAAAAAAATGTACATCTACACTGTCATTCAATTACACTCATGCCAAGTTCATAAGTTACACATAAACATCTTTTTAAAGCTATGGTTCGAATCAAGGGCCTAAAATGAACCCCTATGTTTACTATTCTAATCATATACATATTTCAGGTAAAACAAATTGCATAAGTAATTACATAAATAAAATTAGTTTGTGTTTCCATATAGAATACTCACCATGACCAAATCAGCTCGACTTTTGTGGTAGCTATTTTCATTTTATTCGTCTGTAGCAGCTGCATAAATGGTTTTGACACACTTCACAGGAATATGGTAGCACGTTTCACTACAGCACACGTATATCATTTGTCAATTCTAATGCATGAAATGGAACCAAGTAACTTCGAATATGGTAGCAGTCACCTTAAATCTACAATTTGCAAATACAATAATGACATTATCTGACCTTCCTTTTTTTCACATCTTTTCACAAAGCATTAATGGCCATCCTAATCCCAGAAACTTGCTCTTTCTTCACACCCAAGCCCACCCCAAATGCCTACTCGCCTCCTGAAATTCCTGATTCACTTCCTTTGTCTCCAAAGAAGGATTCCTAACATCACTTTTAATCATACCCAACTCACCATATGTCTCATCAACCAATCTCATTTCACCCTCCTCCTAAGTTCCTGCACTACATTTTGACGTCGTCAAAACATCGTCGTGGATCATCAATCAACAAACATCAGCACTGCTACAATACAGACCTGTTGTGTTTCAGTTACGAAAGAACAAATTTAGCTATTCTGATCCTGTTAAGCTTTAACCTAAAACATTTTAACCATATATCAGCAATTTAAATTAACATTCATGAAATTCCTTTTTAGATTAACTATTTCCTAACCTTGCTTATTTAGCACTTAATACCTGTACCCAACACCTGTACATACCCCATGAATACACCCCCTGCAGACGCCTCGTGAACATAGCGAAATTAAAAAAGAAAAATCACCTACTTTCCGATATAATCTTCGCAAATCAGCCGCTAAATCTTTGGCAGCTGCAACACCTACCGATTTTCTTAGCTACGTTGTTGCTTCTTATCACTTGTACCTCAAAAAGTCACCCAAACCCCCCAAAAAATTTAAGACCTTTTGACACACATATCATCGAATCACATTCTTCAAGTGTCTAAAAAACAAAGACAACATATAAACAACATACACCCAATTTGTTATCAGCCGCTACTAAATGGAAATGATCTGATTTTGCAATAATCAAAAACCAAGATTGCTACGCCCCTGTTTTCGCAACACATAAGCCCACATAAAACATCAATAAAGAAACTTTAGTAAAATTATATTACTCAGCAATGACCACTAATTATTTCTCAGCAATACATATTACTCGGCAATGACCATTAATTATTTCTCAGCAATACATAGGCTCAGATATACAAATTCACCACCGGTACAAACTCCCTACATGGCTGCAACCACATCTCTACTGTGGCTGCCACGCCAAGATATGGAGGTAAGTAGAATGTGATCATCATCATTGCCTTAGAGTGTCCAGACCATCTATGACATTTGTTTGGCAAAGCCTCAAGAAAATCCCAGCTATAAAGGGTCACATATGATTCGATCCCTACAACAACTAGGGCTCAGGTCTGCGCATACTAAAAACGGTACCAAACAGTTGCAAAGGCTGCAACCACAATCTGTATGTGGTCGCCTTTCCTAGATGATGTGATCGGTAAGCCGTGTACAGTAAACAAACAGCTATCATCATTGCCAGCAAAAAAGATAAAGGAAACAAATGTAACCCGTTATGGCCTTATGAAGCAAGAAGCTTTGAACAACTTAGCCAATACAACCACGTGTACATGGAAAGCCAGGAAAATCGCCATGGCTGCATTTGTATAAATGCCCCGCTAAGATACGACCATCCTGAAACTTCTAAAAATGCAGCATAGTTGTAACCACAATATGGAATCATAGCCTCTTGTAATCAATATCGCATAATAAGCGGGGTAGCTGGCCCATGCCGTTCCATCCACTTCTCAACTTCCACTCCACACCTAACCCTCTTCTAAACACAATCTTAGTACTTGTCAAAGCGATTCCAAAACCTGTCATGGCTGCAGCCACACGGTTACCATGCCAAGACACACGTTTTGGCAAACTACGCTTACAAAAGAGGTTCCTTTCTTAATGGCATTCACATCTTGATGTATGTAAAAAAGATTAAAGAAATTATATATAAGTTTCCAATAAGGCTTATACATATATCATCTAAAACCGACACCAAAGTCACATTAATTTCCAACATCAATTTCACCTTTTGTACTTAATCTACAATACAAATGCTAAAACGTTTCGGCTTTTACAAATTTATTGTGACGAAGTGATTTTGCGACATGTATCTATAATTCAAAACCCCTAATCAAACACTAATGACAATGGCGACTAGCTCATATAACCCAAATATTATAGTAGCATATTTTGTACAAAACTTACAATGAAGGCACAAATTCTACCTTAGCAGATTGATTAGAGAGGGTTGTATCGTACTCGATTGGTGATGCAGAAGTTGTTCTGCTGTCTAGTTGTTCAATCACCTCATCTAGTTTACTGACCTCTGTGTTCCTTCCAAACATTTTCCCTGCAACTACCACTAATAACAATTACAAATAAACAAAAAAAATTATCAAATACAGTTTGGTGATCGAATGTACCAGATGTGCGCAATAAAAAGATCTGATGCTTCATTAGCCACAGGCATTCCTATAAGCAATAAAAACCAAAACTCAACGAACACCCACATAATGAAAACATCTATACTGCACAAAACCAAAAATACAAAACTTATATAAAAGTAGAGTGTCTAATATGGTAAAACTTATATTGTTATTGCTGATTATCTAGATATAGTTATTCAATATCATTAATTCTAGAATCAGCCTATGAAACAACAAATTGAGTAAAAAAAAATTGTAAACAAAAAATCTAATCTTTTTATCGAAACATATATTAAATCCGATTTTTTTAAATGCATACCTGAGTTCGAAGCATGGTACCAAAGTCAGATTTTCAGGATGTCCAAATTTTGCCACGGATTTGGAAATGCGTTTCCAAATAAAAGGTGCGACCCTCCATGGCTGCAAACACAATGGCGTGCTGCCCCGCCAAGATACGGGTTGATTTCACCCTTCAAAATCAAGCAACTTATTATACAAAGAAAGTATGCACCAGTCTTTGTATTTGGCTTAGATTTGCAAGTGCGTGTCCAGATAGAAGGGTATGCGGGCCACCATGGCTGCAAACATGACATTGTGCTGCCCCGCCAAGATACGGCTCGGTTTCACCCTTCACAATCCAACAACTTAATGTAGTCGAAAAATAGTAAACGCACACACGCAATCATATCATCATCACTTATAATAAAGTGACGTTATATCCATAAACAGGAATGTCACATGTCAATAATCAAATCATACATTATTACCTCGAAAAAGATATATCGAATTTCTGATTCTAATGCAGTAATATCTAGACCAGTATTCATCACATAACAATAAGCTAACTAGCAATTTTTATTAGCAATCCAAACACCGCAATAGTCTTATTACATAAAAACTATTAAAAATCCTAAGTTTAACCCTATACCCATTTCAGAAACTCAGTTATATCACCCAAAAAAATCAACATGACAATATATTCTCTTTAAGCAATTTCAATAACATAATCTTGAACCAAACAACCCCATTAATTCTACAATCAGCTTATGAAACAACAAATTCAGTAAAAAATAATATTTTTCTAAAAAAACAATGCAATATTTTTATCCACACATATATTAAATCCTAAATTCTTTTAAAAAAAATAATAGAAGAAAAAATATGTATACCTCAGTTTGAAGAAAGACACACAAACATTCCATCAGTGGCACTACATCCTTTTTTTTCAATTCATGCATCCCACTCAAAATAGTAAGAACCTGCAATTAAACATAAAACCATGACTAAAATTACAAACTTTTTATATAAAAAAATAACTGGAATTAAAAAAATTAAGAACCTTAGATTTGGGTCACCGGAAATTAGTTTGTGTCCGTGCTTTTGAAGGATCCAGAACAATAGTCATCTATCTAAATAAAACAAGAGGCACCAACTGTAGCATGATAGAGGTTGCAAAAGAACATCCTTTCGTACACTGCCTCACCATTAAAAAATTCGGTGTTAGATGTGGATTTTAATCGGGCTCCGGTTAACCGGAGCAATTGAAGAGAGAAGTGTGAGAGGGAGCGGATTGCAACAATAATTTAGGGTCGGTAAAAAATTGTCCGGGTCAATCTAGCGCAAACAGCACAATGAAGATATCTGTGGAAGAAGATATAAGAAGAGTGACATATATGCAGCGGGTATAGAGGACTCATTTGGGCCGGGTCCAAACAAATATGGGTCAATCTTGTTTCAACAGTTGCATTTGGGTCGATCTAACGGTACATAATTAAACGGGTCGGGGCGGGTCAAAAACTTGCGCTACAGTATGATGATAAATGTTATGTTTATATAATTATATGGGTTTTGATGAATAAGTAAGTTAATAGTGATTTTAGACATATTCATGATAATATAATCATGTTTGAAGATCATGAATAAAGTTGAAATGATTTGTGGATTATGATTAGTTAAGTTTCTGAAATTATGAAGTTAATGATTAGAAACCATTAGTATTTTATGCGTATGTCAATGATAAGCTAGTTTATGGTTTAAGAATAAGATGATGTATAGTTACATCTTTAAAGGAGTGTTTGGCACAACGCCAAATTAGCAAATTTAGACATGATACAAGTGTTAGTCTAATTAGAAAACGATCTAAACATGTTTAATAAGTTGAGGTATGAATTTACAAGTGATTAGAATTGGCTTATGTTGATTTTGAGTCGTTTTGGTGATGTATGAATTTAGAACAACAAGTGCTGCGAAAATATAGTCAGCTTTGCAGGATCATAGAGAACTAACCATTTGTCGGATTAAGTTAAAGTCAAAACGAAAGTTATATTCTTGTGAGACTACTTTAGTTGTTATGAAGAAAGTTTTGGCTAATTTAATAGTTAAACTAGTGTACAATATGAATTAGTGTAGCAAGGTCAGATTTTAAAAAAGTTCAGCAACCAGAACTTTAAGAATGAATACCGGATCAACCGTAGCTCCGTTGGGAGTGTTTCATATGTTTTTGGAAAGCCAAAAGAGTACACTTTCATGTAAAATTAGCCTCATAAGCTGATTCAGAGTTTAAGTCAGTCAAAAAGGGTAATGTGCAGGTTGTTGTGGAATTGAAAACATGATTTAGATATGTGTTTTAATGTCTAAGAGTTTGTTATGTGTTTATACAAGTTCATGTGGCTTATAGTTTATGTTTCCAGCGTATATATGATCATGTTTATGTTTTAGATATGTGTTTATAGTCTATGTGTGCACCTATCATAATTTAGGTGCTTGTAACATGTGCGTGGATCGCTAGCTTGCATACTATGTTCAAGGTGAGTAACAAATTATTAGCTTCATGTTACTAGATTCGACATGATGTTAGAACTTATGTGTAGTTCGGATATAGCATAAACAAATCATGTTTAGGATGCTCACAAGAAGCATTGTTTGTCAAGTCTAGGGTACCCAAGAAACGCACCGAAAGTCATGTATCGTGCCTAAGAAGTGCACGATATAGAACTCATGTAGAAACATCCTTTGTGGATTACCCGTGTTTATGATAGTTTTTACATCCGATGCGAACTATCATGTCAAGTATATATGATCAAGCATTCTTTGTGGATGATCCGAGTATAGATAAGCACGATGACAAGTTAGAACACCAAGAAGAGTACTCGTCGGTTAGGGAAGTTCTCACTTATAGCAGGACGACTAACCATCGTCTAGTCAGAAGCACGTGCTCAGATTTCAAGTCAATGTTTATAAATTAAGAATCAGAAATATACAATTATGCCATGCTTATGAATTCAGAATAAGAAATATATAACTATGACATGTTTATGAATTCAGACCCATAATTATATATATCATGTACAAGAAGCAAGATGACTAAAAGTAGTACCATTTACAGCGTATTACATATTAATATGTTCATGTTCAGCATTGCAAGTATTATTTCAGATTAGCTTCGTTTACTCACTAAGCAGCAAGGACTTACAGTTCTCATTTTTTCTGCAGGTTTGTAAGAAGAGACCAAGCTATGTATTAAATATGGCGTAATGGGTCAAAATGGTACAGCTCACGGGTTAGGTAACGAGCTTCTCATTCCTATCATTTGTTATTAGTTTGGAATGTCCATTTTATGTAAAAACTTACGCTTCCGCTTACAAAACTCATGTACAGTTATTATTTGTTTGATTATGAAATTATAATTCAGAATTTACATATTATCAGAGGGTTTAGTTCATAATTTAGTTTTTGCAGTTTTGTGGACTGCCTGCCGATACGGCGTATAAAGGAGATTATATACGACGTATTTGGTGATAAAAAAATTATGGGCTTTTCAGGTAACACTTAATCAAACCATGTGTGTGATACTGTGTGAGAAACGGTATTTTGCCCAAGTGTGTGAACTTATGAAAGTTGTGTGTGATGCTTTTTATTTATAGAGATGCATGTAGGGTTTAGAGATAAACCTTTGATGGATGATCAACGGTTGTGGGAAGGTCACGCGTTGATCATCTGATGAGCAAACAACGTGGACATGTTGTTTATCCTTAATGGCTTGTACAAGATGATGCTTGTCGTACGTCCCTACTGTCACATGTCAGATTGTACATCTTAATCGTTAGTGACTGTTGAGAAGCAGTGGTTATATGCGTTCAACATAGTCTGATGAGTTTCATCAGGCCAAGTGATACGGATCCAGACGTTAGCCAGGCCCAAAGACAAGACGAGCTGGTTTATGAAAGTGGCTAGAACCAGCCCAACGAGTGAAGCCCATTCCAGCCAAGTAATAAAGAGAGTTTGAGTTCGTGTTTGCTTCTGTTTTCGTGTTTGTGTTTATCACTTTAGGTTGCATGTTTATCTTTTGATTCTTAGGATTTCTATTTAAGCATTGTAAACTCTTTTGGCTGGTTGGTTGAAATTTATTAAAGTTTTTTAGGAACCAAACGTGTTCTTGTTTATCTTTCTCGGTTGGCCGAGATCTTTTACTGGTTTCCAGTAGCGAACCACATCAAGTGGTATTCAGAGACCAGGACTCTCAGTATGTCAGGCAACGATACATACCGTTGATTCGCCGCCGGAGGCAACGGATATGAAGAACGTGATCCTCGAGATGCTGAGATCGAACGCCTCCGTCAACGGGTTCGTGATTTGGAAACTAACTCTTTTGACAGGTACGACGCGCGAGTAGACAGCATGGCAACCAATTCCATTGTCGATGAGCATGATGACAGGGACGACGGCTATGACAACCTTTTCGCCCGTCGTGACCATCGCCAACACCATCCACATAACAGACAACATAGACCACACCCGCGACCACCACCACCACCGGTAGACCCGCTTCGTTCCTTAGGTCTACGCACAGAAATTCCAGAGTTTGAAGGCAGGTTACAACCAGACGAGTTTCTCGATTGGATCCAGACTGTGGAGCGCATATTTGACCTTCGTGATATCCCCGACAATTTAAAGGTAAAACTTGTTGCAATTAAGTTAAAAAAATATGCTTCGTTATGGTGGGACCATGTGCAGACTAAGCGTTACAGGGAGGGGAAACACAAAGTGGACACATGGGACAAGATGAAACGCCTATTACGGGCTAAGTTTCTTCCTGTTACACACAAGCAGGATGCATACTTGGATTATCAGACGCTCAAACAGGGTTCTTTATCAGTTGAGGACCTAATTAGTGAATTTGAATGCATGCGCATGCGTTGTGGCGCGGAAGAAGATGACGAACAGGTTATTGCCCGTTTCTTGAGTATTCTCCGCTCGGATATTGCGGACGTTGTTTCATTACAACAATACTATTCGTTTTCTGATGTTTGCCAACTTGCTTTGAGGGTGGAACGCCAACTCGCTCAAAAAAATAAAGGGTCCTCCAAGTTCCCACCGTATCCCAGAACAACACCTGGAGGTCCTACCAACACCCGGATCGGCCCAATCAAAGCCGACCCACCTGCTATTCCTACTCCTCAACCCGGTACCTCAAATACCCTACGGTGTTTCAAGTGTCAAGGGTTGGGTCACATTAAACGAGATTGTCCAAACAAACAAGTTCTCGTATTGGTGGACGAAGCAGAACCAAAGTATGATACGGAAGAGGAGGATGCCCCGGAAGTCCTTTACCCCGATCGGGGTGAAGTCCTTATTTCTTGCAGGTTGCTTAACACAACTGTGGCTGACCCCGATGACGACACTAAATGGTTACGAAACAACATTTTCCGTACTAAGTGTACAGCAAAAGGGAAAGTTTGTACAGTTATTATTGATGGCGGAAGTTGCGAAAATATGGTAGCCACCACCATGGTTGAAAAACTTGGTTTACCCATCCAGGACCACCCCGCGCCATACCAGCTCACATGGTTAAAGAAAGGTAACCTGGTTAAAGTTACTCACAAATTTTTAGTGCAGTTTTCGATTGGCAATAAGTATATGGATGAAATCTGGTGTGAAGTCATTCCCATGGATGCGTGCCACATTCTGTTGGGACGTCCATGGTTATATGATCGGCGTGTCAAACATGATGGTTTTCGCAACACCTACTCCTTCAAGAAAGATGGTCTCCAGATTACTTTGGCTCCCCTTAACCCACGCGATGAACCACCCCACATCGCACCATTAACAAAGACTGATTTTGTGGGGCTTGCCAAACACCAATCCGCCACAGTTTTTGGTTTAGTAGTGGTCGAAGAAAACCCAAAAACCAGGGACCTGCCAGTCGAAGTGATCCCACTCATCGATGAATTTTCTGATATCTTTCCCGAGGACATTCCTGCTGGACTACCATTGATGCGCGAGATACAACACTGCATTGATTTTGTGCCCGGTGCTAGTATCCCGAATAAACCAGCATACCGAATGAATCCTAAAGAGTTCGCTGAGTTACATCGTCAAGTTACCGAGTTACTCGAGAAAGGCCTTATCCGGGAAAGTATGAGTCCTTGTGCCGTACCCGCGTTGCTGGTCCCAAAACCCAATGGTACTTTTCGAATGTGTATTGACAGCCGCGCAGTCAACAAAATTACCATCAAATATCGTTTTCCTATACCTCGGTTTGACGATCTTCTTGACCAGTTAGACGGCGCCAACATATTTTCCAAAATCGATTTGCGGAGTGGCTATCATCAAATTCGTATGCGGACAGGGGACGAATGGAAAACAGCGTTCAAAACGCGTGACGGCCTTTATGAGTGGATGGTTATGCCTTTCGGCTTGTCCAACGCTCCAAGTACTTTCATGCGCTTAATGAACCACGTTTTCAAGCCATTTATTGGACGATGTGTCGTTGTTTATTTTGACGATATCTTGGTTTTTAGCACAACTTTGGAGCTACATTTATCACATCTTCGCCAAATTTTTACAGTTCTACGGGAGCAAAAGTTGTATGCCAACAAAACTAAGTGTCACTTTTTGTCCAAGGAAGTAATTTTTTTAGGCTACTTGGTATCGGGAAACGGCATCCGTATGGATCACAAGAAAGTCGAGGCCATCACAACGTGGCCAACTCCAGCATCTTTACATGAAGTACGAAGTTTTCATGGCCTTGCCTCTTTCTATCGGCGTTTTATTCGAAATTTTAGTACACTGGTAGCCCCTATTACAGATTGTCTTAAGTGTAGTAAATTTGTGTGGACCACTGCCTCACAGGATGCTTTCGACAGACTTAAAAAAATGGTTACTGAAGCTCCCATCCTCGCTTTACCAAACTTCGACCATGTGTTTCAAGTGGAATGTGATGCTTCGGGACTAGGAATAGGTGGTGTTCTAAGTCAGTTGAATCGTCCAATCGCGTTCTTTAGTGAAAAGTTCAATGACACAAGGCGGCGTTATAGCACCTACGACAAGGAATTTTATGCTATTGTTCGTAGCCTAGAGTATTGGCGCCACTATTTGTTACCTAACGAGTTTGTTTTGTATTCAGATCATCAGGCCTTAAAGTTTATTCAAGGGCAAGCTAAGCTTAGTCCACGGCACGCAAAGTGGGTTGAAGCTTTACAAGACTTCAACTTTGTCATCCGCCACAAAGCAGGGCACGCAAACACCGTCGCCGATGCACTTAGTCGACGGCCAGTGCTCGTGACTTCCACCACCATTCACGTGGCTGGTTTTACCCCACTCACACACTTGTACCGCGATGACCCCGATTTCAAGGATGTGTGGGAAAAATGTTGCGTCACCCCGTTTCGAGACTTTCTTCGACGTAATGGGTTGCTCTTTAAAGGTCGTCGTTTGTGTGTTCCTTTATCCTCGTTCCGCGAAGCTATTATTCTTGAATGTCACCAAGGTGCGTTGGCCGGACACTTCGGACGCGCAAAAACAGTTTCTTTAGTTAGTGAGCGATTTTTTTGGCCAAAGCTCGTTCGCGATGTGATGAAAGTTCTAAAACGGTGTCGCGTCTGCCATATTGCCAAAACCCATCACACCAACCAAGGGTTGTACACCCCACTACCTACGCCAACTGGACCATGGGAAGATGTAAGCCTTGATTTTGTCCTCGGATTACCGCTTACACAACGAAAGAAAGACTCCATTATGGTTGTTGTGGACAGGTTTTCAAAAATGGCTCATTTTGTTCTGTGCTCGAAAACCTTTGACGCATCTGAGGTGGCCCGGTTGTATTTTTCTGAGATCGTCAAGCTACATGGAATTCCGAAGACAATCACTTCAGATAGGGATGTGAAGTTTGTTAGTCATTTCTGGCGTACGCTTTGGAAACGTTTGGGTGCCAAGCTGCAATTTAGCTCTTCACATCACCCACAAACGGATGGTCAGACGGAAGTCACTAACCGCAGTTTGGGTAATCTTCTTCGTTGTCTCGTGGGTGATAATAAAAAGCAATGGGATCTTGCTCTTCCCCAAGCTGAATTCGCTTACAACAGATCCTCTTATAGTTCAACGGGTCGCAGTCCTTTTCTCGTGGTTTATGGTAGAAACCCGTTCACTCCGCTTGATCTGGCACCGTTGCCTGGTGTTGAGACCTTTAGCGCCGAGGGCAATGATAGAGCAGAACAAATTAAAGAGCTTCACGAGCAGGTGCGGGAACAGATTACTAAGCATAATTTGCAATATCAAGCTCGTGCGAACAAGCATCGTCGGCAGGTGGTTTTTCAGGAAGGTGACCTGGTATGGATTTTCCTACGCCGTGACCGTTTTCCACAACGGCGTTTTGGCAAGTTACAACCTCGAGCAGATGGTCCGTTTCGGGTTCTACAGCGAATTAATGACAATGCTTACAAGATTGAATTGCCAGGTCATTATGGTGTTTCGGCTACTTTTAATGTTGCAGATTTATCCCCGTATACTGAAGGGGACGAGCTGGGTAATGACTCGGGGACGAGTCGTTTTTTAGAGGGGGAGGATGATACGGATCCAGACGTTAGCCAGGCCCAAAGACAAGACGAGCTGGTTTATGAAAGTGGCTAGAACCAGCCCAACGAGTGAAGCCCATTCCAGCCAAGTAATAAAGAGAGTTTGAGTTCGTGTTTGCTTCTGTTTTCGTGTTTGTGTTTATCACTTTAGGTTGCATGTTTATCTTTTGATTCTTAGGATTTCTATTTAAGCATTGTAAACTCTTTTGGCTGGTTGGTTGAAATTTATTAAAGTTTTTTAGGAACCAAACGTGTTCTTGTTTATCTTTCTCGGTTGGCCGAGATCTTTTACTGGTTTCCAGTAGCGAACCACATCACCAAGTGTGGCCTGGGATTCTAGCCGGGCCTTTATCAAGTGTTTATTGATGAGTTTTGATAATAGACTTGATACATGCATGTATTTAATGGGCTTGAACCGCTAATAAATATGCTATCACCTTTATTGGTCACGAAGTCCATGTGAAATTGTGAACCTTTGATCAACCATCAAGCAATGTTTGACTTTCGTATATTCAGTGTGCAAAGATCTTACAAAAAGAACCTAATGCATTTTAATTGAAAAAGATATGTTTGACCAACTCAAAAAAGGCAGCCTAGATTATTTATGCAAGACCTTATGTAACACCTTTCTAGTCACATACTTATAAACATATGAAAAAAAAAAAAAAAAAAACAAAACAAAACAAAAACAAAAAAAAAAGAAAAGAAAAAAATCTAAGAAAAGATTATTTAGTTATATATGTCTAGCTTTCAATTAGTCGGCTCCCAAATTTGCATCAGGTTTCCTTCATATACAAAAATCGCGTGATGTTAGAAATCCGGTAATTATCAAAATTATTTTAAATTAAAGAGCATCTAAAATGGTCAATGTTACTTGTATCCACAACTACTATCATATGAGTGTCACATCATGGTCAATGTTACTTGTATCCACAACTACTATCATATGAGTGTCACATCACTATACCTTCTCACAGTTACTCCCTCCGTCTCAATTTAATTGTCATGAGAGAGAAAGCACAAAGTTTAATAAAAGTGGGGCAACTTTAATTTTCAACCACACAAATAGAATATTCCCCCTTTATATTCCCTAGTTTTTACTAAAAAAGAAAAGTGGACAATTTTTTTGAGACATCCAAAAATGAAAATATGGACAATAAAATTGAGACGGAGGGAGTATATTATTTACCTCACAATAGCCACTACCCCAACCCTTTAAAAGTTTTTTGACATAAAAAGAGGGTTCCGTGAAACTCATAACGCTGAGTCAACCACTAGTAAGCTGCAACAACGAAGCCGAGCGACCACAAACTGAGCAAAGTGACGCCACTGCGTAAAATGTAAGTATGCAACATAGTTGGAAATGACCTGGTTGATATTTCTGATTTAGGAACCAAATGTAAAGTAGTATTAAACTTATTGTTTTTTAAAAGATAAAATAAATAAATAAAAAAAAGGAAATAAAAAAACACAGGCTGGTGCAAAAAACACTATAAAAAGAGAGACCAAATGCAGCAACAGCAACAGCAACATCATTCATCAGTTGAAATGATGATCATCATCATCAGAAAAAGGAAACAGAAGACCATTCTCCTTCGCTTTCTTTCCCTAAACCTCACAAGAAGAAGAAGACTGACTAGTTCAACATGAGAGGAGGAGGAGGAGGCATAAAAAGAAAAGAGAAATGTGATGGGGACAGTAGTTGTCCTGGTGGCCCCACGTGGCCAACCCCAATTGGCTCCCTTTTTTCTCTATCTACGAATTCCTCAACAAACAAACACGGTGTCAGTCAGTGCGTGATATATATTTTCCTATAAATAAATGTGAGCTATATTTCCATACTCTTGGCTTTGATTACGTGTCACATACTCTTACTTTCTATTTATTCCTTCCATTTGCCCCTATTTCACCGCATCAACCAACCCCTAAACTCACACACCAACCAACACACACACACATCCTTCAATCTAACCTCCATCTTGTTTATTTGAGCTTACTGTTGTTCATTGATCTGCTATTAGTGAGTCTAATTGCACTTTTGTTGTGTTTAATTGCTTCAATTTCTTTACTTTCACCTGTTTTCGTCTTAGTTTTTAATTTGGTTGTTTTATTGATGAATTGGTAACTTTTTGAATTTGAATGTATGTGTTTGATCAAGTTTTGTTGAATTAGCTTTGACTGTTGAATGTTTGACTTTTCTGTTAGATTTTGGGGATTTAGTTAGATTGTTATATAAGGTATGTTTGATTGATGAGATGTGTTAATGCTGGATTGGATTTGTTTCCATGCTTGACTGGATGTATATTAAGTTTTATGTTTTCGTATGACGTGATTGGATATGCGGAAATGTAGTAGCCGTTGGCGGTTTTTATTCTATGTAGCTTGAATTTAAGTCCGTTATCGCTAAGTTTACGCATTTTTCCGGAGTTAGGTGGCATTGTTTATAATGGTCATTAATGTCACGGACGCGTGTTTTTGGACGTTTGTGTTATGTTTCTGTGTCGCGTAGAAATTATCTTGGATGGGAGAATGGGAAACAAGTATTGACTAATGACGTACTACAAATACACGTAAACACTAACACACGTATTAAACAATACGGATGTGCACCTATTTATATTTGATGGACCTTTGTGTTTTGATTCAGTTCGGTTTGTTGATTAGCGTGGCATTTGTCGCTTACTGATGATTATGCTTACTTGCTATGTCCTGTGAATGTATTTTTGATGGGAGAATGGGAAACATGACTATTTACTAGTGACGTAGTACTATGAAGTCACATAGAACCTATCAAGTATAGAAACGCATATGAACCTATCTACATTCTCCTTTTTATTACCTTTTTTGTACCGCACCGCACCCTCAAACTCTTTACGCGTTTGATGCTCCATGTTAAGTCATTTGCAATATTTGATTTTGGAAACTTTTAAGCAAAAATGACCATGTTTCCCGATAGTAAGCTATGTTGCTTATGAACTTTTGGCCCCTAAAGTTTTTTTTTTCTTTTTTTTTTTTTTTTTTTGCAATTGTTGCATGGTATTAAGTCATCCATGTAAATTCAGTTGTTGCAAAATAAAGTTGAATCGAATGGATTTATATTCAATCTTTTTGGTCACCGTTTGTCAAGTTTCCTTAAATGGAAGTCTCAAGTTCCTCACTGTATTGTTTGATTAATTGCTAGCTAGATTCATGATGGTCTTACCTTTTGAATCATTAAAAGTAACAATGAGGTATATAGTTAACATGTGTTAGGTTAGACGACTTCCGTTATTGAGACGTGCTATGCCTACTACTCCTTCCATTTTCAGTCTAAAATATTTTCCGTTGTTATAATAAAGTATATGTGCAGAAAATTGGAGGTTAAACACATGAAGGAATCCTAGCTGTTAAATGGAAGATCCTGATCCCAAGATGAAGACTAACGAATCATCAAATAATGATGTTATAAATGGAAATTGGGTTTTGAAGCGCAAGCGGAAAAATATTGGTCCAGTCAAGCCCAATGGCAACAAAAAGGAAAACTCTTCGGATGCAAAGATTTTGTCTAAATGCAACTTAAAAAAAGAAAACGCTTCGGATGGCTCTCTTTCCAAAAAGAAAGGAAATGATGGGGTGAGTTCACTTCCTTATATTCTTAAGCTAAAAAGTTGTGTTTTACTTACTTGCGGGCTAAGTTTGTAATGTGTTTTTATGACAGTCCTATTATGAATGTGCCGTCTGTGATCTTGGTGGCGACTTACTATGCTGTGATGGATGTCCCAAAACATATCATATCGCATGCCTCGATCCTCCTCTTGAGGTTTGTTTATTTCATATGTGCCAATGCCTTTTATATGATGGTTGTTTTAAAGGAACATAACATTTTGAAAATTATAACCCAATTTGCTTTTTTCTCTTATCTTTAGAAAATTCCAAATGGCAAGTGGCAATGTCCAGACTGCTGTCCAGAAAATAAATCAGTTGAAGTGAGCAACAAAGTGGACCCTTCGTCAAAACGAGCAAGAACGAAAATTAAAATTAGCTACTCTGGCAGTAAAAACAAATCGGAAAATACCGATAATGTATCTCGAAATTTAAGGACCACTGATCTTGGGAGTAGAAGGTCATCAAGAAAAACAAAATCGTTATATAAGGGTGTCTCGAAAGTGGAGGCATCAACTATAGATGGATCTCCTCTAAGGAGTTCTTCATCTTCGGATCTTAGAACTGAAGAACAGACTGATTTGGAAGAAACGAAGTCGAGCTCTCTATCAAAGGTCACGGAGATGGAGGAAAATGACAAAAACCCTAAAACGAAGCGTGACAGAGATCGATCTAAAGGAAAGAAAGTTGTTTCTAGTTCAGAGGCTGCATCTAAGAAAAGAAAATACAATGCTCCTTCTGACGATGTCCAAAAGAAGTCTCGGACTGATAAGGAGATGAATGGCGGCGAAATTTCTCAAAAACGGGATAAAGTTAATTTGGAAGTTAGTGGAAAAAGTAGTTCTCAAGGAAAGGGGAAGTCGGTTAAGCATGGAAAGATTAAATCTTTGTCAAAAAATGACATGGGAAATAAGATACGTGATGTCTGGTCGAAAGAGAAGGTATAAAGTCCTAAAAGAATAAGTTTTTTTCCTTATCGTATTTGTTGTGTTCGTTTTGATAATTAGTGTTAAATCAAACTAAACTGGTTATGTTTAAATTGTTTCTATATTACAAAATGGCTCTTTTTCCGGACTAAACCTTTCGTGGTAGGATTTCTAATACTCACTGCGTTTTCTAACAAGCAGATGGAACTTGAAGAGGGAGCAAAATCGTCACATAAATCACACAAGGCACAAAAAGCAGACTTGGTCAAACATTCAGATCATGCTCAGGACAGGATGCAACAGGTAAATTACTCCAAAAGGGGCCTGCAAGTAATGGACCGCGCGTATTTAAAAAAGTTTACTGGCGAAAGCGGATGGGACCTTAACTTATACATGGATTAATGGAATCTTGATCCTATACGCGAAATGTACGCCAATGCGTACTATACATAGACCACAGAACTCTTATTAACGTAAATTATATATCTGTGTATTTTTCAGGTTGATCGAGTTTTGGGTTGTCGAATTCAAGGAACCGAAAGAATATCTGCAGATTCTGTAAAAGAGGCTGACAAACTGGCTTCTGAGAGTCTCATGATTATTGACAATGAAAATGAAGTATCTGAGAAGAACCCAAAAACTTCTGCTGTGGAAGATGCTGAAATCCTAGCCGAGGGCACCGAGAATGTTAAAAACAGTTCTGATCAAATTCTTATTGAGAATGATTCAGAAGTAGAGAAGACAAATGTGTCTGTGGTCAATGATTGTACTGAAGACAACCCCACGAATTCAACTAGTCAACACACGAAGGATCCTGGTTCTGCAACAACGAATGGGGGGATAAAAAATTCTTCCCCGTCGAAATCAGATGATTTGGCAAAAACGACTGAAGAGATTCCAATTGGAGACAACATTGATGTTACTATAAATGATGAGAAACCGGAATTAGAAAAATCAGCAAATTCTAGCAAATCTTCATTAAAAACCGATAACATAGGAGCATCATATGAGTATTTGATTAAGTGGGTGGGCAAATCTCATATACACAATAGTTGGGTATCTGAATCTCAGTTGAAAGTTTTAGCCAAGAAGAAATACGACAACTACAATTATAAATATGGAAAGATGCTAATAAATATATCTGAAGAACGATGGAAGGTACCACAACGGGTGATTGCACTGCGTTCATCAACCGATGGATCAACTGAAGCTTTTGTAAAGTGGACCGGTCTTCCTTATGATGAATGTACTTGGGAAAGAACTGATGAGCCCATAATTGCAAAATTTTCTCATCTTATTGATTTATACAATCAGTTTGAGTCCCGAGCAGTTGAAAAAGATGCTATCAGTGATGAGGTTCTGAAGGGAAAGGGTGATGTAGTTACTCTCACCGAGCAGCCTAAAGAGCTAGGAGGTTCATTGTTCCCGCATCAACTTGATGCATTGAACTGGTTACGCAAATGCTGGCACAGGTCGAAAAATGTGATACTTGCTGATGAGATGGGCCTTGGGAAAACCATATCTGCTAGTGCATTTTTATCATCATTGTGCTTTGAGTTTAAAGCCCGATTGCCTTGTCTTGTGCTGGTTCCACTTTCTACAATGCCTAATTGGATGTCAGAATTCTCGCTGTGGGCCCCAAACCTAAACGTTGTGGAGTATCACGGTTGCGCACGAGCACGTGCATTAATGCGCCAGTTTGAATGGCATGCAACAGATACTCGTTCAAATAAGAAAACAGCTAGTTACAAGTTTAATGTTCTTCTAACTACATATGAAATGGTTCTTGCTGATTCGGCCCATTTACGTGGAGTTCCGTGGGAAGTTCTTGTGGTTGATGAGGGTCATCGTCTTAAAAATTCAAGTAGTAAGCTTTTTAGCTTACTTAATACTTTTTCCTTCCAGCATCGTGTGCTATTGACGGGTACGCCCCTCCAGAACAACTTAGGGGAGATGTATAACTTGCTTAATTTCTTGCAACCAGCTTCCTTTCCTTCTTTGTCATCGTTCGAGGATAGATTTAATGATCTTTCGACCGCTGAAAAGGTTGATGAATTGAAAAAACTCGTTGCTCCACATATGCTTCGGAGGCTTAAAAAAGATGCTATGCAGAATATACCTCCAAAAACTGAGCGGATGGTTCCTGTCGAGTTGTCCTCTATCCAAGCAGAATATTATCGGGCGATGTTGACAAAGAATTATCAGGTTTTGAGAAACATAGGGAAGGGTATTCCTCAGCAGTCAATGCTAAATATCGTGATGCAACTGAGGAAAGTTTGTAACCATCCTTATTTAATACCTGGAACAGAACCTGAATCTGGGTCGGCTGAGTTTCTTCACGATATGCGTATCAAGGCATCAGCTAAGTTGAATCTGTTGCATTCTATGCTTAAGATCTTGAAAAAGGAAGGTCACCGGGTCCTCATATTTTCACAGATGACAAAACTTTTAGATATCCTCGAGGATTATCTGAACTTTGAATTTGGACCTAAAACATTTGAGAGAGTTGATGGTTCAGTTTCTATTGCTGATCGGCAAATGGCAATTCAACGCTTTAACACAGATAAAAGTCGATTTGTCTTCCTGTTATCTACTAGAGCTTGTGGACTTGGCATTAATTTGGCAACTGCTGACACCGTCATAATTTATGATTCTGATTTCAATCCACATGCTGATATACAGGCAATGAATCGTGCCCATCGAATTGGCCAATCAAATAGGCTTCTTGTGTACAGACTTGTTGTTCGGGCTAGCGTTGAAGAAAGAATCTTGCAGTTAGCAAAGAAGAAATTGATGCTCGATCAGCTTTTTGTAAACAAATCTGGATCTCAAAAGGAGGTCGAGGATATCTTAAGATGGGGAACCGAACAGCTTTTTAATGATTCTTCCACACAAGCTGGGAAGGATGTTACTGAAAATGATGACAACAAAGGTGAAGAAATTGTTGGTACAGAACACAAGAGTAAGAGACGAACTGGGGGTTTGGGGGATGTGTACCAAGATAAGTGCACGGAAGGGAGCTCCATGATCGTGTGGGATGAAGCTGCTATTCTAAAGTTGCTTGACCGGTCAAATCTTGAATCTGTTTCAACTGAAAATACTGAAGGTGATCCAGAAAACGATATGCTTGGCTCTGTGAAGGTACACTTTGTCTTTATTGTGTATACACTAGCAGGTACCCGCGCGTTGCAGCGGCGGGCACCATACAATTAAAATATTAAGTGAATTTTTTTTAGATCTATATTTGACAATACAATAGATATACAGACGACGATAATTTTAGTTTTGAATACTGTTATGCAATAACAAAAATTTTCATATAAAAATTGTAGATTATTCACGTGATGTGGTGACAATGAGTTGGTAGTAGGCATATTGTAAAGGTATGAGATAAAAGTAGTTGAAAATAGCCCATAGTCATAAGTTATGATTAAATAATAACACCATAGCGACTTTTAAAAATCACTTACATTATACAAAGAAAATTTAGTTCTCAAAAATAATGTTTGTTAAATTTGTCCCACATAGATGGATGATACAAGTAAAAGATTACTTATAAAGATAAAGTAAAAATAAATATTTAATAAATCATGTGGGTTACTTTAAAGAGTATAATTATTAATATTCAAATATATATATAATTAGCACTTAGCACTTTGCACCTTTGCTTTGAAAAAATCGTTCGATTATTATAAAACAAAGTTTTTAGTTTTTACAGTAAGTTTTATTAAAAAAATCCAAAAGGCGCATATGTTGATTCTCGAGGCACTCTTGCGATTTAATAATATTTTTTGAACATTGTATTTTAATATGCATTTTTAAAATCTATTGATTTAACAATATCGTTTTCGGACGACTTTTATGGGCTAGCCGAACCGGTGGTGACTCCGGTTCCCGGTTGAACCCGTTGGCCCGGTCCGTTTTTTAAAACCATATGTACCATAAGCTTGTTTACATATAAATTGCATGAAGATTTGTGTGTTTTATTAGTTTGTACAATATGTATAATAACATGTATTTTTCATATTAGGGGTGTTTTAAAAATAACATTTATTAGGTATTTATTGTTATGGACGTTTTTTTTTCTTATATTAAATTACTTTGTATTTTTTTGTTATTTTTTTAAAAACATGTTTAAAAAAAGTGCTTTAAAGTGTTGCAACAAATGCTATTATAGATGTACTTATTAAAATTTGCCATTATTAGCAAGTGTTAGAATCTTAATTTTTTAAACCTTCCTTTTTAGGAATGTCCCAAATGCTTTATAATATAGTATAGATAGATATGTGTAAATGTGTTTAATCATATAATTAGGATTTTACACATTTGCATCCTTTGCTTTGAAAAAATCGTCCGATTATTATAAAACAAAGTTTTTAGTTTTTACGGTAAGTTTTATTAAAAAAAAATTCCAAAAGGCGCATATGTTGATTCTCGAGGCACTCTTGCGATTTAATAATATTTTTTGAACATTGTATTTTAATATGAATTTTTAAACTCTATTGATTTAACAATATCGTTTTCGGACGACTTTTATGGGCTAGCCGAACCGGTGGTGACTCCGGTTCCCGATTGAACCCGTTGGCCCGGTCCGTTTTTTAAAACCATATGTACCATGAGCTTGTTTACATATAAATTGCATGAAGATTTGTGTGTTTTATTAGTTTGTACAATATGTATAATAACATGTATTTTTCATATTAGGGGTGTTTTAAAAATAACATTTATTAGGTATTTATTGTTATGGACGTTTTTTTTCTTATATTAAATTACTTTGTATTTTTTTGTTATTTTAAAAAAAAACATGTTTAAAAAAAGTGCTTTAAAGTGTTGCAACAAATGCTATTATAGATGTACTTATTAAAATTTGCCATTATTAGCAAGTGTTGAATCTTAATTTTTTAAGCCTTCCTTTTTAGGAATGTCCCAAATGCTTTATAATATAGTATAGATAAGTTATATGGATTTTATGATTTTTTTTTTTTGTTGTGTGTTCAACTAGGCTCTGGATTGGAATGATGAAGCAACCGAAGAACACAGTGTAATGGAGTCGCCTGTGGAATTAATTGATGATGACACTGCCCAGGATTTAGAAAAGAAAGAGGATAATTCAGGAAATGTTGCTGAAGAAAACGAATGGGACAGGCTTCTTCGAGTCAGGTAAGTGGTGTAATCAATAGAGCATATTATACTAATAATTAGTGATCTATTACTGTATCTTACGCCATTATGTTATGGGTTTATAGATGGGAAAAATACCAAACTGAGGAAGAAGCTGCTCTTGGTCGAGGGAAAAGGCAAAGAAAGGCTGTTTCTTATAGGGAAGCATATCCCCCCAAGCCTATGGATACACCTGAGGTATCTGTTTATTTTTATTATTATTATTATTTTTTTTTCATTTGCAATATATTGTTTGTGTATCAGTTCCGTTTTTGTTCGTCTTTTCCTCATTGATACTTTCATAAGTTGTGGATTTACGTTATAAATGTGGAAATCAATCACTTCAGTATTGAAATACTCTCACATCTGGCTGTGGTAGCCTATCTGTTGAATTAGTAGAATTGGGTGTGTGAAGTTTATTACATTCTAGGTGTGAGAACGATTTGTGTCATGGAAAATAGCCTCGTCGCAAATTGCAAGTAAAAGACCGACAAGCCTAAAAGCATTGAATTGCCCCTTTTGTAGATTTTGCTTCGACAATCACTGTCTGTTATTTATTTATCATTGCAGAATGGTGGCAATGACGAGCAAGAACCAGAGCCTGCACGTGAATATACACCAGCTGGACTAGCTCTCAAAACTAAGTAGTGAGTTTCATGTCTTTCAGTTTGAACTCTGTTGTGTGATTATTTAGGGTCTCAACCCTTCTTGAAACCTAATTTGAGAGTTTAGTAATAACAAATAGTCATTTTATCTGTGATATATATTAGGCAGCACCGTAGTTTTATACACACGTCATCCTTTACATGCCATTTTGTATTGGTGATATTTATGACATGGCACCCTAGTATTCAGAAACATTCCTTTAGATCTTTATATATTGGCACTGCCCGCAATAAGTAACGCATCTACACCAAGAACTATTCACTATCTATCCTTTTGTTTCTGCCTTCTCTTTGTTTGTGCTATTTCAAATTCTATCAACCTGTATTCCTTGAATAACTAGAATTTTCCAAACACTCAAAACTTAGAATTATTGGTTAGTTCTTTTTAAAGGAAATGATTGACATACTGCAGGGCCAAAGGTGGTGATTATTGATTACTAGAAGTATGTCGAAACACTCTAAACCCCATTATTACAAGCTACAACTATTTATCTGATAAAGATTATCCAATATCACATAAGCATATTTAGAAATGCATATCCAAACTCCCCCTCAGTGTTTTATTTACTGGTCCCGTTTGCAAAATGGAAATTGTATGCTGAAATATTCTAAACTATTGTTATAACAGTACCAAGCTTCGAGCTAGACAAAAACAAAGGTTGATTCAGGCGAAAGCTATCAGAGAAGCCCTTCTCGCTAAAAGTCTAAATAGAGAAGATTCAGGCCTAATGTGCAAATCAGACCAACCAATAGAAGACAAGACAACAGATGACAAATCAACGAGCAAGGTACCCAACCATAAACAGTCGCTCATTTTCTTATGAAACACTTTGACCAACCAAATTCCCATTTGCAGGTGCAACAGAGAAACGCGGTTCTTGGACTATGTGCTCCAAATGCTAAGCTAATGGATTCATCTTCCAAGTCTTCTAGCAGAAAAAACAAGCACTCGACAGGACTTGAATTCCCTTTTCACCTGGCGCCTTTCTCCACGACCTCCAATGATATGGATGTCAAACCTCATGGGACCATAGACCCCTTGTCTGATACACGTGTACCTCCTCAATTTACCTCAGTATGCTCTCTTTTGCACATACACCATTTGACCAATTTGAAAATTTCAAGCTTTTTTTTGGGTCTAATTATTAGATTAAATGATCTTGATCTTCTTGCAGCATGTTCATGGTAAAGGGGTGGAGGCTTCAGAGAACTCTGGGGATGGTTTATCTCATTCTCATGAAAAGATGATGTTCTCCAGATTACCCTTTGATGAATCGTTGTTGTCCAAGTTACCTTTTCCATTAAAAAACCTTGGTCAATTCCAGCCAGACTTTTTTCCAAGCTTGTCTTTAGGAAAAACGATTGGAGAATCAAGTGCACCTCTTCAAGATTTCAGCGCAATCCCGTTCTTGCCAAATTTTAGATTCCCCCAGCAAGAGATGGAAGGTATGCCTCTCCAGATGTTAGGTTTAGGTCAGATGCCGCCCTCTTTTTCCTCGTTTCCTGAAAACCATAGGAAGGTTCTTGAGAACATAATGATGCGAACTGGTTCGGGATCAGGGAACTTACCTAAAAGGAAGCTTGTGAAAGATTTCTGGTCGGAAGAGGAACTTGATTTTCTTTGGATTGGTGTGCGTAGACATGGCCGGGGTGGTTGGGAGACCATGCTGCGGGACCCGAAGCTTAAATTCTTGAGATTTAGGACTGCTGAAGATTTGGCAGCAAGATGGGAAGAGGAGCAACTCAAGGTTTTGGATATACCAACTCAAAAGCAAAAATCAAATGTTACAAAATCTGGGAAATCTCCCTCATTTCCTAACATTTCTGATGGAATGATGAAACGGGCATTGCATAGAAGTAAATTTACAGCTGCTCCTCAAAGTCTCCCGACTCATCTGATGGATATGAAATTAGCTATGGACGGTCCTTCCACATCTAGCTTACAGCATATGGAAAATCCAGATCCACGTGTAGTTCATCATGAAAATCTACCACCAATCCCACCATGGATTCGTGACACGTTTCGTGCACACTTCCCTGGAGAATCATCGACCGAACAGGTTCCTCCACATCCTTCTGGGAACACGAGCTTGAAGTCTCTTGATTTGAATGGGTCAGGAGTTCACGATGTTAATGAACGTTTCAAAATACCGAAGTTTGTTGATAACGAGTCTCAGTCAGGAAACAGGGGCAACCTGAAGGAGAAAGATGTGATTAGTGGGAGTAGTTCTTCAGAGAACAAACTACCTCATTGGCTTCGGGAAGCTGTAAGTGTTCCTGCTAGACCCCCAGAACCCCAATTGCCACCTACCGTCTCTGCAATAGCACAGTCGGTCCGTTTGCTGTACGGAGATGAAAAACCGACCATTCCTCCATTTATTGCTCCTGGCATGCTCCCTTTGCCGCCACAAGATCCTCGCAGGATTTTGAAGAAGAAGAAAAGGAGCAGCAGCTCACATGGGTTGCTCCACCAACCACCACCAGATAGTGAACATGGTGCTTCTACTTCCGGAAGTAAGGTAGCACCTCCAACATTACAATCAAAATTAGAACCATCATGGACTGAACCGGATCTTAATGCACCACCACCAGTCAACCAAGATATGACCGAGTCAGCACAAATTCCAGATTTCGAACCTGAAACAACTAAAGCCACTCCAATGGCAATAGATTCTGAACCAGAGGAGATAGCGAGTGAGGACTCGGGCAAGAACCAATTGGATTCGACGATTCAAGACGTTTCATCAGAAAGTACTGTATCAGATCATTCTGCTAGTGACCATGAATCTTGATGAGCTCAGCCCTATTTTTGTAGGCATATGTTTCAGTTAAGTAGCAAAATATAGGATTTTGTTTGTAAAATTGTGTAACAAGTTGAAATATATGATCTCGCCTGTAAACCGTAGATGGGCGGATTTCAGGAAGGAGGTGTTTTGCACTGCACATGCATTTGTAATCCAAAAAAGTTAGTTGTTTGTTTAGAAACATATATTATTTATACACAGTGATTTGGAATGTTTTATCTTTTAGTTTTGACAAGATTGCATGTTTACAAAGGTTCCAATTACAAAGATGTAATGTTAATCATAATTCCTGTAGATATCTACTTACAAAACTCGTTAGAGCTCATATAAATGATTACCAAAAGGGAAAATAGAATGTAATTTATCTTAAGAAAAAATGAAGCCGTGTTACACACACTCAATTTCAGTAGAACTATACTCGTACAAATTCTCGTAAGATATCCTTATCAAGAAACTAAAATACCAAAAGAGCAAACCAAAAAAAGAAAATAAAAAGATGGAATGACTAGAATGTGATTTCACAAGGCGCATGGAATGTTCTACCGCGGCAGATTGCTTCAAGATTTTCTCCAGCGTATGAAACGAGTGGTGAAACCTCAACACCTGCTCGCAATGCAACATTAAAAAAATAAAGATTAGACAAATACACCTCCCAAGACTTCATAAAGTCATTCTTCACATATTCTGACCCTCATAAATATAAATTGCTATTAATCCTCGTTCAATATTTTTAGATATTTGACTAATAGCCACATATATTCTCGTTTATCCACATAAACTGTAACAATTTAGGACATCACATTGATATTTGTGGACTTAGGTACATAAGATTATCCTATTTTGTCATAAAAGGGTATTTTAGACATGTACTAATGCTGCCAAATTCATCACATAAGGGAGTGTTATTATTGAACTTCATGTAGCTGCATATCCATTCTTATGGGACATGTGATTATTTTCATAAATTATAGGAGTTACAATGTTTGATTATTTACCAGTTGAATATAAAGGCACGGAATGTGTTAAGAAGCCGCCTGCTGCAACAACCCAACGTGTATGCAGACGGAGAACCAGAAGCCGAGCACTGTCTGGAGTATCAAAGTTTGACCCATTTGCATTTTTCACTGGAGCAAATTCTTCTTCGCGTAACACCTAATAAGAGAGAAAAAGATCAAAAAAACTTGTCCTTCCATTATTTCATAACAAAGGAGAAAAAAAGGATCACCTCATATAGTGCTGTGGAAGGTGCATATGGAAATGCATCAAATATGAATTGTTCTAGTTTGTATCCAACCGTTTGTCCATGAATTGAGGGAATTTTCTTCTCCGCAAGATGGTATCTGTCAATTATCCGTATTTATATTTAACATAATCAATTCAAAAGTTTAATCGACTTTATAAATGAATATACTGACATGCTGTCTTTCTCAAGATTATTTGCAACTTGGTTCAGGAAGTCCAAAGTGAACATATGGAGGCAAACCTGAAATATACAAAAAGCATTTCAGTCAGAAGTTTACATAATATTATAATTGAGGAAAGTTATTGATAAAAAAGGGAAAAAAAAGTATAGGGTCATGGTAGACTATACATTACTCCAACAATAACGAAGTCGGCCAGTTCCTTGGTTAATTTCACTAGCGAGTGACTGATCTAACTCGCTATATTCAACTACTGTCACAGGTCCTCCTTTACCACGCCGTACAAATACACCAACATTCTCTTGAGGGTATGCCTGTAGTTAGGCCATGAATCAATTAAAATTTTACATTTTTGCCGATTTTTCTAACAAATGAGTATGTAAAGAACTCACCTTACGGACAGCTTTAGCAGCTGAAGCTACACCCTTATCAATGAAATAGCCCAAGAAAGTAGGATCACCAACACGAACCAGAGCATTATCAACTCCGTAGCAATCCAAATATTTGATGCCTCTGGAGGACATATGTTCTAATAGTCCTGAATACTTTAAAGCTGACATTTGAAGTAAAAAAAATTATTAAATTAATAATAATAATAATACTATTCAGATAGTGATTACACTAAATAATTATTTTGTAAATATATACCTGAATAGACCCCACCATTCCCGTCGGGAGCTTTTGCTACCTGGAATGGAGTTTCCATGATAAATCGACCGTCCTTTGAAACACAAGGTATTGTGCCTTGTGAGAAGAACGTAATCTGAACCAATCAAGTTTCAAATATAAGTAAATGTTATATGTGTCCAACAACAAATATTTAGCTTAAAAAAATTTAAAATATAAAAAATAACTCGCCTGATCAGCTTCGAGACCAAAATATTTGTGAGATTTGAAAAAGTCACGTGTGGGTCCATCGGTAAATGGGCTGGTCATTATGTACCAATGTATTGGCACAACATTAGCAGAACCTGCTTAAACATTAAAAAAAAGAAAAGAAAAACATATTAAGACACTATTAAATAGATGTGTAAGCTTGAACCTAATTTACATGATCAAACTCACCCTCGTTTGTGGATTGAACTGCTAATCTTTGAAGACAGTGGATTCGCTCAGCCTGGATTTGAAAAAGTGACTTTCCTGATGGAAGCCCGATATCTAGTATGAACAGAAACAATGACATTACAAAACGGTATTTGATGTATATAGAAAATACAGCAAAAATGATCAATTAAGTATAGTCTACCCATGTTAACTGGTATTATATTAAATACACCAAGAAAGAAAAACAAACGTGAATCATATGTAAAACACTTACTAAAACATCCTTTGGGTTCATTACTTCCAAGCCGTGTCCCCTGCATTTACAACTTAAACATAAGGATGATAATCAAAAGAAAAAGAAGATACTTATAAATATAATCATGAACATTTATCAAAGAGTGAAAGGTATTACAAATGTAGCAATGAAATGTCCTTTACGTTTTATTACCTTTTATTCTATTAAAGGTGACTTATTATTTACGTTGATTATCATCTTATATGTCATGTGTATAGATAGATATTCTGGTAAGCAAAGTTCACTTCAAATCACATTGCCATACATTTTACTGACCCACACTTTTTTTTTATACATTCACATACCTAGTAAATTATGTGAAAAACAAAATCATAACCCAAATAATGAAACTTTATTAATATGAACATTGAACATCCACTATTCATTCACTATGCACTTTTGTAAAGCATAATTTGCTTTCCACAACCTTTAATCATGCACACGGATTCATTATCAGTTGTCATTAGTGGGCATCAAAGAAGCTAAAAAGCAAAAGGAAACATCATATAATTGCAATTTCCCTATACGTGTTCATGCATGATTGCATGTTTAGCCAAATTAAGTAGATAAGTCTAGAAAAAAAGAAAAAGAGATTCATTTGTATAAAATCATTCCGAATATATTCTAAAAAGCTCAGTACCCTTTATAAGCATCCTTTTTAATTGGTAAAAATAATTACCCTCCAGTCTATGAAAATTGCAACTGATTATATACACTCGTTAAGTCTTTGCCTAATAAGTTACTGAGTAATCCTTGGTTTTCAAATTAACATAAATATTGTATATCATGACGGGTGTTTGACATCTAGTTATTGCATTTTCATGTGGCAGACAACCAGTTTCTAGTGTTTGGATATTGTGAAAGTCACTATAGCTATCTGATTATACATGGTTCAATCAATTTCGGGAAATCGGTATAACTTAGCGGTAATTTACATGTAAATCTTTAAACACACAGCTGATTATCACAAATTCAAACAACATATGACATATCATGTATAAACACAATTTCAAACAGCTAGCCCATTGTGTTACAGTTGATTAACTAATTCTGATATCAAAATGCAATTCCAATACAACCTACACTAAAAAGGTGAAATTAGTAGTCAACAACAAAAGACATACCTGCCCACCGGATAAAAGCAATACAGCCAATTTCCCATCTGCAATAGCCTTCAATCCCATATTCCACCACCTCTCTCTATCTTCGAGTTTCCTATCCTCTACAGTCGACACTAAGCCCTCTGGTACTGGCTCTATCGCCGCTGCCGGCAACCCTATTTGACCACCCAATAAACCAATCATTAAACCAGCACCATAAAAAACACACCATACCCTTACACAAAACACAAACACATAACAAAACTACTAACCATGTGACTGAAACGAACACCGAATCATTCGATCGATTCTCGGAAGATCCAAACTCTGCCAGCATTACAATTTACAATCAACAAACATTCCAAAAACCATTTTTCGTCAAACTTAGCAACACGTTATTTCCAATAATATACTTAAAAAACACTTTGCTTTTTTTTTAAACCATTATCACAGGATATAATGAACAGTGCAACTAATTAAGCAAATGGGTATCATAAAAATGCAAAATTTATTTAAAAAACACAAACTTTAATAATGCAAACATTACAATATACAATGTATTAACAAAAACTTTAGAAGAAAAAAAATCAAATTAAGCAAAACGTTAATTCCAAGAAAACAGTAAAAAAAAACACAATTATTACCATTATCACAGGATCTAACTAATCACATAACTAAACAAGCAAATGGGTATAAAAAAAAACATCTTCATCACTTAAATGCAATCCTTAATACACTCAAGACTACATTTTTATAACTAAAAACCAAATGGGTACTAAAAAATTCCAATCTTTATACAATAAAGATTATGTTTTTATAACTTAAAACCAAATGGGTGTAAAAAGAATCCAATCTTTATCACATATAACAAAGGGATCTAATGAAAAGAAAGCACCTCAATTTCTTGAACAAGGTAATTTTGTTGATTAGAAGAGAGTTGATCCCAGAAAGCAAAAGCATCTTCTTGACCATAATCTTTAAGTCTTTCTAAAAGTGCTTGTGGTGGTGATGGTGGGGGTGATGATGATGCATTGCTACTGCTGTTATTATTACTCTCATGATTACTACTTGGTTCTATCATTCTTGTATTCTAAGTGTGTGTGTGTGTGTTTTTTAGTGTGTGTAGATCTTAAGATGTTGTTTTTAAGATCAAAGTGTTTGTGGTGAGAAGTAACAATCTTTGTTGTCAGTTGTTGTGTTTTGTTTGCTTAGGTGGTGTTTGATAACAACTTAATGTGTCTTAATTGAAAAATAGGTAAGTTAATTAAGTCACAAAATGAATGTTTGTTTAGTGCTTAAAACTAACATGTGACCTTCTAGAAAAAGCCATGGAGATGAGGGTCTACAAATTAAGTCATCCATTTTATCCTAATTTTACGTATTTACCCTCCAACTTCTTAACTTTATTTCAAATAAAAGGGTATAACAGTAATTTTTTTAATTCAGACACTTTATTCAGCACACAAAACAAACAACTATTTATTCATCTACAAACAGACAACATATTTCTAGACAGACACTTTAATTTAACAGGACTTAATAAAAAAACTAAACAAACAGGCCCTTAGTTGGTGAGTTGTTGCGTTGATAAATATAAGATAGAGACAAAAAGTATTTAATTTACTTTTAATTGTAATTAAATCATTTATGAATTATGATACATGATATATTGGGGATATGAAATGATGTGGTTTATGATTGGTGATAATTTAATTTAAGTGTAAAAGAAGTAAAGAAATATGAATGAATTCGTGTGGTTATGATATTTGGGTATAACAAACTATGTTATGATTACATGGTTATGATAAAGGCGCCATCTTATCCTGGAATTATTGGGTATATAAAAGACGAGACAAAATGGTTGTTTTGATTTAATGTTGTAACCAATGTTTTAAAAACCGGTTTTTTTATCGACCCGGTTAAGTCGCCGGTTCATCGGGTCACCGGTTCAACCGGTTGAACCGCCGGGTCGAACCGGTTTTCTATACATATATATTTTTTCCTATATTTAATAAGTAGTATTGCATAATCTAATAATTTATTCGTTTTATTCATACATTCAATTAAACCTATAAAAAAGATTGAGACTATATCAATAAGTTCTGCTTTTTAAGTCTACATCTATAAAAATATAGCCAAAACTTTCAAGGTGATTCTAAATTATAAAATGGTTTATAGTAAAACTATATTAATTGGTGATTCTAAGATCATATATATAACTATAATTTACTAATTTCTAAAATTTTAACAAACATTAGTTATCATCATTTTAACTTTACAATTAAACTTAGAAAAGTTAATGGGGAAAAAAAATTATTTTGTTAATTTTTTTGATAAAAAGTCATGACCCGGCCGGGTTTATCAAACCGGGTCAACCCGGGTCAACAAAAAACCGGCGGTTCAATCCGGTTCTCAACCATGCAAAAACCCGGTCCTATCCGGCCCGGTCTCCGAGCCGGTTCCCGGTTCAACCGGTTGAACCGGCCGGGTCAACCCGGGTTTTAAAACATTGGTTGTAACAAATGGTGGTTTGATGGTTGGTATTGATTGATGTTACTATATGGTTTTTAAAATGAATGGATTTATATTTAGGGCTAATTCTCTATCTACCTTGGTTGCTCAAGCAATTTACCTCAAATGCTTTAAAAATTTTCAACTTCTTTAAATACATCATGAGCAACTCTCTTATAAAGTTGACAATTGTCCTTATCTTTGGGCCCACTTTGTACTTACATAATACTAGTGTACTAGGTTAGTTCTTGGGCAACTGAGACCTACATTCTTGGGCAACTTACATATTTTTGTCTTTTAGTAAAAAAGTAAAGTCTTTTTTTATTATAAAAAAGTACATATATCTTGGGCAACTTGGTCTCACACATATGTGCTTTTGAGCAACTGATTAGGTAAAAAGTACAAAAATACATTTAAATTAAAAAATACTCTTTATAAATACAAAATACTTTATACTATACTTTCTAAATACATTTATACAAAATACATCTTTACTAACTTTCTTTTAACTAACACTTTCAGTCCATAATCATCTCTCTAACACCTCCAGCTTCACCTTTCTTTTAAATAAATTCTGTCTCAACAAATTAACTTATGAATCACTTCGGTAACTCCCCGTGGATTACGCTTAGTGTGTCTCAAACGGTCTACAGTCGTGGAGTGATGCTTCGGTGTACTTCAGCGACTCATCTGAATTGTAGATGTACTTCAGTATATCGCGTTATCTCACTTGTGGGACTCCAGTTCAGGAACGGCGTTTGTGAGAATTAGAGTTGTGTTTTCACACTATGCTGTTAACACACTCGAAGTTCAAACTTATAAGCGCTGGATTACTTCTAACCCATGTTTTTATGTTTTCTTCTTATGGATGCTTGCGGGAGGAAGAGATCGTGCAGATTCTCCACATGCTCATACCAACAACACATGAAAGTTCTCATCAAAATCAAAGGCAACACAAAGTTAAAGATGATTCTTCGTCAATCTCAAAGAATCTACAAAGTATAAAGACTCGAGAACTTCATCATTGGAAACTCAAAGTCAAATAGAAGTATGTGCATGGTGGAGAAAGACGTGGAGACACCTAATCAACGAAGTTGACATCGGCAGACCAACACATTAACTGATCACAAAGCATGAAGGAACAATGAAACAAGACTATTCTATATCTACACACAAAGTTCAAGCTCGAGAAAAGTAAAGACCTAATCAAGTGGAGCATCTTTTGAATGACCACCCCTTAGGGGGATATTGTTAGCCTTAATAGTTTTATTAGAAGTGATGGTCATTCACGTTTAGGAACTTTGTAACGTGTGTTAGATATCTTATTAGAATAGTCAACGGGCTCGTGGATTGGGCTAAGCTAAATGGTTAATCGTTTATTTAAGCTAGCCTTGAATAAGTTCATGTAATCCAATCCAATCCAAGTCCATCCCACGGCCCATGCCAAGCCCATTAGGGTATTTCTCTCTTACTATAAATACCCCTCAAATATGTCATTTGAGGGGTGTGCTTGAGTGTGTGTGTGTGCGTGTGTTTTTCTTTAAGCAATATAACAAGTTTTCTTTTCATCTTCATACGCATAACATCAAGTCACCAAACTTTCTCATCTTTGTTTCTTGTTTCTTCTACGCATAACGTGGGTGTTTGTTTACGTGTTCTACTTGTTTGGTAAGTGTGGTATACGCGTAAAGTTGATATATTTAAGGTCCTACAATTGGTATCAATCGCCTAACAATGGTTTAGGAGTGTTTGTGTTCGTTTTTTGTTAAAGCTTTACAAGAAAAGTTGCGTGTTTTCCTATAAACGTGGGCTTTTTGCATAAAGTTTTGATTTTTACGTGTTGTTAAGCTTAAAGTTGTAGACTTTATTGATCTTTGAGTGTTTTGAAAGAAGTTTGTGCAAAAGAAATCGTTTGGAAACGTGTTTTTGGTGAAAAATTCGTGTTTTTGCAAAACTGGGCAGTTTTTACGCGTAAGCAACTGTTGGTCAAAACCCTCTTTTTACGCGTAAGAAAAGTCAAAACCCTAGTTTTCTACGCGTAAGGTATTACGCGTAAGATTTGAATTTTACGCATAAGCTTTTGGTGAACCATCTTCGTGCAACAACGGTTACTCAGTGCTTTCCTCACTTTGGATAAGTTTGTGGAACACTTTGACTTGTGGATATCTTTTACACTGTGATAGTGCAAAGGATTTTGGTTTTAAACCTACACTTACGCATAAGCATAATCGCTTACGAGTAACACTCTACGCCTAAGCTAACACTTACGCGTAAGGTTTTTACGACTAAGCATTTTTGTTTAGACATAAGACTTACGTTTAACCTTAAGTTTACGCTTAAGCTGGGTTTTATGCATAAGGAATCCTACGCCTAAGCTTTCTACGCATAAGGAATCCTACGCATAAGCAGTGTCTACGCATAAGCACTAATTTCTACGCTTAAGAACAGGTTTACGAGTAAGATTTTGAGCAAAATTTCAAACGGCCATAACTTTTGAACCGTAACTCCGTTTTCAGCGTTCTACCCATCAAAACGACCGTGAGAACGAGGAGAATAGACTGCCGAATAAACTAAAGTTGATTCGGGTCAACCTTCAAGTCCTAAAAACGCTCCGAAAAGAAGTTATTGAGGTTTTTAAGTTTTTAGACCAAATTTTCACTACAACAACCGAGCTTAATCTTCATCAAACACAACTCCTTTATCGTTGAATCGATCCTAAATCAACTTTATCATAACATACCTTCACCAATGGCAACTCAACAAGACATTCATGCAGCCGGTGCTGAAAACCGTCCTCCTATGTTGGAAAAAGGTGGTTATCTTCAATGGACAAGTCGTATGCTTCGTTACATCAAGACCAAACCTAATGGAAAATTGATGATTCAATCCATTACGAATGGACCCTTCATACCTCGACAAGTCCAAGACCCTGGAAATGCTGATGCAACACCTCCCGTCCCACCATCTTTTCGTGTTCAAAAGGAATCAGAATACACTTAAGAGGATCAGAAACAAGTCGAAGCAGATGACATGGCAATTCATATTGTCCAACTGGGTTTACCAAGAGACATATTTGCTGCTGTAGACAGTTGTGAAACTGCTTTCGATATGTGGGAACGTGTTAGACGGCTTTGTCATGGAACAGAAATTGGTCAACAAGATACGGAGAACAAGCTGCTAACTGCCTGGGAGAAGTTTACATCTACTCCAGGAGAATCCATTGAATCCTACTATGGAAGGTTCTGCACTTTAATGAATGAGCTGATCAGAAACAAGTTGACACCCAGAACTATCGTGAGCAACATCAAGTTCCTAAACAATCTACCAGAAGAATGGGGACGATATGTCACTATTGTCAACCAAACAAAAGACTTACATCAAGTGAACTTTGATCAACTCAACGATTTTCTGAAACAAAACCAAAATGAAGTGAATGAAGTCAGGAATGAAAGATTAGCAAAGAATCATGATCCATTGGCACTCATTGCAAAGACTCAAACTCCAGTGAATACACAACAACAAGCTTCATCATCTTCCACTAACAACAACTTGCAACAATACATTCCACAACAACAAGCTGTTATCCCTCAACAACAAATCTATCCACCAGAACAACAACATTACCAGGAACAAGGAATCACTGATCTTGAAATTGAACAAGAACAAGCTTTGCTACATGAATTTGCATTTTTGGGTAAAGCATTTAGAAGTCGCTATTCCACACCAACTAACAACAACCAAAGGATTTCATCAAACACTCGCAACAGGCAAATTGCACAGCCGGGTGTGAACATGGGTCATCAAGGACAAATGGTTGGATTTATTGCGAACCCACAGGGATATGCTACTGGATTTCACATGGGTAATCAGGCGGTTCCGAATCAGGGTAATCAGTTGGGTCAGAATGTTGGAAATCAGATTGGGCAGAATGTTGGGAATAGAGCAGTGGGTAATCAGAATGGGAATGTTGCAGCTACAGTCGTTGGGAATTATGGAAATGTGAATCAGGGTAATCAGATTAAGTGTTATAACTATCAAGGAGTGGGTCACATGGCAAGGAATTGTCCAACTAAGCCGAAAAAGAAGGATTTTGCGTATCTTCAGAAAGCTATCATGTTGGTACAAAAGGAACAATCTGGACTTCAATTGAGTGCTGAGGAACATGACTTTATGGCTATTATGGATGATTTAGAAAACCTAGAGGAAATCAATGCAAAATGCATCGTCATGGCAAATCTTCAGGAGACTAAGTACGAAACTGATTTTGACACACCTCCTGTCTATGACGCCAATGCAGTATCTGAGGTACCAATCACTGATCCATGCTATAACAATGTCATATTTGATGTGTTTACTCATGACGAATAGCATTATGTGACATCAGCACCTACTTATGATACATACCTGGACAATCCGAGTTGTAGCAATACTAACTCTGAGACTCCAGATGTGGATCCTAGTGGAGACTGTGTGGCACAAAATACTGAGACTGATGAGGAAACACGTGCTTATTTTGAATCATTAATCAATAACTGTGGCATTGAAATCGATAAAGTTAGAACGGTCAATCGCGAAGTTAAGGCCGCGAATGCTAAATTGACCGTTGAGCTTGAGAGTTACAAGGAGAACGCAAAAGCCTTTGAATTTCATAAAAACAAAGAATCAGAATTAGAAATTGGTTATCGAAATTTGGTTTCTAAAGAACAACTATTGCAAATCAAGTATAACACACTTGATGTGAATTTGAACTTGACGATTAAATCTTTAAACAAGGAAATTTTTAATTTAAATGACCAACTTTCTAAACAAAAAGAAATGTTCTCTGATCTTGAAAAAGAGAAGAAGCAGTTGATTACTGATTTTTCAAAACGAGAAGATTCTCTTCTTGATGAAATTCTTGATAAAAATGAAAAAATCCAAACTTTGGAAAATTTGCTTCTTACAACGGGTCATTCTGCTCAAACAAACAAGATGCTTTCTAATCAAGTAAATCCACATTTTCATACTAATCATAGAATGGCACTTGGTAACGACCCTTTCTTCGTTCCTCATAATGTGTTAAACAATGGAAATGTTTTACATGAACCCATTGTTGTTCGTGATTCTCTTGAAACGTTAGAACTATCTAAGGAGAGTAGAGAAAGAATGAAACAAAAACATCCGGAAATCAAACCAATCGACTATAACAAATGGAACAAAATTTCTGGAATTACTTTTGTTAATCAAAAAGAAAAGTCAAAGTTTTCCATCACACCAAGTGTTTCAAACAAAGAGTCAACACCTGTTTCAAAATCTGTTTCAAAACCAGTTGTTGTCTCAAATTCTCTTTCGAATATTGAACAAATGTCTTCAAACAATCCTTTTAACACAAGTGATGCGAGAAGTATTTTAGAAAATGTAAAAACTAGAATTGCGGATCTTCAAGACACTGTTAAAACTAAAACCAATATTACAACAAACATCTGGTTTAATAGTTTTGATAATGAAAATAAAAAGTATTTTGAAACTCAAATTGCCCCTCAGCTGAATAACATCAACTCAAGGGTAATTCATTTTGAACAAACGTTTTTGAAAGAAACAGCTGACTTTGTCAAGGACAATAAATCCCTGGTAAAGCAAGCTAATGACTGTGTCGAACACATCAAATTTTTGGAAAATTTAAATGACTCTCTCTTCGAAGATGTTCTGACTACTGATATTATGTCCATTATTTTACAAACATATTCTGTTGAAGATCATGAAAGACTCCAGTCTGAGACCTCCAAAATTGTTTCAAAATATGAAAAAGCACTTGAGAAACTTGAAAAAGAAAATGTCTCATATTTTAAACAGCTTGATCGAAAAACTGAGGAATGCAAGTATGACAAACTGTCGTATGAGCGTATCTACAATGACATGAAAGCGAAAAATGATCTTTTGAGGGCTCAGCTGGACTGTCAAAAAGGAAAGGCAGTGGATACTAAGATTTCAAAACCATTGACTGAGGAGAAAGCAAATGTTCCCAAACCGGTTCTCAAACCAAAAATGTTTGTTTCTATGCTTCCTCCAAAAGTCAATGAGAAAAATGATTTATCCAAACCAGTCAATCCACCTGCCTTGCCTAAACAAAATATTGAAAAAGGAAAAGCGGTTATCGAGAAACCAAGAGTTTTAGCACCTGGCCTTTTTAAGATGAGTACCACTAATGCGTCTGCCTCCACATCTAAAACATATGGAACAAACGACATAAGTTTAGATAAGCACTCCAAAGAGACTAGGAAAGCTGAAACTACTTCTCTAGATAAAATTGTGAATCCTAATGAGTGTGCCTTACCTTCTACAGGACTAGGAAGCACCTCTAGGAGCAACAGACTAAAGCCTAAGAGCAATACAAGGAACAATAGAGTCTCGCTTGCCTCTAAGAGTAGTCGCTTGAATAAAGAGAAGAAAGTAGAAGAACACCCTAGGAATTTACCGCTTTGTAATAAGAAAGACATTTCATCTGAATGTAATGAA